>CM050924.1:9662806-10056669 GCA_027742785.1 Vigna reflexopilosa
ATATATTATTACATTTTTTTCTCATCTAATAAATTTCTTTTTGTTGATTATCAACAAAATCATGTCAATTTTTTGTTATGGACAAATCTTACATATTGTACTTTAGGTACATAAATTTGGAGTTTCACCTCGGCAATTTACATTTTATTAAACACATTATATATTTCAAAAATGAAACTCCAAATTTAATGGGACAAAAGCACCAACTGTACCTATAGTACACTATATAAATTTTGTCTTTATGCTATTTATATTATTAATTATTAAATATACATAACAGATCAGACTCCATTTAATCAAGCACCGAAATTGACCATATTCTTAATCAATATCTACCATATACATAAACTTATTTTTTTAAACATATATAAAATGCAATTATAACTCAACTTTTAAAAGAACAAGCTCAAATAGATCACTGGTGGTTTTATTTGTTCACTTCACCGGTCTAAGTTGTAGATTGACCGGCCAAGGCAAGCACAACAAAAAAGTAAAATTATTTTAAAAATGAATCTAAAATTAGAATATTCATCCTTGTGAACTTCCATAAATTATTAAAACAAAATCCATAAGTTAACATCATGAAATTAATGGAAATGGGGTTTATTCATTTCTGCTACAACAGTGGAGAACAGTCCAAAAAAATATTTTAAAAGCTATTGAGCAAGGAGTTGATGGCCCATTAGAAGACATGGACAGGAGTTAAACATACATAAACATATCATCCAAAGTTTATCAGGAGTTATCCATTTAGGATATCGTCCGAGATTCTAAAGTTTCACCTTTGTTTCTACTCTAGCGCGAGAGAATATAGGAGCTACAGCTTCCCAGGTTCTACAGCCATTACCTTTACCGCTCCTTGGATGAACAAAAACCTAGTGAATCAGAAATTATATCTGGGAAAAGTTCATTTTAATTAATCAATAAAAGTAAAATGCAAAATTGTAAATCTTTGACCAATAATAGAGCATACCAAAAGATTCTTTGGTCTTCCAACTTCCTGTTTCAAAGAAGCATTAAGTTGATTAACCCACTTCCGACACACTTGCAAATTTGTATGACCAAAAGTATAATCAGCCAGGATACACTGAGAAGGTTGATTTTTGCTCCTTATAAAACCATGCACAGTAAAGCGGTACATCTGCATAATTGTAAGGTAAATAGAATGAAACAGTACAAACCTCTAAAGAAAAAAATTGCATAATCGTGAACAAGAACAAGAGCAGACCTGTATGTCTTGACCCAAAAGTAGACATTCAGGAGCAGGAGGGAGACTCGATATGTAAATTGAACCATGACCGTTTAACTCAACAGCATATATCTCAGAAAGTTTGATCTCAGTAGCAGCCTTGGGAAAATATTTAACACGTAAGCAAGTTGAAATATCCTGATTCGTTGAACATTTAAGAAAAAATAGTATTAGAAGAAACCCAAACTATATGCTCAATTTAGTAACTACAGTTTAAAAACTATCCACTGCTCATATCAGGTCATATTATTGCAACTAATTATAAATAAATAAATATATATATGTTTGAGAGTAAAAATAAAAAAATAAAACATAAACAAGCCATGACAGGGATGATATGCTAGAAAGAAATTGAAACACAAGGGAAGCTCTGTCATTATTAATTTAGATATGAAAAATTATTGAAAAACTACTTTTATAAGGAAATACATTGTTGTTACTCCACAATGGTTGTATTTCCTTCTACTCTGCAGCAAAGAGTCCTTTGGCTGTAGTAGAAATTTACCCACTATCAAATCTAATAAAATGTGACTATAAAGCTGTCTTATTTTATATTATATGCCAAACTCTACTGCAGTTGTTAAATTTCAATGAGAATTACCCATTATAATGTTTATGATTACGTATGAATCTTTGTGAGCATTTGCCTATTTATTGATATTACTGCCCACAGGGAATGTATATGTTCCGACATTTGTTACAGATTAAGGTCTCCGTTTGCATCAGAGAAAGACAAATGTATTTTCCTGATTCTGAGCATGTTCATGGTGGTTTTGTTCAAATGTCGATAGGAACCCAATTGAATATAGGTAGAAATTTGTACTGTAGATTGAAAAATAACTTTGACTAAAGAGAAACCCCTGCAATACCAGTACATAAGTTCCTCAGAGAAACTATTTATCTACTTGATAAAACAATCCAAAATTCTTCGCCGTATACATCTCCCGTTACTTTGTATGTAACCACATTTGCCCCCTTATCTCTCTCTAACTAATTTTTCCCTCCTTCTCTATTTTCCACCTGAGTTAACTTGATCGGGCAAAAGATATATGGGCATGCAGGTACCCCATAAGAGGTTGTCATGATTCAATGGAAATTGAAAACATATCAATGCCACTTCCTTTAAATTCTACCTTGCCCTCAAGGAAGAGGAAGGAAATTGTAATGTAATATACCTGTTGCCACTTCCCAACCCTCTGGGCAGAAGGAAAAGTGACAGCTTGAAAATATGCTTCCTCCCGAAAAGCTTATTCCACTGGTCAAGCCTTCCAAGAGATGAGCTATTCAATAATTGTTGTTCCATTATCCTTGAGGCAAAAAGAGAGAAGCGTCTCCTTCTCTACATTTGCTTCTTCCCATGTAGCCTCTTCCATTGCTTGAACATTCCAAAAAGGATAAGCCACTCAATTACTTTTCTCCCATTACGGTTACTCCCTTTGCGTTCACCTACTATTTCATTAGACTTCACAATTTTTTCACTGTTTACCCAATTATGTAGCAAGAAAAAGGATTTTGTAAATGTATACATCATGTAACTCTATTTTGTGAATCCTTCCATGTAAACCAAATCCAAACATCAGCCCATGAATTTTGGTTTCAGTAATCTCTGCATTAACATCAAAATCCAATGCTTCCACTATAGAGGCTTTCTCCAACATAGCCAAATTGATAACTGGTGATGAAACCAAAAGTGTAAGTATACTTCTCAAAGCTTATAACAATTCCCAAATCTGTAGCATTCTCAACTCTCCATTCAGTAACTAGGATGAATTTAAAACCTCACCCAATTTCAAATCAAATGCACTAGAGCCCAAGTACAACATCTTAGCAATATTTTCATTCACAAGGGTTGGTTTTGAATAAATGGTGCACCTGTTAAAGAATAAGATGGTTTTTTTCAAAGTGAGTGATACTTTACCCGTTCCACTACAACTATTAAATGCACTATAGCAATTTGATTGCTCGTTCAATAGCTTCCAAGACATTGGATTATTCATTGTGTGCAGTTCTATTTCTCATAGAAAAACCATTGAAATGACTAAAGAAATGAACCAAGACACTGACTCAATTAAGTTGCCAATATTGCAATCATCAAACACAACTTTGTTTGGATGTATCTGGTTAATAATTGCCAAAATCAGCTGAACAAATCCCTCTCTCCATCAGGTCTTGACCCACTGCCAAGTAATACCTACCATTTGTACAAGCTTCACTGATGGGGTTTTGTGCACCACAACAATATTTTAGGCCTTTCACAACCCATCCTCTCTTCAAAAACCATAAATGTCGATGCGCTTGGTTGGAATTAGATTGACCTTTTTGCATGAGTATCCCGAAAGTATGGGATTTAACCCTTTAATTTAAGGTTTAAATATTATTTTGGTCCCTATTTTCATCCAGTTTGGTCAACGTGGTCCTCAGTGTTTTTGCTCTTTCAGTTAGGTCCCTATTTTGGTAAAATTTGTTCAATTTAGTCCTTTTCTATGATGCTGTTTAAATTGTTGACGAAAGAGCACACAGAGTAGCATTGTTTGCTTGACGTGTGTTGATTTAGCTTACGTTCCAAAAGAGGAGAAGCTCGGTCGTCAAGCTCAACCAACAAAGGAGAAGCTCGGCTAAGAAGCTCAGTCAGCAAAGAAGAAGCTCGATTGAGAAGCTTCAACCTTGCTCATCCTCCCTCTACTTTCATACTCAGCTTCTCTTCCTTCACCATGCCACTGCTAACAACTGCATCTCTGGCACCAGCTATCACTGTCTTCCCCAACCTCCTTCAACTTCCGTTTTTGACAAAACTCAAGAGATCCCTCCATTTTCGTTACAACAATGATTCATCTTCTCCTCTTTCCTCGTTACAATCACAATTGTTAAGTGGACTTTAAGTCGAAATCATCTCCACAAAACTGGATTGTAAGATGAGATTTGCACCCATATATATGCTTTAACTTGGCCTTGTCGCTAGTCGATGTGGGACTTCTAACACACCCCCTCACGCCAAGATATATACATCTCGTGCGTAAGATTAGACATTAATTGGTGGTCGGATAGCGAGTGAAACAACAAACAACAAATATCGCTAGATAGGCTCTAACAATGGCTCTGATACTATGTTAAAAAATGAACTTTAGGCCTAATTCAACCCCACAAAATCGGCTTGTAAGGTGAGGTTTGCACCTACATATATACTTTAAATTGGCCTTATCTCTCTAGTCGATGTGGAACTTCAAACAACATTTAATCACAAACAATAACAAAAATTAAAATTGAAATAGGGAAGGAGGAATGGGTTGAATGAGATAGAAAAGGTGAACACGATGGTGGTAATAGAGGCCATGGGCTTCGTTATTGCAACCATGGATTCGGAAGATTGAAACCCTTACAAAGGAGAAGGAATAAAGAGAAAACATTAGACAGAGTCAGTGATGGCTGCAATTGTGAGGGTCTCGGTGGCAAAGTGGTGGTGATTTGACGGCGAGCAAGCGGCAGTTCTAGCTGGGTAACAGAGTGAGGCGACGGATCCTAGTGCCAATGGTGGTATGCCTCGCGGAAGAACGTGATAACTACTGACTTGCTGGCCTAGCTTCTCCTCTACTCGTCGAGCTTCTCAGTCGAGAAGCTCCTCTGTCGACAGGCCACATATGCAAAAGCAGCACACGTCATGTAAACAATGTCATCCTATATGATCTTCCGTTAACAATTTAATCGAAATCATGGAAAAAGACTAGATTGAACAAAATTTTCTAAAAATAAGGACCTAATTGAACGCACAAAAAAAATGAGGACTACATTGAACAAATTGGACGAAAATAGGGACCAAAATAGTACTTAAGCCTTAATTTAAGAAACCTACCCACTCTACAAAATACCAGTTATGTCCCCCTTTGTATTTGTCCCCATTCAGCCCCAACCCTTGCTCTTTCCAAAATTTTGGTGCTATCATGTAATGACACAATAGCATGCATCTTCTCCTTCCCCTCCATCACCAAGTAGTGCCTTCCACCATATCAAAACCATAATTTCATGTATCTATTAGAAGGTTCAAGTTGTCCTCAATATCAAGCAACCAGAGTGTAAGTTGAGATGATGACCACCCATTGACTACCATTAGAAGCAATTCACAATTTAGTTGTGACTTGTTTTCCCAACAATGTCTCCTTTTGTCAATCTAGGTTTACCTTCATTTCTTGTTTTCTGATGATCTACCCAATGGACTAGTCTCATCAACTCTCTTTTTTGCACAAGAATGGGACTTTTCATTTCAACCCCCAAAGCCATTAGCATTTGGGTTTTATTCCTCTTCATTTCACCAGGAGTATTCATGTTGGAAACTGCCATTCTCTATGCATTTTCTAATCATAGTGACAGGAAACGACTCCCAATATGCATTTAGATCACTTTAGCACCATGACTGAACCACCAAAGCATGGCTTCACTGCACCCTTCATACTCATGAACTCCCATTGTAGCTTATCGCATAGTTGAATTTTTTGCTCCCCAAAGAACCTTTCAGCACTGCCTATCAACCCAATAGAATCCATTCCCACAAAGTCCGGCAGCTCCATCACTCACGTGTTCTCCATCTCCATAAACACTAGGTCTCTCTTGAGCAATCCAACACACTGGACCAATTGATAGGGACCCAATTCAATATAGGTAAATATGTACTATAGACTGAAAAATAAAACTATTACAGAAGAGAACACCCTATAATCCCAGAGCATTAACTCTTCAGTGAAAATTTCTCCGCCTAATAACAAACAACAACCCAAAATTATTCCCTACATACCTCTCACATTCCGCTTTATATAACCTCATTTCTCCTCTTCGCTCTCTATTACTATAACTCTAATGGGCCATGGGCATTTGGGCATGCTGGTACCCCATACTGGCTTGTACTGATTCCATGGAAATTGGAAACCTATCACAATCATACTTTGTCTTGCATAAAGAGCTGTAAGAAATCTGATCACAAAAAATTGTTTGTGTTGGCTTGAACTTAGGTGATCTTAAACTCACTGTTATCAAAAACAAATTTTGGATTCTGCACTTCGCACCTCCTAGTATTATCCTGTAGCATGAAATGATGTAATGACTCCCTTAGTGATTCCTACAAGCTTCATGGGAGTTTAACTCAAACTTGCGTTCCATTAAAACAGCCAACAAATCCATCTCTTACCCACAAATTTGGCTCCTCACTCAAGCTCTACCAGCAAAGCTCAGACCCCATTCAATGAATACAGTTTATCAAACACAACAACTACATCAAACACGGTCACGAAAATTCAGAGTCAAAACCAATATTCAACGGCAGTTTCCAACATGCGGTACGGGTGCTGCTACAAGATACCTATAGCAACACATGGTTCGTCAATGTTTACATAATTACTACAAGACTGTTCAAAGAAAACCTGGTATGTGGTACCACGAATTCAATAGACAGGATTATTGATAGAATTCTGTAACTACGATTGAACATAGTCTACATAAGGGCGAGATGAATCATCAACCCTATCTGAGAAAAATGACAATACAAGCCAGACATTTTCACAAACATGTTGAAAGCAATCAAATGGACTTACATTATCCAAGGATCCCACCAATTTCCAATACAATCGGTCTGAGTGGAAGGTGACGGTGACCTCCCCAACGTGATCCAACAAAAAGGTGGAGCTCAAAACCGAAGCTTCACCATCAAAAAGTGAAGCTGTGAGAGACGTATCCCCCACATCACAATCGTTTCCTTCTCTCTCCATTCACAACGGAAGAAGAGTCAAGGAAACGAGTTGATGTATGTTTACCCGAAAATTAAAATTTCAAAGTTCTGGAAAAGGTTGAAAACTTTCAACCAGGTGAAAAAGGCTCGAATTAGTAGCGTTTGGAAAGTGCAAGGAAATTGCAGAGTAAAATCTTTTATTATGGTTTCGTTTGGTGTTCTGTTTTCTTCCCAACGGAACTTGTTAGGGGCAAAACCATTGACTCGATTTAGCGCAAGCACGCGATTGACCACATATTTTTACACCAAAATTGAACTGAATATTCTTTTTCCAAAGATTGCATACCAACCGTAAATGGTTATTATTATTCTTTCTTAATTATTTTTGTTTTTTTTTTCAAAATAAATTAAAATACACTTTGACCAACTTCATCCTTTAACGTTTGAAACCAGATTAATTTAATCCTAGAAAAAACATATTTAACTTAGGTTTTAAAATTGTTATAATGTTGAGTTTCGTGGAATTACTTTGTCATTAAAAGATCAAACTAGCAATAAATAAATAAGAAATTGTTTTAATATTAAGTTATGATATTAGAAACTAATATGTTTAATTGAAAATACAATTTTTATAGATTTCTAAATAGCAATAATGAATTGTTAAAAAAAGTATAGTTTTTAAAACAAAGCTATGATCAATTATATGATAGCGAATCAAAATGTACTATATAATACAAAAAGAAAATGTGGAAATCACGTTCCACATTATATTAGGTAATTCATATTATGAAAGAAATTAAACCATACGAAAGATTATACGTGATTTAATTACTTCTAGTATAATAATTGACATCTCAATTTACATTAATAATATTTTATGTCTTTGTTTTACATTATAAATTTTAAATATCTTAATTTTATTGACTTTATTATTTCTAGTATAATAACGGATATCTCAATTTTAATTAATCACTCGTGTTTTCTCTTTGTTTTAATGGGTCTTTGTCTTTCATATTTATATAGTGATATACTTTTTCATTTTTATCCAATGTGGGACTTAAATTCACTTGGATTCCCAACAATCTCCCTATTAAAGGTGAGTCTCTTTCTACATAGGTACATTCTCCTTCCAATAGAAACATTCCTAACCAACCATAACCACGAGTATCCATTTCAAACTGTCGTTCATCTTAACGGAACTCGCTTACCTAAATACCCTTTGCTAGGAAGAATTTCAGTATAGGGATCATTATGCTCGTCTCAGCTGGTCACCAAGACAAACCTTCGGTTCTGATACCACTGTTGAGTCTATCAAGGAGGGGGTTCACATGGGAGACACAAATACCAATGACATCTAAGCCTAACCATATAAGGGATTGACACCACTCTTTACCCAAAACCTTAAGACAATGGGTTAATGGGTCTTTCATCTTTATATATCTTTGGGCTTCATCTTTAACTGTTCAAACTCTCATTTGAGAGCTTGTATTCAGACTTGTCTAACGCAGTTGTCACCTTTATATGCAACCTCCAATATCTCCCAGACTTCCTTTATTGATTTGCATTCGCTATTTTTTTGAATCTCGACTAATCTACTGTATTGTGTAACGTGAGATTTTCTTAACAATGTTAACATCATTTTGACATATCTCAAGTATCATTTTCCAATTGTTTTGTTAACTATTTTAGAAGCCCTAGTTTGAAAATGTTTGGGTGAAAAACTGCACAAATATAATAGCGCGATAGTTCCATCGTTTTTTTTTTCAAGTTTGAGTTCAAAAAATTTAGGTCACTTATCTAGCTTTTGTTTTCAAATTTATATACTTCCTTTATTTTTTCTTTTGTTTGTTCTTGGTCATCTTTGAGATCGACCATTGTGTTGGTTGTTCATTTTTGTGTCAAGTTTATGTTCTCATTTGCCTCGTTCACAGGTGAGTTTAGTGGAAAATCTAGTTTGTTTTGTGTTTTACACGGTTTCCTTTTGTTCCTTGTTCCATGTTTTATTGTTTTTCAGTGAAGTCGAACACATTTTCAAGTAAGATACATAACACTAATTGAGACGACTCAAAATCTGATGATCGAATTGAGATTTTCGGACAAATACGAAGACCAATCGAGAGTTTAAACCTAGTTCTAGTTATGTATTTCATAAGATGACCAAACACATTAAGATTAATTGTCACTTCTTTTGAGAAAAATTATATCCGAATTATCAAGATTGTGTTCGTTAATTCAAGTGATCAGTTAACAAATATTTTTATTAAGTTTTTATAATACTAAGTATTGATTATATTTATAATAAAATTAGTGCATACAATTTTCGTACACCAACTTAAAAAAAGTGTTAGATATCTTAGATTATTAGATATCTCATAATTATTTTTTATCTTAAATTACTTAGTTTCATTTATTTTGTAATACACATCATATATAATTTTTTACTGCATTCAATTAGTGTTGTCAAATGGGTTGAACTCCCGAGCCAACCTGACTCACCACGAGTTCAGGTCAGATTGGGTTTGAAAAAAATGAAATTTTTTTATATAGCCAATTTTCAACCCAATTCACTTAGAATCCGATTCACCCGAGTTGAACCCTTGGTGAGCAACATTGACTCATCAACCCACCTAGTTTAATTTAATTATTTATTATTTATGTTTAATATTATTAGTTAATATTTTTTTATTGTATTGTAAATGGGAATAAAGAAAAAGATGAGTAAAATATTATAAATTTATCCACTCAAGACTCTAATCTTATAAATGGAAAAGTAACCCAAAAATTATTAATATTATAAACTTATTTATTCATTTATTGGGTTTTCTTTTGGATTACATTTGAGTTCTGTGTTAAATTTTGTATTTTGAATTATCTTTAGAATTTAACAATCATTTTAGAATAAAATTTTTTAAATTTGAATTACAAGATAATTATATTTTTTTTAATTTTAAAAAGAACTTGTAATTAAGTGAGAATTAAAAAACTTGTAATTTTTTTAGTTTAAAAAAAAACTTTTAATTAAATGAACACGTGAACCAACCCATTTAATTCATCAACCTGTAATAGACCAAACCGGATTTAAATTTTTTGACTCATTAATAAATTAACCATATTAGATTGACTCACTAATTAGTTAATCCATGATGAGTCGAGTCGAATTAAACTGAATGACCTGATTTGAATAAACAAAATCTCATAAAAGCATTGATCTTGTTCCAATACACTTAATAATCTCATTAATTAAGAATTGAAACTAAAAATAGCTTAAATAAATCTTCCTTCTTCAACTATACGAAATTTTAACAAAACTAAAGATGCTTAAGGAATTGTTAGTAAAATACAAACGAAAAAATTCAAATAAAATATATTTTAATTACTCTATCTAAAAAAATATTTAGAAAATAAAAATAATATAAATAATTCAAATATTTCAACTTCTTGAAATTGAAAAAAGAACCCCTTCTATGTTGCTTTAGTTTCCAATGTAACCGACGAATTAACCTCCCATGACAAATTAAATTGTAGTGACCAAGCTTCACTAGAATGCATAAGAATTGACCAAAATAAGGATTTACTTCAAAATGAAACCACTAATTTAAAACATTTCCTTTTGACTTTGTTATGCATCCTAACAAAGTTGACGCCCTTCATTGAGCACCCGACCCTTTCAAGATAAAAACGAGAACGGAGGATATGCTGGGTCGATGGAGCATAAACCAAAGTGAAAAGAATGAGCATTAAATTTTATATAGTTAATAAGTAGAGATAATTGATCCTCAGCTAGTCCACGACAGAACAAGCATTCTTCCATTTTGGAGTAAAACACTACCTGCTTCTCAGAAGAACTGGAGATAACAAAAAAGATATAAAGAAAAAGGCTGATGAACCAGAACTAGATCTACTTGCATCATTCATAGTCTCGTACATAATAACCTTTATTGCCCGGCCTTAAATGTTGAACTTTTGTGGAACATCAAAGTCATCGAAGTCGTATCTTTGTCTCTCTCTTCCGGCCTGAGTACGTAAGTTAGCTAAGTTAAAAACATTTTACAGAAATGTTAAGATAACAGAACAGTTGACGAACACACACCTTTGACAAATACAACTGATCACATGAAATTTGTTCATCCATTGCAGTTAGCTTCCTTGATAGTGCCATTATTCTGGCCATATATTGAGAAAAAAAAATACTTCAGTACAATAGGAAGGATTATAGACATAGGTCACTATGAAATTAACCGTTAAAAGTAACAAAACTGAAGACTTGTCATTTCAAAATTTGAGATGAAACATATTAATTGATTATTGGAAAGTAATTGTTCTAAACGAGCTTTTAACATCAATATACCTCTGGATTGATGAATCAATATGCTCAATCATCTCACAGGTTTTATACTGTTCAGGATCCTCCAAGAATCTCACCATTCCATCCTTCTGGTTGATAGTAGCATATATCTCACCATCCTGAATCTGTAGTTTAGGAGTATGTTATTAGTGGTATGTTAATGCTAAAATGAAAATAACAATGTATATCAGTTGGAGGACCACCATTTGTAGCACATGCATTTCAGCTTCTTTGGGGCTATTTAACTGTACTGTGTTTGCTATATCTTGGAGAGAAAGGGTCAAGTATGTCTGGGTCAATCTTTGAATATTCCGCTTATACATGGATGATACAACCTGCTTAACCAGTCCAAGGTTGTTGTCCTGAAACAGAAATTTGCACAAGAAATCTTGATAAGTAATTGCATAACGTCACAACTGGAAGTTAAACAATGTACTGAGCAACAGTCAAAATGCCCCTATAAATAAGTATTAAATACGTAAAAGAACCCACAGATTCAAACTTCTCCGCATTTGTCTTGACGAAAGCCTCTAATTCTGCAATTTTTCCATTGCCATAAGTATTTGCCAATTCAACATAAGGCTGCACAAATGGCAAAGGGATTAAAATAAGGTTAACATAGCTCAAATACAGAATATATGCATGGAAGCCAAGTCAATGTGCGTTAAAGTAATCACACAATATTGCTAACAGAAAGTTACACGGCCATTCATGTTGATGGTACAAAAAAGGAATTTTAAATAAGTAAATCCATGAATAATTAAAAAAAAAATCGAGAATTGCATAAATTTTACCCTATAGACAACTTACGAAGAGTGGGATATACTAAAGCAGGCAGAGTCTTGTAGAGGTTACTCAATGGAAATGACAGAGTCAAAAATGGGAAAGTGTACTTTAAGCCCCTGTACTTTTTGTCAAATTTTGCAATTGTTCATACACCTTCAATATACGAATACGTTTGAAAATATATGAAATTAGTCTTTCCTAATATTTAAAGCTTAAATGTTTAGTGATGATTTTTACTGCCACAGTTGGAAGAAATCTGGGAATTTAGTTCTTCCTCGCATTACCTAATTACAAAGTCAGAGAACCCAATCAACCTGCTAAATAAGTAATATGTATTTTATACCATTATGTATCTTGTAATGAATGGGTCAATCTTTATCTTTACCTGCTGTATCCGATTTGCAACAGTATGCACTATGACATTATACCTCATTTTACTTTTGTTTACATATACACGCACGCGCACACATATGCGTTAGCTTTTGTTTACATCAGGTGTAAAGTCTAAAAGCTCAATTCACTTAGTGAGTTATGTGTTACCTATGCATCGATTCAAAAAGGTGTCTTTATTTCCTTGGAAGGAAAACATGCTAGTGTACTTAAATCTGAATGTAAATCAAATTAATGGAAAGTAAATACACAATATAACCTACTTAGATGAACTGATCTGAACCATCAGATTTGGTGTAAGCCTTTTGACTTACACTTAGTATAAACAGAACCTAAATATATGTGAGTGTTTACATGCATACATTTTGTATTTCGTGTGTCTTTATTTTCCAATATTATGTATATGTATTTCTTCTATTTATATTTTTTTATTAACATTTTAGCTCATCATATTATAATAGTATGTTTAATTTAGTTTTTATTGCTATAAGTAGTTCATTACTATTTTTAATATAGCATATATTATACTTTATTTAGGTTATTATTCATTTTAGTTTATTACATTATAATATAATATAAATAACTGCCCAATATTGTCAGTTAAAAAGTGACCAATTTAAAAAATATAACAGAAATGTTGGACTCAAATTGATGGCCAAGCCCCAACATATGAGAAAGGAGAAAAATACACCCTAAAGCCCTAGGGAACCACGACCCATCCATTTCTGTTATAGCTTGCACCACCCCTTATAAGTGAAACATTATCTGACTGACCACAAAAGGAAAGCTGCAGCATAATAGAGAGCGCATTTCCTGACAAAAGATTTCAGTTGAACTCTCAGTTGGACTTCAGATTCGGTGGCTAAAAAGTCCCAGTAGCATGTGTTAGCAAAAATCAAAGATGAAGTTTTGATGATGAACAAATTTGCATAAGTCAAGATCCATAAAGACAAATTGAAGATCTCTATATTTTATAAAGCTTTTATAATAATCAAAGTTGATGTAATAGTGCTCAAATAAGTATTAGGGTTGATTCTTGTAATTTATATTTGATTTATTTACTATTAAGAATCATCCACAAGCTATTTTAATCGATTAAACCCAGTGTTAATTGATTAAAACGAGACTGGCACTGAAAACCCAATTACCCCTGTAATAATCGATTAAGGCTATTAATAATCGATTAGTTAATCGATTATTCCTGAGAATAATCGATTAACACTAGTTGGGGGTTTCAGATTTGAAAAACTAGCCGTTGGGGGTTTCAGATTTGAAAAACTAGCCGTTTGGGGGTTTCATTATTAATCGATTAATATTTATGTTAATCGATTAAATGCGTTAGATGGCCCGTTTTCGAAGAATGGAAGGGTATTAGGCTGAGTCTATAAATTGGCTCACTCTTTATCTCAAAAGATAACTCTTCCCTTGTGCTCTAGTACTCATAAATCATTGAGACTTGTGTGCTCTTATTCGGCTTGTGAAACTCTTGTCTGTGGAGCTGGTGAAATGCTGCTACGGTGACAAAGGAAATAGCCGGTTCATCCTTGGTGTGTCTAAGGAGGTGTTCGGAAGAGAATCATCCTTTGTGAAGTATTCGGAGGAGGTGTTCATCCTTTGTGAAGACTCAAAGGAGGTGTAGGTTCATCTCTTGCGGTATCAAGAGAGGTGGTTTCTAAACTTTTACAAATTGTGTTTCTTTGTGATTGTAATTTGTAATTGTTTTGTGTTAGTGAAAAAGGTTTATCTTGTTTGAGATAAGCGACTGGACGTAGGATTGGTAAGATCCGAACCAGGATAAAATCATCTGTGCAAATTTCTCTCAACCTTACTCTCTTTATTTGTCTTTATTATTTGCTTGATAAGTTTAATTGAGTAGAAATTAAAAGGCACACGTTCGTATTAAAAACCCTCTTGGTTTGTTATTCCACGCTAACAATTCCGCTGCAACGATTCTAACAATTGGCATCAGAGCTTGCTTTGATAGTCATTCAAATGGCAGGATCACATCAAACCTTTGCAGAGGGTGCATCAATCAATAGACCCCCACTATTCACAGGTGAGAACTATGCATTCTGGAAGGTAAGGATGCAAATATTTATTGAATCTATTGATTGTGAAATTTGGGATGTTATTGCATCTGGTTCTTCTGTTCCTACTAACAATATACAGGAACCAAAGCCCCGTGGTCAATGGACCATTGAAGAAAAGAAAAGATTTCAGAATGACGTAAAAGCTCGGAATATCATTGCATCAACATTGACTGTTGATGAGTTCTACAGGGTTTCTGTCTGCAAAACTGCTCAAGAAATGTGGGACGTGCTCAGAGTGACACATGAAGGAACAGATGACGTAAAGAGGGCAAGAAAGAACTCCCTAATTCAAGAGTATGAAATTTTCCGGATGAAGCAAGGAGAAACAATTTCCGACGTTCAAAAACGCTTCACCAAATTGTCAATCATCTCATTGGACTGGGTAAGTCATTTGATACCGATGAACTTAACATTAAAATCTTGAAGTCTTTAGACAGGTTGTGGCAACCAAAGGTGACTGCAATCTCGGAGTCACAAAATCTCAACACCATGACTATGGCGGCACTTTTTGGAAAGTTGAGGGAACATGAACTTGACCTTGGAAGACTAGATGAAGAAGAAGCAAAAGCAAAAACCAAGAAAAAGAGTCTAGCCTTGAAATCTGAGGTAGAAAGGAGCAAGAGCAAAATGGAAGATGAAGATTCAGAAGATGAAGAAAATTTGAGACTCATGATAAAAAGGCTCAACAGGTTCATGAAATCAAAAGACAAAGGAAGATTAAAATTCGAAAAGAAAGAAAATCAAGGATCTTCCTCACAGTATGTTATGGTTGCGGAGAAAAGGGGCACTTAAAAGCAGACTGCCCAAATCAAAAGAAAAGTGAAGAATTAAAGGAAAAGAAAAACTTCAAGAAAAAAAAAGCCTACATCGCATGGGACGATGACAAAGAAACAATTTCCGATTTGAGCGAATCTGATGAAGAAGCAAACATCTGTTTAGTGGTGAACGACGACGCTGGAAGCCAAGTAAGTACATCTAGCGATTCTGATAATTATAGTCAAATTAGTGAAGATGAATTGCATGAAACTTATGCTACTTTAATAGTAGAATCTGAAAAATTAGATAAAGCTCATAAGAAATGGAAAAAGGATTTCAAAAATTTGAAATCAGACTTTGAAAATATTCTTGAAGAAAATAAAAATTTAAAATTAAATTTTGAAAATATTTTTGAAGAAAATAAAGATTTGAAAAATAAAGTTTTATTTTTTGAAAAAAGTAAATTTACTAGTAGTGATGAATGTGCTTCTTGTGAAAATTTTAAGAAACTACTAAAACACACAACCTTAGGAGAATGTAGTAAAAATAATGAAAATAAGGTTGTTAAAAATAAGTATGTTCCTAAAATTAAAAATAAACATAATAATAGAACCCGTAGAACATGGGTAGAAAAAGGAACAACTTATAGGAACACAAACTTTGTATCATGCTTTTATTGTATGAAAAAGGGTCATACTTCAAATAAATGTAAAATTAAGCATTATGGTGTTCCAAGTGTTAGATATGTTTGGGTTGTAAAATGATTCCTATTTTTCTAAATCTAACCCAAAGGACCCATACAAGTAGTTGGGTACCTATTGTTTAATATTTAGAATTTCTTTAAAACAAAATTTAAGAAAATTTTATTCCAAGGCCGATGAAACTATTTTTTTTTAGATATCTTCTAATATACAAAGCATATATAGTTTTCAATCGGAAAACATTTGAAATAGAAGAATGTGTGCATGTTGTCTTTGATGATATTGTAGACCTTGAGGCAAAACCTCTTGAGTCAGTTGAATTAGATGCAGACAATGATGAAGATTTGTAGAAGACAACAAATGAAGCGAAGAATGATGAAAATCCTCAAGATGAAGATCTAAACAAATGTGGAAACAACCTAGAGGATTATCATTAAGAAGTTGGAGGCATATCTAAAGGGGTAAACATTAGAAGAGATCTAAGAATTTTTAGAAATATCTTAGGATTGATTTTTTAAATGCGTTTCAGTTTTGCAAAACTAGCCATATTTTTGTATGCTTTAAAATTCCTATCTTATATAGTTCAATGTATGTTTAAACAATGTTTTATAAGTTCTTTATCCTAAAATTATTTACTTTAAATATCCTATTGTGTATGAATGAATCTTTAAATTTGAAATACTTTTAGCTCATATGCATACATGCTTTTATTAAGGGGGAGTATTATCTTAGGGGGAGAACATCAAACACAACTTTTTAATTATGATCAAAAAGGGGGAGAAATTGTTTAAAGCTTATTTGCTTATTTGTGTTTATTCACTAATGCACTTTTTCTTCCATAAGTTGTGTTTTATCCAGATTATTACTAAAAGTTTTAAATCAAAGGAGTTTTTGATCATCATCAAAAAGGGGGAGAATGTTAGCAAAAATCAAAGATGAAGTTTTGATGATGAACAGATTTGCATAAGTCAAGATCCATAAAGACAAATTGAAGATCTCTATATTTTATAAAGCTTTTATGATAATCAAAGTTGATGTAATAGTGCTCAAATAAGTATTAGGGTTGATTCTTGTAATTTATATTTGATTTATTTACTGTTAAGAATCATCCACAAGCTGTTTTAATCGATTAAACCCAGTGTTAATTGATTAAAACGAGGCTGGCACCGAAAACCCAATTACCCCTGTAATAATCGATTAAGGCTATTAATAATCGATTAGTTAATCGATTATTCCTGAGAATAATCGATTAACACTAGCCGTTGGGGGTTTCAGATTTGAAAAACTAGCTTGGGGGTTTCAGATTTGAAAAACTAGCCGTTTGGGGGTTTCATTATTAATCGATTAATATTTATGTTAATCGATTAAATGCGTTAGATGGCCCGTTTTCGAAGAATGGAAGGGTATTAGGCTGAGTCTATAAATTGGCTCACTCTTTATCTCAAAAGATAACTCTTCCCTTGTGTTCTAGTACTCATAAATCATTGAGACTTGTGTGCTCTTATTCGGCTTGTGAAACTCTTGTCTGTGGAGCTGGTGAAGTGCTGCTACGGTGACAAAGGAAATAGCCGGTTCATCCTTGGTGTGTCTAAGGAGGTGTTCGGAAAAGAATCATCCTTCGTGAAGTATTCGGAGGAGGTGTTCATCCTTTGTGAAGACTCAAAGGAGGTGTAGGTTCATCTCTTGTGGTATCAAGAGAGGTGGTTTCTAAACTTTTACAAATTGTGTTTCTTTGTGATTGTAATTTGTAATTGTTTTGTGTTAGTGAAAAAGGTTTATCTTGTTTGAGATAAGCGACTGGACGTAGGATTGGTAAGATCCGAACCAGGATAAAATCATCTATGCAAATTTCTCTCAACCTTACTCTCTTTATTTGTCTTTATTATTTGCTTGATAAGTTTAATTGAGTAGAAATTAAAAAGCACACGTTCGTATTAAAAATCCTCTTGGTTTGTTATTCCACGCTAACAATTCCGCTGCAGCGATTCTAACAGCATGATTGCAGCCACTCCAACAGCAACACTAAAACACGTGACAGAGTCTGTTCCTATATCCCACTGCTACTCCACCCTGCCCCACCACCATAATAGTGACCAGGTCACAATTGATAACGTAGGCTGAACACTGTCGTTTCTTCTGGACTGAAGAAAGATGATTCAACTTGGACCAGAAGATAATTTGATATGGGGAGTTATACAATCAAGGGCTGCATAGAAAGGCTGTTCCAGTAAGTACATAAAAACCAGCCTCGGGTGAAGAGAGCAACACCATATGTCAATTCCTTTCCTTCTGACTTGAGGACAAGAAAGCTTCTTAGGAGGGTGGTGTTGATGGAATCTGTCTACCCAAGCAGACCGTGATTCATTTAACCCAATGATTACTACTACGGCAGGAACTATTCCTATCTTTCTAAACTATAAATAAGACAGTATCTTTTCTCTTAACTTTCATTCTGATCACACTTACTAAGATAGAAGTTATTTCTATCAATATTTTGCATATAAAAAAACCAACTTGTACAATTTGACCTTCTAAATTATAAGACAGTATCTCAACCAACTAAATTGAAGTCATACCTGACAGAAGTTCTTTAGGTTCCTTTGAGCAGCAGAAGAAGAATACTTAGGAAGACTGGTAGAGAACTGCCAGAAAACAAATGGCAGGTCATCACCTGATAAATTATAAATATAGCACCTAAAAAAATAAAGTTTAATTTGGTCAAAATGAGAAAAACCCCATACACAGAGGGTTTGTCATCTGACAACACTGTTTAGGATCTGATGCATAGGAAACATAACAGGTGTAACCTCTAAATAATTAGACTTATACCTGTCCATTACGAATGAGAGAAACCAGTATATACTTCTTGTACGCTTCAACAGCTATAGCATTAATGACAGACATGGGAGCAGTTACAACCTGGAAAATATAAATACTGAATTAAAAGGTTGATACTAGAACAAATGATGAATAACACAAGTTATAGATTATGTAGATTGCTTACATTATGCAGAAGGTCCAATGCTTTTTGAAAGCGCTTCATTCCAATGCATATCATTCCTCTGTCAGAAGTTCAAAAGACAGACAATATGCAAAATGCTTCACTAAGAGCTCATCACCAGAAGTATGATCTAAAGTTATTAAATATTGACAAGTATTCAAAGTACTTGTCAATCTGATCCATGTGCACTTCAATTTAACTATGATAAAACTTGAGATAAATACAAAAGAATAGAGAATAAATTTGAGTAGCAATGGTGGGTGCCAGTTAAACATCCCATCCTCATCTGTGAAGTAAAAAGACATCCTCATCACCATTTCCTATTCTCTTCTCTTCCCTGATACCCTTTCCTCCCCTTTTTATTTTGCATTTTTCCCCTTCCAACTCCCAAATACCCACATGAATTGACATGGAAAAATCCTACAACCCCACCACTACTGTTAAAAAGACAGAACATTACCTACACCATATCTAATATAAGTGAGAGAAATTCAATAAATTATTACAAACAGTGAAGAAATTACAGCACATTCTATCAACTAAAACACAATGCTAAAAGCACAGAAAGAAATAGAGGAAGAAAGCAACGCACCCATAATAACAGTAGAGAAAAAGGTCTCGTGGATGGTTGACTTCAAAAACATCATCATCCAATATGGATAAACCAGTTTTGTAGCACTTTGACAACAAGCAAAGCAAAAGAAACTCTGAATGTAGGGGAGTTAAGTGCTCTGCAGAGACCTGAACTTTCCGAAGTGCAGTGAACAAAGGAGCCACACCTCGTATTGGAGCTTCCAACAACATCACTTGATCCTTCAACCTCTTACACACAGATAAAACTACAAAATTCCAAAAGGAATAGAAACACAAATATTCAATTGAAAACCGTGAAACAACATCAATATCATACTAAAGTCTCTGCTTCCTTCAATCTCTCAACCTTCTACACACAGATAAAACTAAAAAATTCCAAAACATTCAAAAACACATCAACCAAAAACCAAGAAATAACATCAACATCAAATTAAAACTCATTCTGTAGCAGATCCTTCAGCTTCTTGAACATGCATAAAACTACAAATTCGGAAGAAAATACAATCAACATTAAACAACCAAAGCCAAGAAAGAAAATCAACACCAAAAAATAAAATCTTCCCAATCTTCATTTGTCCCCTTTCTTCTCTCTCCAGTTGATTAATCTTGACTCACTAATTATTTTTCCTCTTTCCCAATCAAGAGTTGTTAGTGAGATATAGAATGGATGGGTGAAGAAGTGGGATGTTAGGTCGGGAAGAGTTAGAGGAGATATTTTTAAAGTAGTGGGATTCACCGGAACTCTTCCACTCCCTATCTCACCTCCTCAATTCCTATGCTACGTGGGACTTTTGACAGAACAATTTCCATTTATCTCTCAATCTCTCGCCATGTTTGTTATTTATTTCTCTTATAACCAAACACTTACAATTTGTACTCTATTTCCCACCTATGCCCATTCATCGTTTATGTTTCCATCAAATCTATTTCTCCTCTCTACCACGCCGACCAATCATATCTCCTTCACTTTTATTGAATTGTAAACAACACTCGATCGCTCAAGTATCTAACAACCAATAAAATAATCTGAACCCGCAATTTGTTACTTAATTAACTAATGTAAGCAACAAGGTTTCAAAATCAGTGCGCAAAAACAACTTCGGCCGGCGATTTCCCAATGTCAAGGATCAACCCTAACTGCGACCGCAATTTAAAGCCGTTTCCATAAAAGCAATGAATCAAGAGAAAATAAAGATTCGAATATCATATTTTCATACATCTTTCAGGGGCCAAACGAATCTGATCGCTGCAAGCGCCGATGAACCTGGTAACGATTGGAATGGCAGTCTCAGCCTGCGTTTTTGTGATCGGACTAGTCATGTAGGCTTCTCTGCAATCGCAAAAAGAATCAAAATAAAACAATTCGCGTAATCTGGCAACAATATTCAAGGTTTCAAGAACTAGGGTTTTGGACATCGACAAAGAACGCTTAAAATTAATCTTTTTAGGGACGTACATGATGTAGAGAAAACCGAGGGAGTGAATGGAGGGGTCGAGTTGAGTGAGAAGCGAGGGCAGGCGAGTTGACTGGGATCGGAGCGACTCATCGGCTTGCTTCAAAATACTGTGGAGGCGACTGACATCGCTAGAAGTGCTCGATAGCCCTTGGATTTGGGCGACCAAAGCTTCCAGAGGGTCCATGCAGTGCAGTTACTCGCTTTTCGACTCGTTCACTCCTTTGTTCTTACTGACTTAGTGAAAATACGTAACAGTGACTCCCTCCTGAAGCTCGTCTTCGTTTTTCTGTCGTCCTGAGAGTGCAATGTAGCACATGAATGTGTTTGTGCACTAATGAAAGATATTTGAAGGAAGGGAATAGAATGGAATGCATGTGAAGTGGTGCGTGAGATGGACTTAAAAAAATGACATAATACCCAATTTTGTCCCCACTTTGGTTCGAAAATCTCAATTTAGTCCCTTTTTATAAAATTAATTGTAATGGATCCTTATTTGTAATTATGTGAGTCAAATTAGTCCATTCCGTTAAATATAGGCAAACGGAGTTAATGGGTTGATGACGTGGCAGTAGTCACTGGTTAGGTATCTAACACGTAATTGTGTGCGTGCTTAAGTGGTGTGTTAGGTCAGCTGATTTTAAAATTAGGTTTATTTAATTGTGTGCGTCCTCCGTCCTCTGTCACCCACGACCATGCCTCAAACTTCACCCAACCGGCCACGGCAGACCACTGCTTCTTCGAATCGGTTGCCGGTTTGTTGAAATTGGAGAGCCTTCGTGAAAGTAGGAAGGGGATCTTATCCATTGATGCAGAAATCTTTGAGGTTACTACTCCACTTCTGCACTTGGTGAAGGTGAAGAAATCAAATGGAGATACGCTGGAATATGAGAAAATACTGAAAGAAGACATAAGGCCTGCTCTTAAAGATATTGTTTGGGTATGGCAAGGTGACCAACAACAGTAATCACAACAGTTGGAGCAACTGCAGCAACAACAATCTCAGTCCCAAAAACAAAATTTCTTAGTTTCCAGTGAAAAATGGCCCTCTTTGTACCTTCGAAAATGGTAACCCAGGGAGGGGTTGGCCCTGCACGCGCGTCGCCACCTCCTCCGCGCAGTCCGCCGCGAGTTGCCTCCACCGTCGGAATCGAGCCCTGGCTTCTCCCCTTCGCTCTCGTGTCTCTGTGCGACGCCGACGCTGCTTCTCGGTAGGGCCAACCTCCGCAAACCGTGAACGAAGGTCTCGCCAGTGATGTCGCTCGCCGCCGGGGTCGTCGCCGGTCTTGGTGTCAGGTCTCCTTTCTTGCTCTTTTCCTCTTCTCCCTCTGATCCTGTACTTTGTATTTTTGGCATTAGCAATGGAGGTGATGAAATTTAGGGATTACCAATTCTGTGTTTCAGGTGCCGAACCAATGAAGGATGAATCGATGATGAGTAAGGAATGAATGTTCTGAGAATGAAAAGGTATCAATTTTGTCTGTGGACGGTGATGAAACCCTAACACCACGTAAGCACGCAATTGACACCTCACCAAAGACAACTGCCACATCATCAGTCCACTAACTCCGTTTCCTTTTATTTAACGGAAGGGACTCATTAGAGTCAATTAATTACAAGTAAGGATCCATTCAACTCACTTTTCTATAAAGGGACTAACTTGAGATTTCCGAACCAAAGTGGGGACAAAATTGGGTATTATGCCTAAAAAAATCAATTTGCAAAAGTAGATGATTATTAATTTGTCCTTTTTTTTATTTTTCATATAAAATGAAATTGTAAAGACTAAAAATTAAACTAAAATAAAATTAAAATTGTTAAGGATAAAAAAAATTAAAATTATAAAAAATAAAAGGACATTGATTAAGAGAATAATTTTTGTTTGAGTTTGATAGGTTATGTTTCACTAATCAAGGTTGGCAATAAAAGACAATGTCATCAAAGTTGATAATAAAAGACAATGTCATCACAAGGTTCTCTAATTCAATAAGCAAGCACACAAAAGTTTATTTAGCTTGGTTATATTGACAAGAAGCTCTGTTTAATCGGGTAAAGTCACTAATAAAGGTGGATAAGCTAGATTTAGGTAGACAAGGTCGGTAACCAAGCTCGGTTGAGCTCAACAAACTCAAATTCAGTAGTGATTTTATCAAATACACGATTTTCTAACAAACATAATTCATTCTACTGCATGTTTTAAGACTATGGAATCGATTTTAGTATCATAATAAATAAAAATTGTCCTTATTCATAGCAAATTGAAAATAGTTTTTAACACATTATTATGACTCGTCAATACAAACATAATAAATTAAACTCAAATTGATATTGTTCTTTGTGAGTGTGGCCTTTTGACAGGAGGTGACATGTGATTGAGTCAAAAAGATTCCTTAGTGTGCTATAGAAGGTTGAGCAATGAGGATGCAAAAGGTTTTTCGACGTTCTGAGTGTAAGAGAATAAGTATATGTTTTAATGTGTGTTTGTGATGGATATGCATGAGAATGTATAACGTCTTAGGATCATATGCCATTTGTGCGATTTACATATGGAATCTGTTGGAGATAAAATATTAGGGAGTGTTCACTTTAGATTATTGATTTGAGGGAGAGTGAATGGATGAATTTGAGGGGATTTGAGAGTGACTTGATTGTTGTTTTTTGATGGGATTTAGAGGTGAGTGAGAGTGAATTTAGGAGTAAAGTCGGTAAAGATTTCACCGATGTAACAAATTTAAAAAAAAATAATTGGTATAAATTGAAGATTACCAAAATATCCCTAGTTATAAAAATAATATAAATTGATAATTGTTAATGTTATATTTAATTGTAAAGATATTCACAAGGAGAAAAAAATAAAAATGATTGCTTATTCATAAAATTGTGGGAAACTAAAAGAAATAAAATCCTTCTAAATGTCAACACTTTGTTTACAAAAGCTTTGATACATAACTTGTTTTCATAAACATATATTTACTCTATTAAACTAAAAAGAAAAAGTATAAAAACACATTCTACTTGAAATGAACAAAATATTCAAATACCCTTTTTACTTTACACGACAAAGATGCAAAACAATATGCAAAAGACCAAAGGAAGAGGCAAGGAATTGGAAGAAAGTAAAAACATGAAATATTTATAGGTACAAGTAGCCTTTGAATCTGCATGAAGAATTTTCTAGCAAAATGGTCTTGAATGGTGTGTAGTTATTTGGGGAGAAAGGAAGGGAAGGCATCGACAACAACCCGTGGAGAAGAGATTTTGGTATTGCATCTGAGTGACAAAGATAATGTCGTAGAAGAACCAATGGACATAGAGAAAAACATGTTGGGCAGGTGCAAGCTTGCTGGAACCACATAAATCGCCACGGGAATCGAATACAACAATACAACATGATGAAGGAGGGAGTGGAACCAAATACCAAAGAGCGAGAACCGAATACAACATCAGTTGATATTGTTGTATGGAATGGAACCGAATACAACAAATTTGGAGTCGAATACAACACCCTAAAGAACCAAATACACTATTCTTCAATTCCTTCTTCAAGCTTTATTATTCATCTTCTCCATCTTCAACACATGCTCATCTTCTATATAGAGGGCAAATGTGACATTTGAAAGGAATTCACTCAAAATCCGAACGATTCAGTGAGTGATAAAAAAAGTACATGTCTTGCAAATCCATTTAAGTTTGTCTTTGAATATCCGTTGAAATGAATACGGTGCATCTCTCAAATTAGTCTTAGATTTTCCTCTTTAATAATAAAATTTGTTAATCCGAACACAGCCTTAAAGGGTAACTATTTGGCTGTTTAAAAGACAAAAATATTCAAGACTACAATAATGAACCGTTGATGGGTCGTGCCGCCTAGTCATTTTAGGCCAGGTATGTACAAATGCATATCCAATATTGGACTCAAAGTCTTTAGGTGTACGTGTAGTTATTGGACTCAAAATCAATGTGTAATGCATATTGTTTTGGTGGGTCCTAGGTCGAGCTTGTGGTTGTCGTAGACCGGACGATTTATGTAGTAGAATAAATCGTTAACTGCTCAGTTTCTAGCACCTTTCCAAGATCGTCCAAAGTCTGCTTGAATAGTACCTATTGAAGGTAATTCGATACTGAAGTCAGTATATGACCAATCAGTTGGAGAGTGGTTGGAGGAGCTCAGCCTTAAGAGATCGCCTTGATAGGGCTCAACCAAGAGAGTTCGACTAGAGAAGCTCAGTTTGGAGAGGTCTTGGAACTCAACTCGGAGAGCTCGACCTAGAGAGTTGGGCATGAAAAAGCTCGGCCTGTAGAGTCGACCTTGAGAGCTTAGTTTGAAAAGCTCACCTTGGAGAAGCTCAACCTATAAAGCTTGGCTGGAGAGCTCAACTAGAAAAGCTTAAGCTTTGTTTGAAAAGGTCTTGAAGCTTAGTTGGAAGAGCTCCACCCGGAGTTGCTCGATTGGAGGAACTCAATTTGGAGAGATATTGGAGCTCAACTTAAAGAGCTCATCTCAGACTGCTCAATCTAAAAAGCTCGGCTGGAGAAGCTTAAGTAAAAGAATTCGGTTTGAAGAGTAGGGCATGGAGGAGTGATAACTCAATTTGTAGAATTTTATTACACTCCTTTTAATATCTTTGTTTCCTTTATTTTTCAATTCTAGTTTAAATTTGTGTATCCTAGGAAACTTCAGGTTTTATTGTCGAGCGCATTAGATGTGGAGTTGATGGGTTGCTGAGTTGTTGGTGCCGAGCTAATGGAGACTGACTTGTTGGAGCCGACCTATTGAGAATTGACCTGTTAGCTGTTGATATATTGAGTTGCTGACTTAAATTGTCGTGCTTCTAAATCACTGGGACCGGATTGCTATGTTGTGAAGCGGTCAAGTTTCTATTCTACCAAGGTGACAGGTCTCCACACTATCCAAATGAACTAAGCGAGGGATGTACACTGCCACATCAACTCACGAAATAGAAACCAATTCTAATGTAGCAATAACACGTATTCTCACACACAAATGGAACAAAACAACTAGTGACAACAACTAGGAGAAACAAAGTTTTGTATATATTGAATGAACACAATAGTCTAAAAAGAGAGGACGTGTAGTGGAATGAGACGGAAAGAAGAACACTCGTACCTTTTACCAAAGTTCCAACACGTGAATGAAATTTGGTTTCTTCTACTTTATTTTCATTATCTTATAATTTTAGTTTTACAACAATTTTAATTCCTTTAGACATCTTTCCATAGTTGAAAAAATTCTAACAAAAAAAGTTATACTTTATGACTCTTTTACTAGGATTTGTTTTTGTTTTAACCTTTACTTTTTATGTAACACAGTTTCCCTAACCTTCTTGCATACTCGCATCAAACTTAAAAACTTTACTTATATTTTTTAAACTTATAACTTTTTATCACACCCCTCATAACTAAGTTATTTCATTTTGTTACTATAGACTCAAAGGCTACCGATCGGTCTCGACCAGCTTCTCATCCATTTGGTCTCGACAATTATTGAGCAGAGTTGACGCGCAATGAATGTGATAATGGCTCCTGTTAAACAATTAAGGTTTGCATTAATGACCATTAAGAGGTAAATTAATTTGTCAGATTCCTTTAAACTCTATAAATAAGGGTTTAGATTTGAGGTAAAGACAGATTCAACTCATACTACAATACACCCTATTTACGTCTTGTTAGGACTTCAATATTTAACTGTAACAAACAGTTCATAAAACCGCTCCTAACTTGAGCGTCGGAGTGCCTTTTGCAGGTATCTCCCCTCTTTTACAAAGAGGGTGACTGAGCGGTTGAGACTGAAGTTCACCGAGCGACCAATATTGAAGGTGACCGATCGGTCCAAACTAGAAGTAGACAAGCGGAGCGCACGAGTCGAAGGTTAGTGTCTCGGTCTCACAATCCCTACCGAAACATTTTGGCGCCCAATGTGGGGTCGAGAGCAAGCTGAAGACACCCAATGCTGACCACAAGAAATATGGAAGAGCAGAGCACCAGAGATTTAATCAGAGAGTTGCAAGCCCAGATTGAGGCACAGGCGCAGACTATACAAGCGTAGGCGCATGCACAGCAAGAGATGCAACGGAGGCATGCAGAGGAGATGAGGGTACTAAGGGCCGAACGGGACCCTCCCGAGCGGTCTGTCTCGAATTGAGAGAATGCTAATGAGGCAAGCCATAATCACGCCAACCCGAATGGTCGGGCTAGAAGGGAACCAACACCCCTGCAGACCTTTCGGCCTACCAGTTTATTTCCCTTCACGGCAACCATCATGCAAACCCCAATGCCAGAGAAGACTCCCCCCGTATTGGATAAGTATGATGGTTCAGCTGATCCGGATAATCACCTAAGGACGTTCGGTAATGCAATGACATTCTATACAAACAACAACCTGGTCATGTGCAGAGCCTTCTCATTATCACTTAAGGAAGAGGCATTGAAATGGTATAACACTTTTCCTCCCAACACAGTGGATTGTTTCGCTACTGTGGAAAACCTCTTTAGGAGACCATACGCATCCAATCGAAAACAGGAGATAACACCGGCGGAATTGGTAAATACTAAGCAGGAGAAAGGAGAAACTTTGAAGGCTTTTATGAAAAGGTATACTGCAAGCGCGCGACGGGTTAGAGAGATCGATCAATCTTTTATCATCAACAATTTGCCTTCATGTATGAGACCAGGATATTTTGTGGAAAAATTGTGTGCACGATCGCCATAAACTATGGAAGAGCTCCAAGAGAGAGCAACTGGGTTCATTCGTATGGAGGAAATGCGATTGTCACAAAGGAAACGACATCAAGAGGTTGATGTAGGCGGAAGTAGAAAGGACGGCAAACGACCGTTCGACAATAACGATAAGAGTAGGGAGCTTCCCCGAACATTCAAGTTTCACCATTATACAACCCTCAATGCACCTAGGGCAAAAGTTCTCGAAGAAGCCCTTAGCGCATAACTTCTCACACCTCGAAGGAAACCATCTCTAAGAAACGCAGATGAAAGGAAGAGTTGTCGGTACCATTAAAATCATGGACATACTACAGAAGACTGCATCACGTTAAAAAATTTCGGGCGGGACATCTCCGTAGGTATATAAAGGAAGCAAGATACAACCTCCCTAGGGAAGGATATTCGGGAAGAAGCCCCGAACGAGCAAATAGGAAAGACGAGCGAGGGCGAGGCTATAGTCACAGTCCTAGTTGTCATCGGGAACGATCGGTTCGTGGATTTATCAACTAAGGAGAAACATCCAAAACTCTATTAATGTCATGGTTAAATTCAGTTTCATTTGATTTAAACTTTTGTTATTGTCCTACGCTTTCATTATGGAACAAATAAGGCCAAGTAATTGATGCCCAATCAATCATTCCCAAACGTTGCTAAAGAAGTTCATATCCAACGAAAAAGTCTCTCAAGAAGAGTCTGAAGAAAAAGAGTGAGCGGTAAATCCCGCTCGGCCAAGAGGTAAACCCCTCTCGTCAAAATTGAAGATAAAGACCAAGAGGTAAAGCCGTTCGGCTAAAGCCTCCCTCAAACTCATAAGTCCTATAGTTAACCTCCCTCAAACTCATAAGTCCTATAGTTAACCGTTCGGCTAAAGCCGAACGATTAACTCAGACTTGTGGGACTTATGTTACTATGGGCTCATAGGCTACCTGTCCATACCAAATTTCGTCCGGATTGATTTTTTTGGCTTTACCGTAGTCTATTATATTATTTACTTATTTTTATTTTTGTTTCTTATTTTTATTTTTTATTTTCATTTTTTAGCTTTTATTTATTTATTTATTGTTATTTATTTATTTATTTTCTCATTATTTATTATTATTATTATTATTATTTTTGTATTATCCTAGTTTTATTTACATATATTATCTTATTTTCTTCATATATATGTATATATATATTTTTCTTACATTTTTATTATTTCGTTTTCATTTTTATTTTCTATTTTTATTTTATATTTTAAGTTTATTTTACTTAATATAATATGGTTAAAAAATAAAGAAGAAGATATGAGAAAAGAGAGAATGTTTTCGGGTTGGGGGACAAAAAAAGAGGGTACGTTTCTGCAGGTAAGGACGCAGGGTGATGGCAGAGGTGATTTGGGCGTACGGAATTGGGTACGGAGCGATTTGGGGGCACAGAGAATTGCACAAAAACACACAGGAGAGAGCAGAGGGGGGAGAGGATTCTGGTTTTGGAGAGAGAAACAAAGGATTTTGACACAGCTCCTAGCCTTCATCTTGGATCATCCATTGCTGAGGAGTTTTTCACCATTTTTTGCACCTGCAAAGAGAGACAGAAGTCAGCCACTCAGGGGAGAAGAGTACTCATTGCAAGCACGAGATTGACCATAGCAAGCGGATCTTCGAGAGGTAAGTAATGTTATTTAGAGAGGAGTTTGAGCACATCCTGGGATTGCCACTAGAGGGTATCACTCCATATCAACACTTGGAGCATCACGCCTCCATCCCTACCATTGCCGCCATAATGAAAGTACATCCCAAAGAACTTGAAGAAAGGTTGGTAACTAGGAATCAAGTGCATGGATTGACACAAGGATATTTGGAACAATACTTGCATCATCTAGTTGATGGGGAAGAGTGAGAGACTTTTATGGACGGGTTAGCCCTTACCGTGTATGGCGTCATGTTGTTTCCCAAAGTAGAGGAATTTGTGGATTATACCGCGATAAATGTCTTCGTGGCAAAAAGACAAGATCAGAGAACCCTGTAACAGTAGTCCTCGCAGATGTTTATGGGACCATGAGTTTTTGCCATGAAAGAAAAGGGAAGAAAATTATTTGTTGTTTGCTAGCACTGTATGAATGGATGACTGCGCGCGTATGGAAGGGGGCGGTTAATGTCAGGTGTCTGTCGGGAGATCCTTCACACCAAGGGCCCAAAGACAAAGGAGGAAATGAGTGGGCCCAATTCTTTGCTGGCTTGAATGGAGGAAAAGTAAAGTGGCGTCTTCCTTGGCTTGGGATTAAGCCCTCTATCCATCATTGTGGCAGCTTTCCCAATGTACCCCTCATAGGTACCCGATATTGCATCAATTATAACCCTATCTTGGTTCAGAGGCAATTCAGACATCCCATGAAAGGGGACCTTCACCGGACTACCTTACAACATTGTTCATCTATTATGAGGATGGGCACCTCACTAAAACGTTGAGGAAAGTTAGAAGTGCTTGGGAAAGCGTTATGAGTGGGAGTGGTGGACGACAAAGTTAGTTATCATACCTGGATCCTGGAAAAGGTAAAGGAAGTCAAACTGCCTTTCAAGCCAATCAGTGATCAGCCGATTAATGAAGGGCCCTCCCAAGACCTAGAGAGCGAAGAGGTGAAGGGGTTGAAAATAGAGATGGAAAAACTAAGGGAGAAGAATGCTAGGTTGGGAAAGGAATTACAAACTACGCGCAACGATTTTGTTGATGTGAGGAATGATAAAGAAAAAAAAGCACAGGCCTATGAAGAAATTGTCAGAAGTCAGAAAGCCAAAAGAGATTATACATTCCGATTGAAACAAGATCTTGCAGCCGCAAGCAAAGAGCTAGCCATGAGAGTGAAGGAGAAGAATGCGGCGTTAGAAGAGGGAAAACAGTGGAAGCACCTCTACGAAGAAGCCAAAAGAGATAAGCGAGAGGCCCTGAAAAGACTAAGAGAAGCACATGTTCAGGTAGAAAAAGCGGGGCACGAGATGAAGGAAATGACCATGTCTTTTGAGGCAGATATGAACCAGGAGCGTTGGAAGCTAGCAGAAGCAGAAGAAGAGCATCGAACCATGATAAAACAAATGGAGGAGTACATTGAGGAGCAAAAGGAACGGTGGAGGTCGATGGAGTTTGAAGAAAGGCATCAGACCTTGGTAAAGTGAATGGAAGATCACATCGCAGAGCAAGAAGAGGTTGTGAAGCATTGAAAGGGAAGTTTTTCTCGATTGGCTATGTTGGTAAACAGAACAATTGAAGACATCCCCAAGATGGTGTTGGACGCCGAAGCCAGTACCCACTTTTGTAACCCACCAGAAGAAATCAAACTTTTTATTAATCATTGTAAATGGTTGGTAGGAGAGATGAAATCCTTCATCGTTCGAGCTCAGGAGTGATGTATAAATGAGATCATTCTATTTTGTGCCTTTAGGCAATGTATTGAACTAAATTTTCTTTAAATAAAAGATGCGGAATGTTCGTTTGGTACCGACTTGTGTTAATTTCCATTAGTGATGTTATCGTGATCCTGTGATTTCCACCTGTCACTAGCAAGCATCATGTTTTTCTTTAGCATATCTCATTCTCATCTAATTTAATTCGATTAAAATAATAAAGCAGTACAAGTGAGGGAAACAACGACCAATTTTTCACGACATCCCTACAAGACTCGAGCCAATTCAAGAGTCATGGACAGTTGGGAGGAGTCGCATGAATCCATCAAAACTGATGTTAGCCTGTTGAAAGATCAGGTTGGCCAAATCTTGGCTGCCCTCGAATCCCTAAAGACTACTAGGGAGTCCTCATCTGCACGAGTTGAGGGGAATGCCCATTTTATCCCCCGATGTTCAACGTTGTAAGCCAATCGGTCCTTTTCCCGATGTATGGTTTACCTCCAGGTTATACTCGTCCCACGGGAGATTACGCAGAAGCAGAGTAGACTTCGTTCTCCCTTCCCCCAACTAATAATGTAGTACTGATCAGCACTCATGAACCTGTTTCAGTGACGGCTCCCATGGCGAATATAGGGATGACCGGGGCGAATATAGGGATGATTGGGGCAAACACAGTGGAAGGAACACAAGTAACTGTAACGCCCCACATGGTTACCGGAGAGGGCTCTTCAGCCAAAGTCATACCACATATTGTGTTGCAGGGGTAGTTAGTAGCATCGATGGGGCCAAGAGTAGGCTGGAGATTCTGGAGGAGAGATTGAGGGTCATTGAAGGGGTTGAAAGCTATGGGTTTGGAGATGTTGCAAGGCTGAGTTTGGTTCCTGGGGTGATGATACCGCACAAATTTAAAGTGCCGAAGTTCGAGAAGTACAAAGGTAATACCTACCCGAAAGGCCATCTAACCATGTACTGTAGAAAGATGGTTGTGTACGCCTACGATGACAAGCTACTCATCCACTTTTTCCAAGACAGCTTGGTTGGGGTAGCATTGAACTGGTACACCCACCTTGAACCGTCTCGAATTCGTTGCTGGGCAGACCTGGTAGACGTCTTTGTAAAGCAGTATATATACAACACGCATATCGTACCAGACCGACTGCAGTTGCAAAATATGTCAAAGAGGGACAACGAAACTTTCAAGGAATATGCCCAACGGTGGAGAGAGTTAACTGCACAAGTTGAGTCGCCTTTGTATGACAGGGAGGTGGTGGCAATGCTTGTGAATACTCTCCAGCCACCATTTTATGAGCACATGGTCGGGAATGTGTCTGCCAATTTCGCCGATATCATTATAATAGGCGAAAGGATAGAAATCGGGGTTAAAAATGGGAAAATTGCTAACGGTCCGCCCACAACTACAACTTACAAAAAACCCAATTTCAATGCAGGAAAGAAGGAAGGGGATGTGCATGCGGCATCGGCAATGCTTGTGTGGAGAGGTCAAGCTCCCACTCATAGTTTCCTACCATACTTGGGACAACCCCCTTATGCAGCTAACGCGACGTTTGCTCATCAAGCCAGGCCTCAACAACAACAAAGGTATTATCAACCGTTGTTACCCCCAGCTGATACTTGGAGGGCTGGGGCAATCGCAAGACCAAATCAGAATGCAGGCCAAAACACTTACCCAAGAAGGAGCCAGTTTGTTAATTTCACCCCTATCCCTACAACTTACGCAGAATTGTTACCCCCATCTCGTCAAAAGGGGTTTGGTTGCTATCTGTCCGATGAAGCCTATGCAACCTCCGTACCCTAGGAGTTATGATGCAGAGGCCAAATGTAGTTATCATGGGGGAAGCGTTGGTCACTCAACTGAGAGGTGTCTGGCTTTTAAACACAAAGTACAGGCTCTAATCGACTCTGGGTGGTTAAAGTTTCAAGAAGATAAACCTAACATCGAGACTAACCCACTTTCTGGGTATGCGAGTGCCTCGACAAATGCCATCGAGGATGAAAAACATGAGTTGATAAGGGACGCAGGTGAAATCCGAAGTTCCAGAAAGTTTATCTTTAAGGCGCTGATAAAAGTGGGCCTTTTAAAAGGTGATTATGACGAGGATGTAACGTGTGTGCTTCATCTGGATGATGGGCACTCTATTGAAAAATGTGTTGAATTTGAAGATATTCTGCAAGACTTGCTGGATAGAAGTTTGATGCAAATATACTACAAGGATAAGGAGGGGGAAGTGTTCACACAAATTGGTGGGGAATTCGACGTAACTCTGCTTGAGCCGTTGGTGATCCATTTCACTAGAACCACCCCTGCGCTAGTGGCTGAAGAAAAGCCGTCTGTCGTCATGCGGGCGCCGTCTCCCTTTCCTTACAAAAACGAGAAGGTTGTCCCTTGGATGGATGTATGGAGCACATGTGTTAGATGAGGGAAAAGGCGCAAATTCGACCATTGAAAACATAACAGGCATAGGTGGGATGACGAGAAGTGGTCGAATCTTCGCGTCACCAATGGTGACAAGAGAGGGAACCAATAATAATGAAACAACAATGGTTGCAAAAGCCAGGGAGGTCTTAAAAGGAAAGGGCACGCAGGTAGAGGAGACCCCTGACAAGGAAGAAAAGAAAGAAATATCCGAAGAAGAGGCTTGTGAATTTTTAAAATTCATTCAACAGAGTGAGTATAAGGTGGTGGAATAGCTGAACCGCATGCCTACTCGGATTTCTTTGTTAGAATTGCTTATGCATTCTACTTCTCATAGAAAGTTGTTGATGAAGGTACTCAGTGAGGCTCATGTTGAGCAAGGTATTTCGTTGAACAAGTTTGAGGGCATTGTTGGCAACATTATCGCTAATAACTACCTCACCTTTACTGATGAGGAGATACCCGCTGAGGGGAGAGGGCATAACAAGGCTTTTCATGTCTCTGTGAAATGTTTGGATCACGTTATAGCACGTGTCTTGGTGGACAATGGCTCCTCTCTGAACGTCATGCCAAAATCGACATTGGAGAAGCTACCCTGTGATGGAATGCATATGAAACCAAGCTCTATGATTGTGAGAGCGTTTGATGGCAGTAAGAGGGTAGTGATGGGAGAAGTTGAATTGCCAGTCCAAGTCGGTCCTTGTGTCTTTCAAGTGACATTCCAAGTTATGGATATCCTCTCGGCTTATAACTATTTGTTGGGTCGCCCGTGGATCCATTCTGTAGGAGTTGTGCCTTCCACACTACACCAAAAGCTGAAATATGTCATGGGAGATAAGTTGGTGATAATATCAGGAGAGGAAGACCTCCTTGTGAGCGAACCATCGTCCACGCGATATATTGAGGTGGCTGAGGAAGCTCTTGAAACAACTTTCCAGTCATTGGAGATTGTGGGAAATGCCTATGTGGAGCCATTCCCAATAAAACCGCATTTGTCACGTGCTTCTATCATGATGGCCAAAGTCTTGATGAAAGAGGGGTATATGTCTGGTAAAGGTTTAGGCAGGCATGGGCAGGGGCGAGCTTTCCCTCTAAAAGTCATTGAGAATAAGAACAGATATGGCCTAGGGTACAAGCCCACCAAAGAGGACAAGAAAAGGTTAATGGAAGAAAGGAGAGAGTGTAGCCTGGCTCGTGTAGAAAGACGGGAACCCAAGGTGGAAAAGATTCGTATTTGTGACATCAGGAAGAGCTTTCGTAGTGCTGAATGGGTAAACACGGGCCAAATAACAACCGTGGAGGATGAAGATGGATCTGAAAGCTCAAGTTTCGTGCGGGCCTGCTCCTCAGATGCACCACTCAACAATTGGGAAATTCTGGATTTACCCGTGATGCTTAATTCGAATAAAATGTAATAGTTTTAATTAATCCTATAGCCTCACCCGTGGCTTCAGGATTCATGACTTACGGGGTTGACGTTTAGTTTTTGTGCTCAGCGTGATAATCATATCATGTTTGTTTGTGTTTTATCATCATTTGGCATTCTTCATCATTTTTCCTTTTTATTATTTCTTTTTTTTCATAAATTTAAATAATGCATATATGATAATGAAAGTTTTGAAAATAACAATGCCGATATTCCTAATTTTGAGCACCCTGTCGATGATATGGAAGATGATTATGAAGATGATCCGGAACCCTCTCCAAAGCTCTTGAGATTAGTGGAACAAGAGTCTAAAGAGATAAAACCCCATCAGGAAGATGTTGAAGTACTCAACTTGGGAGAGGAAGTGATGGAAACCAATTCCCAGCTGGAAACGTGTAGGAAGAGGCTCCATACCAGAGGAAACCAGTAATGAATAATGGTGCAGCGGATGGATGAAATGATGTAGTGTTTGAGGTGTTTTAATGGAGGAGAGGTGTATGGGTGAAGCCTCACAGCTCAGAGGGCCTTCCTACAGAGGAAGGAAGCTTGAGGAAAGGAGAAGAAGTAGTAATTCAAAGGTGACTTAAGAGCACAAAAGCTGGAAAACCAATTCTGCAGCATATCATTAAGCTCAAAAGTAAGTCAATACAAAGAAAAGGCCCTCTTATTTATAGGTGAAGAGGAGCCTAATTTCTGATTTTAATTCCCTCCTAAATTCAAATTATTCAGATTTATTTTGATCAAGAAAAGTCCATGCCACATTCCAGCTCATCCAGCAAGGTGTATGCTTCCTTCCAAATCAGCCAATTCACGTGGAAAATGTTGGTGCATGCCGTAAGCACCTCCTTTTTGGCTCCTTTGCTTGGTTCTATTGATTTAACTTCTTGGATGGCTCAATCATATTCTCCAAGATTTATTAATTCCTACAAAACAAAGTATAAGTGCTTTAGTTAAGAGAAGAAGGATTTTTATAAGTAACCTTCCATAGAAGTAAAATGTTAGGTGATCCTTCTTCTTCTTGAATCTTCCTTGCCATTGCTCTAGTAAGAGGTCCAATGTGATTTCTTGATGGTTTTCCATCAGACCCTCCCTCTTGAAAAAGATCTGTCCTCAGATCTGCTTCAGCCTGTTGATCATCTCCTGTGAAAGGAATTAAATCGCAGATGTTAAAAGTAGGACTGACACCATAACTTTCAGGAAGGTCTAATATGTATGCATTATCATTTATCCTTTTGACCACCTTCAATGGACCATCTCCTCTTGGACTAAGTTTGGATTTCCTTTGAGAGGGAAATCTTTCCTTTCTCAAATGAAGCCAAACTAGGTCTCCTTTTTCAAAAACTATTTTCTTTCTCCCTTTGTTGTTGTATTCTGTATATTTTTGAGTTTGTTTTTCAATTTGGATTTTAACTTTCTCATGTAACTTCTTGATAAACTCCGCTTTAGAAGCACCTTCTTTATGAAGAAAAGAAGATGATTCTGGAAGAGGTAGTAAATCAAGAGGTGTGATAGGGTTAAAACCATAAACAACCTCAAAAGGAGAAAGATTAGTAGTCTTGTGGACTACTCTTTTATAAGAAAATTCAATATGAGGTAGATGTTCATCCCAAGATTTGTTATTTCCTCTTAATATTACCCTTAATAATGTAGATAAAGATCTATTTACTACTTCAGTTTGCCCATCAGTTTGTGGGTGACATGTAGTAGAAAATAGAAGTTTAGTTCCAAGCTTTTCCCATAAAGTTTTCCAAAAATGGCTTAGAAACTTCACATCTCTATCAGACACTATAGTTTTGGGTAAGCCATGCAATCTCACTATTTCTTTAAAGAAGAGTCTAGAGATATAGCTAGCATCATCTACTTTGTGGCAGGGTATAAAATGAGCCATTTTACTAAAACGATCTACTACCACAAATATAGAATCATACCCCCTTTGAGTTCTTGGCAATCCTAAGACAAAGTCCATGCTTATGTCCTCCCAAGGGGTATTAGCTATAGGAAGAGGTGTATAGAGTCCATGAGGCATAATTTTGGACTTAGCTTGTAAACAAGTTATACATTTAGAACAATGCCTTTGAACATCTATTTTCATGTGTGGCCAATAAAATTTACTTTTCAAAATGTTTAGAGTTTTATCAACTCCATGATGGCCCATGAGTCCTCCTCCATGACTCTCTTTGATAAGAAGTTTTCTAATGGATCCTTGGGGTATACAAAGTTTTCCTTTATTAAAAAGATACCCCTCAGAAAGATAGAATCCATCAAAAGGCTTCTTAAGACATGATGAATAAGTGGATGCAAATGTTTCATCATTTTCATATAACTCTTTTATGTCATCAAATCCTAATATTTGGGATCCTAGGGTTACTAATAATGCATGTCTTCTAGATAAGCATCCGCAATAACATTAGTACTCCCCTTTTTGTGTTTGATGACATAGGGAAATTGCTCAAGATATTCCACCCACTTTGCATGTCTTTTGTTTAGCTTTGCTTGCCCTTTAATGTACTTGAGAGATTCATGGTCAGTGTGTATGATGAATTCTCTAGTTACCAAGTAATGCTCCCAAGTTTTAAAAGCTCTAATGAGGGCATACAACTCTTTGTCATAGGTAGGATAGTTTAAGGTAGGCCCCCTAAGTTTTTCACTAAAGTAAGCTACGGGATGTCCTCCTTGTATTAAAACAGCTCCTATTCCTACCCCAGATGCATCACATTCTAGTTCAAAGGCTTTGGAAAAATCAGGCAAAACTAGAATAGGTGCATGTGTTAACTTGTGTTTCAAAGTCTCAAAAGACAAATCTTGCTTATAACCCCAAATAAAAGGCATATCTTTCTTGACTAGCTCATTTAAAGGAGTAGGTATGGTGGAGAAGTCTTTCACAAATCTTCTATAAAAACTTGCTAACCCATGAAAACTTCTCACCTCTCCTACATTTTTAGGGGTTGGCCATTCTTGTATAGCCTTGATTTTCTCTGGATCAACATGTACACCTTCTTTTCCCACTTTGAATCCAAGGAAAATCACACTTTCTTGACAAAAAGTACATTTGTCAAAGTTGGCAAAGAGATGATGTTCTCTAAGAAGAAGCAAGACTTTTCTGACATGGTTAAGATGTTCTTGAAGGCCTTGACTATAGATTAGGATATCATCAAAGTAGACCACTACAAATCTGCCTATGCATTCCCTAAGCACATGATTCATTAATCTCATGAATGTACTTGGAGCATTGGTCAAGCCAAAGGGCATGACTAACCATTCATACAAACCAAACTTGGTGTTGAAAGCAGTTTTCCATTCATCTCCTTCATGAATTCTTATTTGATGGTATCCACTTTTAAGATCAATTTTGCTGAAGAGATTTGCTCCATGTAATTCATCCAACATGTCATCTAGCCTAGGAATGGGATGCCTATACTTGATAGTTATGTTGTTGATGGCCCTACAATCTGTACACATTCTCCAAGACCCATCCTTTTTAGGGACCAACAACACAGGCACAACATAAGGACTTAAACTCTTTTGGATCCACCCTTTGTTCAACAAGTCATTAACTTGTTTCTCTATTTCTTTTGTTTCCATAGGGTTGGTTCTATAGGCTGGCCTATTGGGTAGGCTTGCCCCAGGCACCAAATCTATTTGATGTTCTATTCCCCTCAAAGGTGGTAATCCACTTGGTACCTCTTTGGGAAATATATCATCAAATTCCTTAAAAAGTTTTTGCAACCCCTTTGGTAGAGAACCAAGTTCATGAGTGATTGAAACAAATGCCTCTTTGCAATAAAGAAGGAAATGAGGTTGTCCAAGAAAAAGATTTTTGGAAATATTCAAGGTTTGAGGTTGGACAACTTCATGGGCTGAGGCATGGGTTACCAAATTCTTTCTTTCTTTCTTATTTTCTTTTTTCTTTTCTCCATCCAACTTCTTCTTAAGAATTATTTGGTCCTCTCTTACTTGTGAAGGTGTAAGAGGACACAAAATAATTTTCTTTCCCTTGTGTTGAATGGTGATTTTGTTGGTGACTCCATCATGTAAAGCTTGTTTATCATATTGCCAAGGTCTTCCAAGTAATATGTGCCTAGCTTCCATTGGTATTATATCACAAACAATTTGATCTTCATATTTGCCAATGGAAATAGGTACACTTACTTGTTCTTTAACTACTATTCCATCATCCTCTTTGATCCATTGAAGTTTGTAAGGTTTAGGATGAGGAGTAGTGGTTAAGCCAAGTTTTTCTACCATTCTAGAACTACAACAGTTGCAAATGGAGCCACTATCCACTATCATTGAACATGTCTTTTCTAAAACTTTGCATCTTGTGTGGAATAGGTTCTCTCTTTGTGACTGTTCTAATTCTACATGTTTACTTTTCAGGAGTCTCCTTACCATAAGTAAGTCACCATCACAAGGTAAAGCTTCTTCTTCTTCAGAAGTGGATTTTTCAGACTCACTATATGAAGAACCCTCACTTTCACTCTCATGCTCAAGGATGTAAGTTGACCTTCTATTGCGGCACTCAGATGCATAGTGCCCTTTTTCCCCACATCTAAAGCACTTAGTCTCCTTACTCTTATGATCTCTTGAAGGTTCTTTGACTTTTTCTTTTCCTCTCTCTCTCTCTCTCTTTCTTCATATCTTGGCTTGGTTTGACTACCCTCCCTCTTATACTCTTTCTTATGGTAAGAACTATGAGGGTAATCTTTTTTATGATTAGAACTATGAGGGTAATCTTTCTTGGTGAAGCTTTTCCTCTTTAGTTGTTGCTCTACCCTCACACAAAGTTGGACTAACTCATTGAGATCATTGTAGGGTATAAGTTCAACCCTATCTCTTATGTCATAGTTGAGTCCACTTTGGAACCTAGCAATTGTGATTCTTGGTTCCTCTCTTATCCCAGCCCTCAACATGAGTAATTCCATTTTTTGTCTATATTCCTCAACACTCATGTTCCTTTGTTGGAGTTTATGGAGTTTATCCATTATCTCCCTATCATAGTAGGCTGGTACATGCCTCCTCCTCAAGGCAGTTCTCAACTCATTCCAATATCTAATGGGAGGTAAGTGTCTTAGCCTATAATCTTTGACCAAGGCTGTCCACCAAATTAAGGCATAGCCTTGAAAGCTTAGAGAAGCCATGGTGACTCTCCTTTCATCATCTATTTGGTGGCACTCAAACAATTGCTCAACTTTCATTTCCCACTCTAGATATTCTTCCACATCATCCTTTCCATGAAAAGAAGGTAGATCAATTTTGGGCTCTCTTGGATGGCGTTCTCTCACTCTATGATGTCTTCTAGGAGGCATTTGGTAGTGGTCATCATTGTGATGACTACTATATTGCTCAAGCTCACTAGGAGAAGATGATGATTCTTCTCTTCTTCTATGGGAAGTTCTCTCTTTTCTTTTGTCTTGATTATTCAAAAGTTGACTAATCATGTCTTTGAGCTCACTAATCTCTCTATCCCTTTGTTCAAATTTTTGTTGAAATTCTTCCCTTAAAGAACTCTCACTATTGGGTTTGATGCTACCTTGCACACTTGATTGACTCATTCTTGTCAAATGAAAAAGGTTTTTACAAGGTTTTCAAAATATTTGACAAAGAATGAATGAAAAGATTTTCACAATTTTTCTTTGTTTTTGGTGAAAAATTTCTTAAAGAGATTCTAAAGGTGAAAGATGTATCTAAGTAGTCCCCAGGAAGAAGAGGTGAGTCACTAATGGACAAGCTTAAAAACCAAGTTCTTCCTTAGCCAGAGTTTCCTTAGAGTTATCTTTTACCTAAGTTTCTGTCAATACCAAATTTCGTCCGGGTAAATAAAATTAATCACAAAAAAAAAACACAAAAACACCAAAATGAAAAACACTATTTATTTTACTTTTTGCACCCCTAAATTTTCTATTAAACACTTAATCCAATGGTCCAAAATAATCTCACTTTTTTTACTTCCTCACCACCCATCTTTTCTTATCACACCCCATTCTCCACATCACCATCCACATCAATGAATGAAAAGATTTTCACAATTTTTCTTTGTTTTTGGTGAAAAATTTCTTAAAGAGATTCTAAAGGTGAAAGATGTATCTAAGTAGTCCCCAGGAAGAAGAGGTGAGTCACTAATGGACAAGCTTAAAAACCAAGTTCTTCCTTAGCCAGAGTTTCCTTAGAGTTATCTTTTACCTAAGTTTCTGTCAATACCAAATTTCGTCCGGGTAAATAAAATTAATCACAAAAAAAAAAACACAAAAACACCAAAATGAAAAACACTATTTATTTTACTTTTTGCACCCCTAAATTTTCTATTAAACACTTAATCCAATGGTCCAAAATAATCTCACTTTTTTTACTTCCTCACCACCCATCTTTTCTTATCACACCCCATTCTCCACATCACCATCCACATCACCCTCCACATCATCTACCTTTTTCATTTATTTTTTCCACATCAATTTTATATATAACCTTTTCTAATTATTCCACTTACATTTTTTTATTATATCTTCTCCACCAACTTTTTTATATTATTTCTTTCACTTAATTTCCACACCTAATTTCTCCACCAACTTTTTATATTATTTTTTCACTTATTTTCCACATTAACTTTTACTATTCACTATATTTTATTTTACCTACTTTCTCCACCAACTTTTTTATATTATTTCTTTCACTTAATTTCCACACCTAATTTCTCCACCACCTTTTGATATTATTTCTTTCACTTAATTTCCACACTTAATTTCTCCACCAACTTTTTATATTATTTCTTTCACTTATTTTCCACATTAACTTTTACTATTTACTATATTTTATTTTACCTACTTTCTCCACCAACTTTTTATATTATTTCTTTCACTTATTTTCCACATTAACTTTTTCTATTCATCTTTTTTTAATTATATTTTATTTCATCTAAATTTTCCACCAACTTATTATATTATTTTATTCATCAACTTTCTTCATCCTTAACTCTATAAATACCTACATTCCCTTTATTTCACACACACACACAATTACATAATATCCATCTCTTCTCTCTCAAAATCTCTTCATTCCATCCCAAAACTCTACTTCATTTTTCTCTCACATTTTACTATTTCCTAATCCCTCTATACATAGTAAATCCCATACCACATTTCTACTATAAATTCATCTTCTTCGCCATCAATCTACCTCTTCTCACAACTTATTACAAGCAAAGTCTTGCTTCATCTTTCAAATCTTCAACAAGGTACACATTTTCTTTTCATTCTATTTATATTCATCCTATTTTCCACCACAATTTTATCCTATGCTTTTTGATATTTTTATGTCATAGATATTTCAACTTCACTCTCTTCTTAATAAAAAATATATAAAAAAAATATAAAACTTTAAAAAACATGTAATGATATAAATATCGGTGTGAGTACTCGTGCGATCGTACGCATCAGCCTAGTACTCATTACCCAAAATATAAAATAAACAAAAAAAGCCGTGTGAGTGCTCGTGCGATCGTACGCATCAGCCTAGTGCTCATTACGCAAAACAATAAAAAATAAGGAAAAAGCCGTGTGAGTGCTCGTGCGATCGTACGCATCAGCCTAGTGCTCATTACGCAAAACAATAAAAAAATAAGGAAAAAGTCGTGTGAGTGCTCGTGCGATCGTACGCATCAGCCTAGTGCTCATTACGCAAAAAAAAAATCTAAATATTACATCAAAAAATACCAAAAAATATAAAAATCTTCAAAAAACTAAAAACATCCACATTTTCAAACAACAAACAATTTCTTGGCCAGAACTACGTGATCCTTGATTCTCCATCAAAAGTGGAGATACGTAGGAGCAAGGCCAGTCCTTGTCAGGTTCACTTTCCCAAAAATCCAAAATCATTTTACAAACAAAATTCTCAAACAATTTCCAAACAAATTTTCAAGCAGTTTTCTAAAAGAACTACCGAACCCTGATTTCTCATTCTTAATGAGAATACGTAGGAGCAAGGTCAATCCTTGTCGGGCCCAAAAAACTAAAAAATATTTTGTTTCTTTAGAATTTTATTTTAGGGGATAGTTAAACATTTTGAAAACCACATCATATTCGCGTATTTAATTAAAGGTACTGCTTTAGGGAGGCGTTGTAGGGTGCTAATACCTTCCCTACACGTAACCGACTCCCGAACCAAGAATCTCATTTTCGCAGACCATGCTTTATCATTTTATGGTTTTTCCGTAGTTTTCCAGAATAAACTATGGTGGCGACTCCAAAATCTCTTCTTTTTCAAAACCGTTTATTTTTCCACGGATCGTCGTCCCGTCGCAATTTCGGTTGCGACAGTTTCTAATTAGAAATTCTTCAAATTCTTTTCAAATGTTATGAAATGGACCTATAACCAAAGAAAGGTTGACTAAATGCTATGCAATCCTATATATACTACAGAGACTTAAAAAAAACAAAAAGATTAAGCAAGAAATTAAAGAAAGCAATCAAGATGCAAGAATGTAAATGCTAGACGGCCCTAAGTGAAAGTGCAAGTGACACTTGGAGCCCCTTGACACACTTCCACACTAAGAAAACGAAATTGCACTATTACAATGTTTAAATGTGATCTTGGAATTGCTTCAAGAGCATTTTCCCAAGTCACTTAGCCAAGAAATGAAAATCAACTTTAAACAGCAAAGGTTCCGTGATATGTGGTGTAAACAAACTTAAAAGAAGGCCTAAAACTAATGTAAGCTTCACTCTCTTGCTGCTGCAGATTGCTACTCCAAAACAGATTGCACTTCAAGCTTTTCTGGTGTATTTTTAGCTGCTGGAACAACAGAGTTACAGCTGAAAAGCTCCCTTTTTGTTCCCACTTCAGCCCCCTTTTCACTTCCTAATATGGTACCTCAGTAGGGAAAGGTTTCTGCTTCTGGATGCCTCACAATAGTTACCACAGCACCTCAAGATTCCACTCAAAACACACCAAACAGAATTAGCAAACTGCACCAGAATTTCAAACCAGATTTTTGAATTTTTGACAATTTGGAAGCCAAGAATGGGGAAATCAAATGGGGACAGGGATGGAATAACAGAAAGCACTCAAAAGGAACCTAATAATGGTACTAGAACAGATTAAGAAAGCAACAAAAACAGAAATAGCAGATCACAAACTCATCCAGACCAAACTGTTTGATATTTTACCGAAGTGTTTGTTAAAATGCCCCAATGAAAACCAGATTTTGTGTTTTAGGGTTTTTAACTGCCAAAAACTGGATTGCACGATTCAACAGGCTTTTTAACACTTGTTCTGACTTATTTTGATCATTTATTTTCAATTTAAAATAATGAACCAGCTCTTACTACAATCCAAAAATGAATTTGAACAAGAATGACCAAAATAGTTGCTGGAAAATGATTTCTGCACCAGAAAAGTGGATTGAAATGGTGGTTTTAAACCCAAAATTGATTGGAAGTGATTCAGCAGTTCAATTGATGCATCAAACAACTTTGTATCATCATTTTAAAGATGTTTAAACATTGAAACAGCTAGAAAATAGATTGCAATGTGAATGCACTGGTGCACTTCCATTTTAAAGGCAATTTTAAGGTTTAAAAAGGCAAATCTGCATATAGGCTAGAAAATGACCAAATGAACAGTGCAAACAACTTTGGAATGACAATTTAAACTTGCTCAAATGTTGTAAATGCACAGAAATAGCAAGATTCAACAATTCACCCTTGCTATAGCCTATTTATGCAGCAAATTCCCACCAAAATTGCACCAGATTTAAGAAACTTGTGGAGATAAGGCTGGACAGCACACACAATGACTCCAGAGAATGTTATTACACTGAACTAAGCTAGAATTAAAGTGCTTAGTATGAATAAACTCGGACTGGACTAAGCAAAGAATGATAGCACGGTGAAAAGCTAGAACAGAAAAAAAAACTGAACAGCAAAGGCTACTGGTTTTTTTAAGGCAACCAAGCTATGCTAGATGCATTTCCTTGCTTTTAATGGTCTGCCACACCTTTAGCCACTTCCAATAACAACAAACAAATTTTTGCCAAGCAGCAGAATCAAATAAAATCAGCTGAAACAAATTTGAAATTTTAAAACCAGATTTGAATTTCTTAAGCAGATTTGAAACCAGAATTAGTTTCTAGTGCTTTTGCTTTTATCACCAAGGCTAGAACATGTTCTCATTGCCTTATTTGGTTGATTTAAAGCTTTTCCAGCACTCTAAACTCAAATAAACCAAAATGAAACCCAGCAGAACAGAAAACCGAAGTGAAACAGAATTAAAACTGCAAATATGGAATGCACATGACTAAAACATAACTGGAATTGAAAAATAAAGCTGGAAGAGACATAAACAAGAATGATTCACCGTTTAAAATGAGTAACAAACATGTATGAATACTGGAAACACAAATAATGCAACAGGAAACACGAAATTAATGACTGGAAAAACACAAAACAGAAACAAAATTACTCAAAATAGAAACTGGAAAAGCTAAAACAGAGAGCACAACAGAATGTAGAAATGGAGTGCAAAGATGGAGGAATAGCTTAGCTCTTGGTGCGTGGATAACCTGGCTCTGATACCACTTGATGGAAACCAATTCCCAGCTGGAAACGTGTAGGAAGAGGCTCCAGACCAGAGGAAACCAGTAATGAATAATGGTGCAGCGGATGGATGAAATGATGCAGTGTTTGAGGTGTTTTAATGGAGGAGAGGTGTATGGGTGAAGCCTCATAGCTCAGAGGGCCTTCCTACAGAGGAAGGAAGCTTGAGGAAAGGAGAAGTAGTAATTCAAAGGTGACTTAAGAGCACAAAAGCTGGAAAACCAATTCTGCAGCATATCATTAAGCTCAAAAGTAATTCAATACAACGAAAAGGCCCTCTTATTTATAGGTGAAGAGGAGCCTAATTTCTAATTTTAATTCCCTCCTAAATTCAAATTATTCAGATTTATTTTGATCAAGCAAAGTCCATGCCACATTCCAGCTCATCCAGCAAAGTGTATGCTTCCTTCCAAATCAGCCAATTCACGTGGAAAATGCTGGTGCATGCCGTAAGCACCTCCTTTTTAGCTCCTTTTCTTGGTTCTATTGATTTAACTTCTTGGATGGCTCAATCATATTCTCCAAGATTTATTAATTCCTACAAAACAAAGTATAAGTGCTTTAGTTAAGAGAAGAAGGATTTTTATAAGTAACCTTCCATAGAAGTAAAATGTTAGGTGATCCTTCTTCTTCTTGAATCTTCCTTGCCATTGCTCTAGTAAGAGGTCCAATGTGATTTCTTGATGGTTTTCCATCAGGAAGAGGAGATAAAGGAAGTAAAAATCGGTACCGGCATGAAAAAGGAAGTGAGGGAAGGGTTGCAGGCACTATTAAAGGAGTTTAAGGATGTGTTCGCTTGGTTTTACAATGACATGCCAGGTTTGGATACCGATATTGTGCAACACAAGCTCCCACTTAAACCGGAATACCTTCCAGTCAAGCAAAAACTAAGAAGAATGAAACCAGAAATGTCATTGAAAATCAAGGAAGAGGTACAGAAACAATTCAACCCAGGATTTATGGCTGTGACGAGATACCCACAATGGGTAGCAAATATTGTACCAGTGCCTAAGAAAGATGGTAAAGTTCGAATGTGCGTTGACTATCGTGATTTGAATCGTGCAAGTCTGAAGGATAACTTCCCATTACCACACATCGACACTTTGGTTGATAATACGGCCAAGTACTCGCTATTTTCATTCATGGATGGTTTTTGGTATAATCAGATTAAGATGGTGCCTAAGGACATGGAAAAGACGACCTTCATCACGTTGTGGGGGACTTTTTGTTATAAGGTGATGTCTTTTGGACTCAAGAATGTCAGGGCAACATATCAAAGGGCGATGGTGACACTTTTTCATGATATGATGCACAAGGAGATCGAAGTTTATGTGGATGACATGATTGCAAAGTTTGAATCAGAAGAAGAACATGTTCTCAACCTGAAGAAATTATTTGAGAGATTGAGAAAGTATAAGCTCAGGTTAAACCCCGCCAAATGCACGTTTGGAGTGAAATCTGGGAAATTGTTGGGTTTTGTGGTTAGCCAAAAGGGGATAGAAGTTGATCCTAACAAAGTGCGAGCGATAATAGAAATGCCTACGCCGAGAACGGAAAAGGAGGTTCGAGGTTTTCTGGGTAGACTGAACTACATTGCCAGATTCATCTCCCAATTAACCATTACCTGTGAGCCAATGTTCAAGCTGTTACGAAAGAATCAGGTTGTGGTTTGGAACGAAGATTGTCAAGCCGCTTTTGAGAAAATCAAACAATACCTGCAAGACCCACCTGTATTGCGTCCACCCGAGCCAGGGAGACCACTCATTTTGTATTTAACTGTATTGGAGAAGTCAATGGGATGTATACTGGGTCAACATGATGAAGCTGGGAAAAGAGAGCATGCAATATATTACTTGAGCAAGAAATTTACAGACTGCGAACAACGATATTCGTCGTTAGAGAAAACTTGTTGTGCATTGGCGTGGGCTGTTCATCGCTTAAGGCAATACATGTTGAGTCACTCTACCTGGTTGATATCCAAGATGGATCCTATCAAGTTTATTTTTGAAAAGCCTGCTCTCACTGGAAGGATAGCTCGGTGGCAGATGCTATTGTTAGAATATGACTTCATATATGTTACTCAGAAATCCGTCAAGGGTAGTGCTCTAGCGGAATACCTGACTCATCAACCCATTAGCGATTATCAACCAATGCAACCTGAATTTCCCAATGAAGACATCATGGCTCTACTAGAAGAGAACGGAGAAGACCGAGACGAAAAAGCATGGACGGTATTATTCGACGGAGCCTCGAATGTGATGGGACATGGAATAAGGGCAGTGCTTGTTTCTCCAGGGAAGCAGTACATACCAATGACAGCAAGGTTGTGTTTCAATTGTACGAATAACATCGCAGAATGTGAGGCTTGTGCTATGGGTATTCGAGCGATGATCGAATCCAAGGCAAGAGTTCTAGATGTATACGGAGATTCAGCTTTGGTCATTCACCAGTTGAAGGGAGAATGGGAGACTAGGGATACAAAATTAATTCCCTACCAGGCTTACATCAGGGGATTAATGGAGTATTTCGATTCCATCACATTTAACCACATATCGCGAGAAAAAAATCAATTGGCAGACGCGTTGGCTACCTTGTCATCAATGTTTGAAGTTGACAAGATGCAAAATTACCAATGATTAAAATGAAGAGTCATGCAGAGCCAACATATTGCCATTTCATCGAGGAGGAATTAGACGGTAAACCTTGGTATTTTGATATCAAGCATTATCTTAAGACCCGAGAATACCCTGAGAAAGCATATAAAAACGATAAAAGGTTGCTAAGGAAATTGGTTGGCAATTTTATCTTGAGTGGGGATATTTTATACAAGAGAAATCACGACATGGTCCTCCTCAGATGCATGGATGCAAAGGAGGCCGAGCTGATATTGAAAGAAGTGCACGAGGGTACCTTTGGCACGCACATGAATGGGCACTCGATGGCCAGGAAGATATTGAGAGCTGGTTATTTTTGGCTGACCATGGAAAGTGATTGTTGCACGCATGTGAGAAAGTGTCAGAAATGTCAGAAGTATGCAGATAATATCAATGTGCCACCTACGACTCTAAGCATGTTGTCTGCACCATGGCCATTTTCGATGTGGGGGATAGATGTCATTGGAGCTATAAAGCCGAAGGCGTCAAATGGACATCGTTTCATACTAGTCGCAATCGATTACTTCACCAAATGGGTGGAGGCTGCTTCTTATGCCAACGTGACTAGAAAGGTGGTGACCAAATTCATAAAAAGGGAGTTGATCTGTAGATACGGGCTCCCTAACAGAACCATCACTGATAATGCCACTAACCTGAACAACCAGATGATGGTGGAGTTATGTGAGGAATTCAAGATTCATCATCATAATTCTTCTCCTTACCGTCCAAAGATGAATGGGGCGGTAGAGGCTGCCAATAAGAATATCAAGAAAATTGTGCAAAAGATGGTGGTCACCTATAAAGATTGGCACGAAATGTTTCCTTTTGCTCTACATGGATATCGCACATCGGTACGAACATCAACCGGGGCAACACCTTTCTCGCTGGTGTATGGGATGGAAGTAGTACTTCCATTTGAGGTGGAAATTCCGTCCTTACGAGTGTTAATGGAAACCCAACTAGAGGAAGCTGAGTGGGTTCAAGCTCGATTCGATCAGCTCAATCTCATTGAAGAAAAAAAGGTTAATAACAGTGTGTCATGGGCAATTGTACCAAAGAAGAATGAAAAATGCATTTGACAAATAGCTGCATCCAAGAGAGTTCCACGAAGGCCAGAGATCTTGCCTGTACAAAAGGATCATAGAGGCAAGTGGACCCCGAATTATGAAGGGCCATCGTAGTGAAGAAAGCATTCTCTGGTGGGGCACTAATTCTCACAAGGATGGATGGAGAGGAGTTACCATTACCGGTTAATTTGGATGCAGTAAAAAAGTTTTACGCATGATGATTCCGTGATGCTGGAATGCTGTTAAGGTATATTGACATGATCTTTACAGTTTGTTGTACTCTGTGTTATTTCATTCAATAAATACTACATAGTTTCATTCATAATTTTTGTTCGCACGCTTCTTAAAATATTGCATGTCGCGCTGAGCTTTTAGGTAAATAAGGGAAAATAAAGGTAATGATAATTAAGCACAGATGAGTAAAAGCATCGCGGGTATATTCGGTTGGCACAAGCTCGTTCCTGAGGGATGTCGTGAAAGACTAAAAAAGGAGAGAATAAAAATGCACATGTTGAATTTGTGGTCAATTAAGTTGCTAGGGCATGGTACTTTCAAAAAACAAGCAAATAAATAAAGTTTTGAAAAAAACAATAACTTGAAGTGGCAAAGATGTGGAGTCTTCTCCTGATTCAGGGTTTTAGGGTTCTCGTTAAAGCATCTGCTTTCATATCGCGTGAACCCCTAGCCTTTTCATTCCTCTTCAAAACAAAGGATTGTCGTGGATATAATTCTGGGGTAGTTGTCATCATGGTACTCGTGCCCAATGATCCGTGATCGGGGAGCAAAAAAAAAACAATAATGATAAATAAATAAATATATATATATATATATAAAATAAAAAAATGAAGTCGATGTGTCAACCGCTACGGAATTTCGTCTCATGGTTAAGGTTGTGGAAGGCAAGTCAACTAAGATTCAGGATGACGTGTGGCCGTTTTCTTTATCCAAATGATAAAAGAAGTTTAATCAATTGCACCCACTTTGAGCCCTAAGTCGTAATCATTTTTCATCACCCTAGACAAGAATCATTCACATATCAACGTCAACCTAAAGGGTACATCAAGGACATCCGAAATCAATGAGAAAATTGTTGTAAAAAGGAAAAAAAAAGCTCAAAAAAGGGCTACAACAGAGGCAACAAAACAAGTGACCAAAAGGGGAAAGAAAGAAAGTAAAGGAATGAATGGAAAAATAATAAAAGAATGTCCAGAGTTTTAAACTCTTAGAAACTGGTTGACTCAACACTTTGCAGATGATTCTTGTTAAAATGGTTTAACCATTAAACACTTATTTGAGCTTTCATTATCCGTTTCTTTCATAACCCGTTTGTCTTTTAGCCACGGTACAAGCCGATTAAAGTCCACGCCGACTGAAGATTGTTTGTCCTGATCTTTCTCATGAACTTAACTCTGGGAAGGAATGATGTGGTGACTAATACCATCACTAGAAGAAAAGAAGGAATCTCGAAATTGAAAAATGGATAATATAATGTAAAGTCTCCCCGTCAATCGTCATGGCAAGAAAGAACCATCAACTGGGGCAATCCTTCCTACCCAAACCTTTTCACCTCCCCAAATCGTACTTACTGTGTGTAGCAAAATTGGGACAGTCTTGTGGGTCCTACATGTTTCTATGTTAATCGTACCTCCACCGATGACGAGAACACAAATGTTAATGTCCCCACAGAAAGTTATTCAACCATCTACTTTTCATCCCTATTTTTCCCTCACCTTCTCAGGTTCAAGCCAAATTGGATTGCAGGAAGCGATAAAGAGAATTTGAACTCATGGTTACACTCTTCTCTTTCTCATTAGAAGGCTCACTGTCTCCTGACATTTTTATGATTGCATTTTGAATGTGCATCAAGTTTGATGACGATGTTGACAACGAGTTTCAAACATGGGCAGTCTCATAAGAAAGAGGCACAATTTAAAAAGAAAAGAAAAAGGGAGAGCAAAGGTTTCATGTGCTTATGCATTCATGCACCCTCATGACATTACATCATACATTTCATAATAAGCAAGGTATTTTGTTTGGAAAATCCTTAAGGCACAAGAGAAGTTGTGAAGAGGATAATACGACATTTTCTTTCAAGTCTATTCAATGTTTTGCTCAGCGTTTACCAACGTTTCAGAAAGTTTCAAATCCGAGTTTTCTTCTATGTTTGGACCCTCTGCTCAGCAATGGTCGAATTCAGTTTGTTATTCTATGTGTTGATCCTCTGCTAGGCCATGGTCAAATCCAAATTTTTGTTTTATAACGTTGACCCTCTACTAGGCAATGGTCGAACCCAATTTTCTTCTATGTTTTGACCCTCTGCTAGGCAATGGTTGAACCCAGTTTTATTCTATGTGTTGACCCTCTGCAAGGCAATGGTCAAGTCCAAATTTTAGTTTTTCTATCGGCCCTCTGCTATGCAATGGTCGAATCCAGGTTTTCGTTTTATGTTGTTGGCCGTCTGCTCGGCAATGGTCGAATCTCGTTTCGTTTGGTGTTACCAGCCCTATGTTAGGCAATGGTCGAATCCAGTTTTCGTTTCTCTTGTTGGCCCTCTGCTAGGCAATGGTCGAATCCAAGTTTTCTTTTGGTATATTGGCCCTCTGCAAGGCAATAGTCGAATTCAGGTTTTCGTTTTACATTGTTGACCCTCTGCTAAGCAATGGTCTAATCCCATCTCGTTGTTGTGTTACTGGCCATCTGCTAATGGTCAAATTCGGCTTATTGTTCTGTGCTACCGACCCTTTGCTAGGCAATGGTCAATTCCAATTTTTTGTTCTGCAATGTCGACCCTCTGCTACGCAATGGTCGATTTCTTTCATTACAATCTCACATTTTGCATGGATTTGGCTAATCTTATGTCTCGTATTCATCTTCCTTCATTTCGCCTCCTTAGAAATCCAAACGAAATTAGTATTTCTATCTTTACTTATCTTTTACAATATAATATGAAAACATCACTTTGTCATATTATATAGTAAAATTTAAGTAAAGAGGGGCAGCTGTCAATACCAAATTTCATCCGGATTGATTTTTTGGCTTTACTGTAGTCTATTATATTATTTACTTATTTTTATTTTTATTTTTTATTTTCGTTTTTTAGCTTTTATTTATTTATTTATTGTTATTAATTTATTTATTTCTTTTCTCGTTATTTATTATTATTATTATTATTATTTTTGTATTATCCTAGTTTTATTTATATATATTATCTTATTTTTCTCCATATATATATATATATATATATATATATATATTTCTTACATTTTTATTATTTTATTTTCTATTTTTATTTTATTTTTTAAGTTTATTTTGCTTAATATAATATGGTTAAAAAAAAAGATATGAGAAAAGAGAGAATGTTTTCGGGTTGGGGGACAAAAAAAGAGCAGTACGTGTGTTGGAGGGTGAGGGACAGAAAACCGTTTCTGCAGGTAAGGACGCGGGGTGATGGCAGAGGCGATTTGCGCGTACGGAATTGGGTACGGAGCGATTTTGGGGCATAGAGAATTGCACAAAAACACACAGGAAAGAGCAGAGGGGGAGAGGATTCTGGTTTTGGAGAGAAAAGCAAAGGATTTTGACACAACTTCATCTTGGATCATCCATTGCTGAGGAGTTTTTCACCATTTTTTGCACCTGCAAAGAGAGACAAAAGTCAGCCACTCAAGGGAGAAGAGTACTCATTGGAAGCACGAGATTCACCATAGCAAGTGGATCTTCGAGAGGTAAGTAATGTTGTTTAGAGAGTTGTTTGTTTGCCCTTACACATATCTCTGTTGAAGTTGTTGTTTGCGTATGACTGTTGTTTGAATACATTCCACTGTATATGTTCACTGTTGCATCACCCTCCCCACGTCCACTTTTATGGTCTTAGTTTTCTATTCCAAGCAAGCTCAAAACGAGGTAGGTTCCATAAGCTATGCCCCCCAAGCCTCTGTTCATCTCCAATCATCAATACTGAAATTGAAACAGTAAACACAAAACACACAACAAAAAAATCATGTAACAGAGACAATAGAACAGTGTCTTCATCCTCACTAAACCATTCCATTCCCCACTGGAACCACCCTCCCAACCACTGAGAACTCCCTCGGCGTGTCACTCCCCCTCACCTGCAATCAACCAAACTCAGAAACAGAAACAAAAACAAAACCCATTCTTCTCTTCTCTCTTCTCCCCCTTTTCATGGAACCCTTCAACGTTTTTGTTCATCTCTAATCCCCAGCAAAATTGAATCCTCAAGCAGCAAATACCACCTCTCCAAACGCACGCATAAAGTCAAGCAGCAAATACCATCAAGGAAATAATGACAGAAAGAGGGAGAGTAGTGGTGAGGATTCGTCGTAGAGCAGCAACGTGTCTTCCCTATCACACAAAGAAGAGGAGGATAGGTGAGAACCTGGAGCTGGGGCCGGCGGCGACGGGCATCATTGGCGGAAGCGAGGGCGTGTCCAAACTCGCGCGCAACGAGCGGCGGAAAAGGGGGAGCTTTCGCCTCAACCGGGGGCAGCTCCGGCGACGAACATCGTCACGGGCGACGCCATGGGCCGTGGCTCGCGGCTACCGGTTGTGTGAAGGTTGAGTGGTGATCATCGTGTGGCAGAGGTGAATGTCCACGGTTTCTGTTTGTTCAGAGGAGGAGGAGGAAAGGGGACCTCTCGGATGCTGATGGCAAAATGGGGGAATTCAACCAAACCCCTAATGGGATTAGGGTTTCTGAATAGAGAGGCTTTGGGCGTAGCGGGGGCTGCCTCTTCTTTATGTTGACGCACATTTCTCATTCACGCCCCCCTCTGTTTGGGTTGAAGCCCATTCCGTTTCTGCAAACCAAAAGAGCCTCAGTTCCGTTCTGCATACCCTATTTTCTCACCCGCGCACCCCATACCACCCCAGGGCGTCAAGCCCAAGAAGAAAAAAAAACTTCTTTCTCCTTCGCGCAGCCCCTATTCCTCACTTCCACACCCCCTTTCAGTTTGGGTTTAAGCCTAATCTGTTTATAAAAGGAAAAATAGTTTAGACACCCTTTTGTTTCATTTAGACACCCCCTATTATTTACATTATTTTTATTATTTATTTATTTATTTGCTTTGTATTTATTTCATTTATTTTGTTCCCTTATTTTTCTTATTTCATTTTTTTTATTATTGTTTTATTTTATTTTATTTATTTATTCTAAATATCTACTTATTTTAAAAAATATATATATTTAATAATACATAAAAAATAAAATTTACAAAAAAATACGTTTTGAAGGTTAAGCACACGTGTGACCGCTCGCGTCGTCCTTGTGCTAAAAACCTTTTCTTCTTTTTTAAATAAAATTACAAAAAATATGTTTTAAAGATTAAAGCACATGTGAGACCGCTCGCGTCGTCCTTGTGCTAAAAACCTTTTCTTTTTTCTTAAATAAAATTACAAAAAATACGTTTTGAAGGTTAAGCACACGTGTGACCGCTCGCGTCGTCCTTGTGCTAAAAACCTTTTCTTTTTTTTTTAAATAAAATTACAAAAAACATACTTTTAAAGGTTAAGCACACGTGAGACCGCTCGCGTCGTCCTTGTGTTAAAAACCTTTTCTTCTGTCTTAAATAAAATTACAAAAAATACGTTTTGAAGGTTAAGCACACGTGTGACCGCTCGCGTTGTCCTTGTGCTAGAAACCTTTTCTTCTTTTTGAAATAAAATTACAAAAAGTACGTTTAAAGGTTAAGCACACGTGTGACCGCTCGTGTCGTCCTTGTGCTCAAAACCTTTTCTTCTTTCTTAAATAAAATTACAAAAATATTTTTTAAAGGTCGAACACTCGTGAGATCGTTCGCATGGTCCTAGTGTTCGATACCTTTCTCACTTATTTACATAAATTTAAATAATGGTATGAGTGCTCGTGTGATCGTCCGCGTCGGCCTAGTGCTCATTACCTTCTTTTCTCGAAAATATTAAAAAAAAGAAAAACAACATAAAATCTTCAAGAAATTAAAAACATCTGCTTTTTTCAAGCAAGGAACAATCTCTCAGCCAGAACTACGTGATCCTGGATTCTCCATCAAAAGTGGAGATACGTAGGAGCAAGGCTAGTCCTTGTCAAGTTCACTTCCCCAAAAATCCAAATTTATCCATAACAAATTTCTCAAACAATTCCTCAAAGAAAAATTTCAAGCAGATTCTAAAAAAACTACCTAACCATGATTTCTCATTTTGAATGAGAATACGTAGGAGTAAGGTCAATCCTTGTCGGGCCCAAAAAACTAAAAAAAATATATTTTGTTTATTTAGAATTTTATTTTAGGGGATAGTTAAACATTTTGAAAACCACATCATATTCGTGCATTTATTTAAAGGTACTGCCTTAGGGCAGGCGTTGTAGGGTGCTAACGCCTTCCCTACGCGTAACCGACTCTCGAACCCAGAATATGGTTTTCGTGGACCGTGTCTTATTATTTTATGGTTTTTCTGTAGTTTTCCATAATAAACTATGGTGGCGACTCCAAAATCTCTTTTCAAAACCCGTTTCTTTTTGGATTGTCGTCCCGTCGCGATTCCGGTTGTGACACTACCGATCGGTCTCGACCAGCTTCTCATCCGTTCGGTCTCGACAACTATTGAACAGAGTTGACGCACAATGAATGTGATAACGACTATCGTTAAATAATTAAGGTTTGCATTAATGACCATTAAGAGTTAAATTAATTTGTCAGATTCCTTTAAACTTTATAAATAAGGGTTTAGGTTTGAGGTAAACACAAATTCAACTCATACTACAATACGCCCTATTTACGTTTTGTTAGGACTTCAATATTTAACTGTAACAAAGAGTTCATAAAACTGCTCCTAACTTGAGCGTCAGAGTGCCTTTTGCAGGTACCTCCCCTCTTTTACAAAGATGGTGACTATGATCGAGACTGAAGTTCACCGAGCGGCCAATATTGAAGGTGATCGATCGGTTCAAACTGGAAGCAGACAAGCGGAGTGCACGAGTCGAAGATTAGTATCTCGGTCTCACAATCCCTACCGAAACACTTTTGAGATCATGGAACATTTCACAGTTTGTTTTTCTCCTATGCCTTATTCAAATAAAATAAAAATAAATTGGATGTTTTGCTCAAAAGGGGACAAGTGTTTAAACATATTAATGATGACAATGTTCTGCTTATGAAAATTTAAAGTGATGATGAAATTCCTTAACTAGCTTGTGGTAAAATACTTTGAATGAAAATTATAGGATTATGCTTGTAATTTAGAATTAAATTTAAAGTTATTTTATATGCTGAATTTAATTCATTATTTTGTATTATTTTACTAGGATTTTATTACATCTTACATCACTTAAGCCATTACCTTATATATATTTATTTGATATATTGACCAATTTTATTTTATTACATTAAGTTCAAATAAGTATAGGTGAATGTTGTTGAAACATAAGATTTAAACAATCATTATAAAGTAAAAATACATATATAAATTATAAAGTAAATATTACTTTCTCTCCAAGCCAGAATTCCATCTCCATAACATAACCCATCGAGCTAATCAAGACAGGAAAACCCTCCAAAACCCTAAACCCTTCTCCGTAATGGGTAGCAGCCAAGCCGCAGTCTCGTTCCTGACTAATCTTGCCCGCTCCGCCTTCGGGCTGGGCGTGGCGGCCACCGCCCTCTCGTCCTCTTTATACACAGTCGACGGCGGCCAGCGTGCCGTCCTCTTCGACAGGTTCCGAGGCATTCTCGACGACACCGTCGGCGAGGGAACCCATTTTCTCATCCCGTGGGTCCAGAAACCCTACGTATTCGACATCCGCACGCGCCCTCACACCTTCTCCTCCATCTCCGGCACCAAAGACCTTCAGATGGTCAACCTCACACTCCGCGTTCTGTCTCGTCCTGAAATCGGCAAGCTCCCCGTGATTGTCAAGAACCTCGGCCTTGAGTACGATGAGAAGGTTCTTCCGTCCATAGGAAACGAGGTTCTCAAGGCCGTCGTCGCGCAGTTCAACGCGGATCAGCTTCTCACCGACCGTTCTCAGGTCTCTGCTCTCGTCCGCGACAGTCTCATTCGCCGCGCCAAGGATTTCAACATTGTTCTCGATGATGTCGCCATCACGCACCTCTCCTACGGCAGCGAGTTCTCGCGAGCGGTGGAGCAGAAGCAGGTGGCGCAGCAGGAGGCTGAGCGGTCCAAGTTCGTGGTGATGAAGGCCGAGCAGGAGCGGCGGGCCGCGATTATCCGTGCCGAGGGAGAGAGCGATGCGGCGAAGCTAATCTCCGACGCTACTGCCTCAGCTGGAATGGGGCTGATTGAACTAAGGAGGATTGAAGCGTCCCGGGAAATAGCCTCCACGCTTGCAAAGTCGCCGAATGTTTCGTACTTACCTGGAGGACAGAACCTGATGATGGCTCTTAATGCATCCCGTTGATCTTGATAATGGTAATTACATGTCTCTGTCTGCATATGTCTCTGATAGTGTGCATATTCAATCTATTGATAAAGAAAGTAACAAAGAATGTATTGATATATGTAGCATTTCTCCTTTTTATTAGGAACCCTTAAGTGAATAATTTTTTATTGGTCATCTGGTTTAACAGAGATTATTGGGAATGTTGTCTTGTACTTGTTTATGTTACTTGAGAAGGGACTCTTATTATTAGAGTATAATTTAGTGTTGATCTTATCAATAGGGTAGACTTTTTCATTTTGTAGTTTCATTATGAGATTTCTCTTACAAATAGGTTGCAAGTTGGATATCTTGTCTAAATAATTTCCTTGAGGAACCTCAACCTTTCAACACAAACATCTGAGTGCTAAATTGTTTACAGACATTGGCACACTTTTGCATACATTACCACACCCTCTCATCCATTAACATCGGAACCCATTTCATGCCTGTTTTACTTTTTTTAATTTACAGATCTCTGCCAGTTTAATGAAGTGTCTTCCCCATGGACCTAATACATATTCTTTTCTTTTTCTGACATGATATCTAGATGGTTATGAAAAATTCGCTGGGATGCATGGGCTAACACTGTTCATTAAGCTTTATTAAGTTATTTGGGTTCCATTTTCATCTTAACTTCAAATTATTGGCATTGTTTAACTGTTTCTACCTCTCGGCACAAAAGAAGTAGAAAGACCATGAAATTGTATACCCATTTCTTTCTAGGTTTTGATGTGCAACTGTATATGTTAGTAGTTTTTTACCATTGCCAAACCTGCCTAACCCTCCTGCTTCTTCATTTCAGGTACATGCTTGGATCAATTTGTTTAGTGGTTCCGTTCTGGGAAGCAGTTTTCTTGAGTTTTTACAGTAGACTCTATCTCGTTTGAGCACAATTCAATATAATACTTGTGTGGTTAAATGTAAGTCAACTGACTTTATCATCAATTTACCAAAGTATTTCAATATATCCTGAGCATTTGGTTCTGTTTCGTTTCTCAATTTGGCCATTCTCGCTTGCAAATATGTGGTCAACATCGTAAAAGCTTCTGATAGTTTAAAAGAATTAAATTGTATTTTAATGATTAGGATGTACCTGAAATCAAAATGAATGCCAGAGAAAAAATGTTTTCGAGAATTTCACTTAATTTATTTAAATTCTAGAATTAAATTGAAGTGTTTAGGCAATTCAAGGAATAAATTTACCGCTCTACTTAAATAAAATGTTGAGAAGTGAAATGAATATTTGTTATATTTGATGCATATATTAATTTTTGTAATAATTATTTTAAAAGTCATCACATTGTGATAAATATTTTACATTTTGAATGTATGATGGTTTCTTTTCCTTCTAACTTATGCATCGTCTGGTTGGTGGGGTGAGTGTAAAAACAAATAAGATAAATTTAGTTGGAGAATTGATTGGAATGAAAAAAATAGGAAAATAATAGAAAAGTAATATTCTTACCAATTTTCTTTTTTCACTCTATTATTTTCTTCAGTTCAATATTTGCAATTTTCACGTATTTTTGTTATTTTTTTATTTCAATCTTTTAAACTATCTTATTTTTCTCATTTTGACTAAACAAACCCTTAAAGAGTGAAAATGAGACCGTTTTCTTTGCTTTATTTTAAAATTATTCAAATAATCTTATGCGTTTGTTTGTAATACTTTCTCCACAATCATTTCCAGAAAAAGAAAATTCTTCAACTAAATACTTTGAATTTTTACATATTTTTTTAATATAAACCATCTCTACCCTTTACATTTTTTTTATATCGGTAACTTAATTTGACAAACTGATGTTTTTTTTAATAAAAACTTAACATATATAAAGAAGAAGAAAATACGTTTTTTTAGCAAATGGGTACCCAGGTCTAATTGCTTTTAATTTAACGTAAAGTTTAACAAAAAATTGATTTCCTCCACTTTATTTATAAATTCGCTTAAATAAGTTTTAAGTATTTTCTAAATTTAAACATTTATAATTAATTTTTATTCAAAAAAATATTTTAATAACTTTAATTAACTTCTTTTAAAAACATTTACTCGAAATATTTTTTTTATATAACTATTTTATCATTTAATTTTAATATTAAAAAAAAGAGTTAACCAATAAACTAATGAAACAAGAATAACAATCGTGTTATTTGTTGATTGAAAATATTAAACGACCAAAAACTTGGATAAAAATAACAAAAAATATTTAAACACTTATTAAAAAAACATTTTTTTTATTAAAATTCAATAAATAATATCTAAAATTGTAAAATATTTAAAACTGAATTAATTCTCTTAAATTAAAAAGTTTATGATTATTTAAGTAGTTCAACATATGTTAATACTGTTCTCAAATAATATAAGACTAAAATAAGTGACAAATAAAAGATTTATAGTTATTTTTTGATGTTGTTCGTTTAGTAATTAAAGTAAGAATGATTTATATAATTTGATCAGCCAATGATTTATATATGATTTAATTAGGTTATTGTACTGTATGACCGAACGGCCAGTCATAAAGTGAGCGGTTGACCATCCAGCAATGAAACGACTGGTGAACTGATTGGTTGGACCAAAAACGAGATTAGTTTTCGAGAGTTATTAAGTTAATTCTAAATGAGGTTATTGGTGTATAGACTCTAATTGGGTCAACCCTAATTAGAAGTCCATCACGAAAGTATATAAATACATGTTTGATATTCACGTATTTGATTACTTTTACTATGCATTTATTGTCAAATTGTCTAGACGAACACTAACTTGAGCGTCAGAGTATCTTTTACAAGTGACACTCGATCTAATCGAATAGAATTAAGGACCAAACTGTGACCTAAACTTAGAGTCAGAAGATAGTTTGTGTAAGAAGACTTAACCTCGATGTCACAAATCGAACCAGTTAGTGATGAATGGAGATGACAAAATGGACCTTGATTGGTAGATAAACAATTAAAAAAAACGAAAGAAAAAGACTGTAAAATGATCTTATTCATCATGTTTCTTCTTCTATACAAAAGCTAGTCTTTTTAGTATCATATAGATATTTTAAGCATCAATAAAAAATAAATGAAGAATATAAAAAATATGTACAAGTAATAAATTATTATAAATAGTACATAAGTTATTTACTTTATGATTTATTTTTAAATAATTAAAAAGTTTAAATGCAATTTTGGTACATTTAATTCACTATTTTATCTCCTATTTTAAAATAAAAACATTTGATCTTCTTATTCTAAAATTATTGAACATAATTTCTGCTTTATTTTCTCATGTTTCTTTTGTGTCCAAAAAAGGAGTATAAGTAAACAAATTAGGGTTAATTATATTTTTGTCTTAAATTATGAGTCATTTTTTGTTTTTTTTTTCAAATTTTATTCTATTTAGGTCATACTTTTTCTAGATAGTCAGATATTTAATCTTTCATGATCAATGTCATTAGTTTTTTTTTACAATAGATAGTCACATCTCCAACTCATATGTACTATATTCCTAGCTTAGTAAGGTTGACAAGACATGTATACTATGTCTCCTGGTCAACAAGACATCCAAATAATTCAATAAGAAATTCAGATAATATGGTAAGGTACATGGAGAACTCAAATAATTCGATGAAAAAGTTTAGATAATTCAGTGGGAAGTCCAGTTAATTCAGTAAGGTGCATAAAGAACTCAAATAGTTTGGTAGAAAGTCTAAATAATTTAGATAACACAAGAGGGGGGGGGGGAGAATGAAGTCCCTCTATGTTGGGCCAAAAATTGGTATGAAAAGACCTAACATTTTTGAATTTAGGAGACTGATTTAGTTATTTATATTTTGATTTTTTTTATCTAAGCAAATTTGATGCAATTTGAAAAAAATTTATAAGAATATACAATTTTTTCACACGACTTTAAATGAAGAAGTCACAAATTCTCTACTTAACTTTCAGAAGGCTTTTATTTTGATTGCATTGAAATTAAAAGTTGTAAGCCACTCCAACAACTTTAATGTGATGTAATCGATTAAAAGTTACGTTACATTGAAGTTTGAATCTTAATATAGTGTCATTTTTTGGTATGATGACTTCCAATTTTAGTGTCATGAGTCAACTCGGGAGCCCGATTTCATTAAAAAAAATTCAAACTTGTTCCCTGACACTTAATATTAACACAACCTGACAGTCCATTCTAATATAACTCGACCAAGGTCTAAAGCAACTCGTCCAAGGTTTGACATAGTTCAACCAAAGTCTGATGTAGCTTGGTTGAGGTCTGATACAACTTGGGTTGTCTTTGAAAGTCTAATATCATATGGAAACAGACTGAATTATTTTTATTTTTTATTTACATGAAAACAAGTTGATGACGAACTTCCAAGCTTATTTTAGGCTGAAATTAGCTTTTGTTTGGGCGGTTTCAGATCTTGACCGAGCTATATTAGACCTTGGATGAGCTATATCATACCTTGGCTGAGCTATATATCATACCTTGACTGAACTATATGAGACTTTGGTCAAGCTGTATCAAACCTTGGTTGGACTGTTGGCTATTTTAATATGAAATGTCGCAATGTAGGTTCAAACCTTTTTTTAATGAAGCCGATCTATCAGGCTGGTCAGATTAACATGTGGGGTTGACCTGCCAAACTGTCAACAATCAATTACAAGGACACAATAATCGATTACCAACTCTATGTTTGAATTTGGAAGTCTTCTTGTCCCAAAACATATTGAAGTAGTTGAAGAGACTTACGACATTCATTTTCAAAGCTTTCAAAACAAAAGCCGTGCAAAAGTTGTGTGGGGTAAGGCACAACTTTGTCATTCAAATATTCTCGTAATTTTTTTCAAATTTATCTATTTCCATAATACTGCACCAAATTTTCCTAAATACATTAAAAAGAAAACCTATATTATGCTACATTTGATTATTTTCGTCCCATTTAATTATATTATTTCAAAACTACTTTTCAATTAACTAAGAATTTATGTTAAAATAATAATATTAAAAATTAAATTTCAATAAACAACATTTCAGAAAAGAAAATTAAATGTGATTTGTAAAATTAAGCTATACTGATTACTTTTTAGTTACCACACAAAGATTAGATATTCTTTTATGAATCTCGATTATTTCATTGCTATATCTGTTTTTAAAACATTTTCATTAAATTTTTTATAATTTATAAAAAATACATGAAGTGTTTGAGAACATACTATAATTAAAACATTTTTTTTTCAGCAAATAAGAGGATTAATAGAAAAATGTTGTAAAAGATATATAATTATTCTGTAAACTTTATCCTCTACAATATTTTTAGCGTGCTCATAATCTAATAAATTCAAACTCATCCATGTTTCGGTTTCTAAATGATAATCAGATCACCATCCCAGAGTTCGGGTTATCGATGTTAGAATCCCATTTACCAATTTTGTATAGATTACATTTAACCAAGAAAGTAAAGGAAGTTCTTCCTTATTATATCTAATCACAGACTAATCTTTTAACGCCAAATCCCTTGCTAACACGGATTACTCGTATAAATACACAGATTAGAACAATAATTTAGGGAAGAGATCCAATCAACTCGTATTTTCATTGAATAAAAAGTACAACAAAAAGAGCTTATGCAAACATCTGCTATTGTTGGCTCCAGTATTACTATAAAGCAAGCTATACATTTTCTATATTCAGAAATATCAATTTTGTTGATTACTGCAATGTAAAACAGCATATAGACAATGACTTCAATGAGAATTAGCAGGATTGCATTTAAAATAACACATGCCATTGTACAACACAACCAGCAGCAATTTACAAAAATAAAGAGCTCGGATTTACCTTTTTTGAGGGGGAGGGGAAGAAAAGAATATGAGACAATAACTAGAATTCAAAGAAGATTGGTAGCTCAGTGATGCTATGTCCTTGGACCAAAGAGGTCCTTGGTACTTCGTCACATTCAATTCAATCAGGCAATCATATAAACTGACTAGCAGATTTTGTAGGCTCTCTTCTCTTGGCGTTTTTCTTCATCATGTCAACCCAACTAGCTAATATATTAGACACTTCAAACTTACCAACAAAATTCATCTTTCTAGCTAACTCCTCAAGGATGACAGTATTCCCAGTTTTAGAAATATCAGAAGCAAACTTGTTATAGTCAAGTTGAGGAGCTTTCATCCCCTTCTCTAACATTTCCTCTAAATACCTACATGCATCACTAGACCTGTCCTGTCTTATAAGCCCACCAATGAGTACAGCATAGGAATTATCATCAGGACAACACCCCTTCTGATGCATCTCATCCCAAATTACGTGACCCATTTCATAATTTTTTGTCATAAAATAGGACTTCATTATCATGTTGTAGGAGTGAACAGTTGGTTCAATGCCACTTTGAATCATTTTCTTGTATATTCTCACTGCATCATCTGGCATATGCTGGCTAGTCATCAATTTTATCAAAGCATTGTAGGTCCTCCCATCGGGTGAACAACCTCTTTCCCTCATTTCCTTCAGTAGATTGTATACCATATCCATTTTCTTCTGCCTCCCAAACCCAGTGATCAAGCACGTGTAAAGCGCAACATCAGGTTGGCACCCTCGATCTACCATTTCATCAAAATATTCTATAGCTTCTCTTGTCATCTTCTGCTTGCAGAAGTCCTGTATAATAATTGTATAACTCCGAACATTGGGTGAAGGACCTTTGGCCTTCATAATTTCAAATAACTTGATGGCATCAGACTTTTTCTTACACTTCAACAACCCCTCAAGCATTACATTGTGCGCAACAATATCCGGCTTAAATCCCCCATCAATCATCTCATTCCACACCCTCCCTGCTTCCAGCAAGTTTTTCAACCTGCACCAACCACTAAGAAGTATGGTGTAAGTTTGCAAGTTGGGTGTAAATCTATCTCTCAATTTCTCAAAAACAGCTTGCGCTTCTTTACCGAGTTTTGCAGTGCCAAGACTTTCAAGCAAGAAATTAAGCACATCAACACCCACTTTAAACCCATGCTTCTTCATCATATCGAAGATCCCCACAGCCTTCTTCCTTTGCTTTGCTTCAGCAAAGGCTTTAATAGCAATGGAGAAAGTCTCCATTGTCAAAAGACCCTTCTCACCCATTTCCTCAAGCAATGCCACCATTGTCTCAAACTGTCTAGTCCTCCCAAGAACACTCATCATGCAGTTATAAGTTCCGGAATCATGAGCAAAACCAGGCCTCTTCCCCGCCCAACAAAAGAACCGAAAAGCCGGCTTCCTAGCATGCTTAAACCTTTGCAGCACCTCCACAACCAAATCATGCGACAATTGAACCCTGCATTCATCAAGAACCGCCTCCATGTTCCTATCTAACGCAAACAATTCGTCAATCACCTTGCATACCCTATGAACCTCATCAAGATCTACACAAGATTCACCACTGACACCTCTATCATCACAATCTTCCTCAAGCCCAGAATCAGCATCACTAGCAAATGTCCTACTATTGTTCAAAAACTGAAACTTTTCATGATGAAAAGGGGAAAGGGGTAAGGCGGAAAAAGAGCCCGGACGGGGAATCAGCAGCTTTTTTTGAAAAGCAAGGAGTGGAGAGGGGTGTGGCAAAAGAAGTGAAATTTGACAACGAGAATGATGGAAAGCGCAATTAGGAGAAGCACGAAGCAAACGAGACAAGGGCAGAGAGCTACCACAAGGTAAGCGCACTTGCTCTCCTCCTCTTTGCGGTAGTCGTCTCCGATGGAAAGAGCGAAGCTCGGTGGCGGAGAAGACACAGTGCCGGCCATGTTGACGTGGCAGTGGAGAATGCGTGTGGTGTCGCAGGAAGAATGTCAAAGGTAGAATGTTGGAAGAGGTTCTTGTTGTGTGGCCAAAAGAGAGAGTCATCGAGGTGCCATTCACATCACAGGCAGTAGAATTAGTAAGGAAAAAGAGTAGCGACTGAAGTTAGGTGTTTCGATGGAAAAAATTATGGGTTTGATAAAAAAAACTAAGAACAAAAAATGGCGATTTTTGTAAAAGAAATATTCTAATTGAAACTTGAAGTTAAAATCTGTAATAATTATATATAAAAAAATTACACTTATATAAAATGTCCACTTAAATTATCTTAAACAACAGCTACCGATAGCAAAATTTGTTTTAAAATGTAAATACTAACAAATTCAAAATTTATTAGAGAATATTAATTATATTTATAATATCAATATGAATTGTTAATTTATTAAAATAATACTTCTTTGAAACATATAATAATAAGATAATAAATAATAATTAACAATTGATTGATAGGTTTATAATTTTGAGTTGTCAACTATGATGGTATCTGTTTATTAGTCATGTAACTTTATTAAATATGTTTAAAGTTGTTTTATAAGTAAATTACTTACATCTCAAGTGAAAACAATTAAAAAGTTTGGTTAAATTGATCAAGAGTACACTCTTATAAAAACTAACATGCATAATTATATAGACCTTTTGGACAAACATACGACTTTTTAAGCGAGAATGTATAATTTGAAGTTAGAGAGCTCCAACTTTTTGATTTGTTGGACGAGTTATTCTTTGTTGGACAAGCTTATCAAAAGCAATCCTAAAGAGTATACATGTGAGCGAGACAAAGTTTAGTTGGGCGAGTCTCAAATCACTAAAAAAGTAAGGGGTGTTGCTCCCTCCACCACCCCAAGTACTTCTGCACCTTCCCACTATTTTCTTTTATTCCAAAAATACTCTACATCTCCCCACTATTTTCTTTTATTTCAAAAATACCCTACACCTCCCCACTATCCTCAACAATTTTTCTCTTTCTCTCTCTATATTAATGGATGATTATCTTTCTCTTTTTCCTTTTACATTAATGGAGCATTCATATGACTTAAATTTAAACTTGTGATATATTGCGAAATATAAAATTGAGAGAAAACTTCAATATTAGTGTTTCTACCACTTCCATTTTATAAACTTAAAGGTTAGATGCAAATACAAAATAATAAACATAATAATATTAATAGTAAATAATATATTATTATTATATACCAACTTAATACCAAATCTTTAACAAATAACTTTTCTTTTATATTTTAAATATTTAATAATATTTTTATATTATTTATCTAATAAATTAAATACTTTATTCAAGTTATTTGAGTCAAACATGTCGGTAAGTTAAAACATAATATAATGTTAAAAATTATAGATATTAAATGTAAAAAAAAACACATATATATAAACATTTTTCTAGAAATTTAAAACAATTTTATCATTTATTAAGTGATTTGAAGAAAAAAGAATATGGAACAGTGAAAATAAGATTGAATCAAGCTTATTTAAGGGAAAGTGTAAATAAAATTTTACAATATATCACAAGTTTAAATCTGAACCATGTCATTAATGTGGAGAGAGAAAGAGAAAGATTATTGAATATAGTGGGGAGGTGTAGGGTAATTTTGGAATAAAAGAAAATAGTGGAGAGATGTAGAGTATTTTTGGAATAAAAGAAAATAGTAGGGAGGTACAAGAGCACTTGGGGTGGTGAATGGAGCAACACCCAAAAGTAAGAGTAAGATGTGTACTTGCCATGTTGAGCAAAAGAGTCTCGTTAGACAAATTTTTAAAGAATTTATTTTCGGTACTTTCTCGTTGGGCAAGCATGTATGTCGTTAAGTGAAAAGGTTTTAAGCAAAGTCAAAGAACATTAGGGTAGCCTTCTCACTAGGCTGTGGTCACTAGACGAAGAGAACATTAAGGTAGCATTCTCACTAGGTTGTGGTCACTGGACGCGCATTATGGTTTCTAGGCTAGTCCCCTTTTAGGGAACACTGGCTGAGCGAGACATGACTTTACTAATCGAGAATTAACTTATCTGAAATGATATAAATTTTTGAAATCTAGTAGTTTTTGTCATGATTGATATGAATAGGCTAGTCCCCTTTTAGGGAACACTGGCTGAGCGAGACATGACTTTACTAGTTGAGAATTAACTTATCTGAAATGATATAAATTTTTGAAATCTAGTAGTTTTTGTCATGATTGATATTGAATGAAGTAGTGATGATTTCTAGGGTGGTAATACTAGCATGGTTGTATCATCTGTACTGTATTGAGACTAAAATGAGATCATCCTGACTCAACTAATAATTGGATTTACTTAAGAGAAAATAACTAGTGGTAAAAGTCGATGGAGATGCATACCTAGAGTGTCGATAGTAGTCAAGCTCATGAGATATAAAATTTATCATGTCATGCTCTATGGATCATGGAACGACTTGAACATGTGATAGTTATAGTTTCTAAGAGACAAAAGTGATTAAGCACATGTGCATGGTCTCAGAGTGCTAATTAATACATTAGTCTTTCTTAGACGTATGTGGTTCTTGATATATGAATAGGATATAAAAGAAATTGTATGATTTGTAAAAACTACGTAGTTATTTTATGAATTGCTAGTATATTTTCTTTTTATTTAAAACTTATAAGTTTTAAATTAACTCTAATTATATGCTTCAATATGCTTCAATACTTCACACGAGCAGAAGATAATGTGAGTTATCGAGAAGAGCATATTTGAGGTTGGCCATGAAAATTGCATGTATGGATAATTTAATATAGATAAAGATAGTCGTGTAATGCATTAATTTACTACTTTCTTTTCTTTTAAAATACTACTTGATACTTTCGAGGTTTATACATTATGTTATAAACTATATACTATACTTGTATACTTGATATAATTATATAATTACCTCTTAATTGTAGTTTCGGATGTCAAAATTGGGTCGTTGAAATTTATATCATAATTTTAATTGTATTAAATAATTCATTTCTAAAAAGAAAATAAAGTTGAAATTATTAAAAATAATATTTCACTATACAATGTTTAATATCTTTTGTAAGAAAAAAAATTATTGGCTTTTTTTCATAAAGAAAATGTTTAATAATTTTATAATTACAAAAAACTGTAAAATCTAATTCAAATCAAGCTAAAAAAATAATGATTTCATTTCAGTCAAATTTTAAATTAAATTAAAATTAAATAATATTCGAATTTTATATTTGGTTGGGACGATTATTGAATAAAAAATGAAACCACCTAGGTCCTTCTAATTATTGGAATTTTAGTGGTTTAAAAGTCGTTTTAAAAAATGAAATAAAATTAACTTGGCAAAAAATTGTTACATAATCAGCCGTGTATCTGGGGCAGCATCTGTTGTGAACAAAATTGGTGGGTTTAAATTAAATGCCTCATCTACCCTCTCTTATAAAAAACAATCACATTTCCCCAAAAATTATTCTTAGTGACTAAACACTTCTTCAATAAAAAATTGAAGAACAACCAAACCCAAATGGGAATATTGAAATACCCGATTGAACAACATGGATTCTCGATTTTCAATATAGTCCTTGAATGTTTTAGCCATTCCGCACCAATTGCACCTGACCAATTGTTGACATGCTTTACCACAAAATTAGCTTAATTTTGAGTTAAAAAAAAACATCATTGAATGATTACAATCTATGACACGATGATCACAGCTGAGGGTCACAGACATGAAAGAACCAAACTTGAATTCTTCAGCACCTGATCCCGGAATGACCATCCTCTCAGCTCCTCATGTAGTCAGCGACACCCGAAGATAATCATTAAGAGAAAAGAGATTGCAGTTGATATAAGAAAAAAATCAAAACAGTTGATATAAGATTTAAAACTCAGTTTCTTGTACTGTTTTTACAATGCTGATAATGAGGTTTGAATTTGTGACGACATACAGTTGATATAAGATATAAAACTCAGTTTCTTGTACTAAGTTAATATCTCGTACACAACCGATTTAAGCTGAAAGAGCTCTTTTAGTGATTTGTGAGACAAGGATTTTGGACCACAATTGCAAGTCAGATAGCTGAACCCTCCCCTTGAAGGTTGAGCCATGTAACAACATTTCGCTAGAATCCATTTCACTGTACTGCATTCTGCATTTTCACAACTGATAATTATTGTGTACACTTAATTTTTATTCAATCAACACCAATTACCTTCCTTTTCTTTATTTATTGTTGAGTTAGTACCATTTTGTTATAATTTTATTCTAGTTTGTAGTTAGTTATAAATAAGATTTTATGAAAATATTTACCTGTGTGACTTTTGCAGACTATTTATTATAACAAAGATAAGAAAGGAATGGAAGGTATGTAACTAGATGCAATACATAACTTTAGTTGAAACACACAGGTGGAAACAGAAAAATAATTTACATTGAATCCAAGGCAAGCAAAACACCCAACATCTTTCATATTCTGCATAATCTGTTTAATAAAGTTAGTCGGAATTTGGTTCTGTTTTACTATGATCGTAATGTAGCCAAAGAGACACAATAGGGGTCCCTTTTACAAAAATTGGTCCATTTAACTCAACACTTAGACATTTATTTCTAAGCTAACAAAAAATAAGAGAAAAATCATTTAATATGATTTTAACTGTCATAAAGCATTCCACAAGTATTATTTATTAGATAAGATAATGACATTCCCTACTTTTTAAGCACCAAATAAGCAACCAAGAAGACAAGAAGAGATATAATGTCAGATAAAAATCGGGTTAAATATGTTTTTAGTCCCTTAAGTATCAGACGATTTTGTTTTTAGTTCCTACTCAGAACTTTGATGGTTTTTAGTCCTTGTTGTTTTGAAACTCTGACTATTAGTTCTTAAAATTGGACGGTGTTAAGTTTTAGCAGAGGTGGCAAACGGCGTTGCCACGTGAAATACCAGCTGCCCTCTTCTCTTTCTGCCACGTTCTTGATTGAAATCAAATTAACAATTAGAGTTCTTAATTGGGCAATTAGGGTTCTTAATTGGGGCAAAGTTAATTAGCGTTCTTAAGAAACGGTGGGTGTGATGAAACGGTGCATCCACCACGCAAACAAACTAGCCTCCAAACACCAGCGTTTCTCTCTTCTTCGACCCAGACAACACCCTATCTGCAATGTTTGTCAGGTTAGTAAATGATTAAACGAACAAAACAGAAATGAAAAAGGAAACTGTTTTTTCAGATGTTTGAAATTGTTGAAGATTGATTCTTTTCTGCGTTGTCGTAGGAGAGAAGAGCCTTCACGTTCTGTGCAGAGAGTGCGACGTGTCGATTCAATCTGTGAATGATAGGTTCCTTCTCGCTGGTGTTAAACTTTCTGCTTCTTCTTCATCGCAAGAAACCCCTTCTCCTTCAAACTCCGCCCCTGATTCTCTTTTTGACGTTTCTCATAAAAAAACATTACCTTTATCTTCCACCGTCAGCATATCGGAGTATTTGATAGAGACTCTTCCTGGGTGGCAGGTTGAAGACTCTCTCGATTCATATTCTGTTCCCTTTCGTTCCGGTGCTCGTGAAATTTTCTCCAATTGAAAAAAATTTACTTTGCCCCAATTAAGAACCCTAATTGCCCAATTAAGAACCCTATTTGTTAATTTGATTTCAATCAAGAACGTGGCAGAAAGAGAAGAGGGCAGCTGGTATTTCACGTGGCAACGCCGTTTGCCACCTCTGCTAAAACTTAACACCGTCCAATTTTAAGGACTAATAGTCAGAGTTTCAAAACAACAAGGACTAAAAACCATCAAAGTTCTGAGTAGGGACTAAAAACAAAATCGTCTGATACTTAAGGGACTAAAAACATATTTAACCCGATAAAAATCTAATACCTTGATTACAAGGTCAACTGATATGCGGGAGCCACCAGAGGCTTCTTGCAATGAATTGAGTTTGCACCGCAAACTGTAGACAAAGTGTTCCAATTATCAGAAATAATATGTATGGCAGGTAAATCTTTCAAATATTGCTTATGGGGAATCACCTCATGAGTTTATCAACACAGGCATCCACTGATAAATAGTAATGAGGAATAGTTTGTTTTGATAATAACAGCCACGAAGCTGGACCTGTAAAAATACATAGTTTTATTTAAAAACATCACTCATGCTTACGCAACACAACATATATTATGATCAGAACTTACATAGAAGTGAACACATAGAAGGAGAAAATAAAATATGCAAGTAGTTATGAGAAAAAGTACCAAGAAGCCGTATGAAACTATGTTCACAACAAAATTAGAACATCATTTGACATGGTCCAAAAACTGGTCTTTGATTTACACTTGAAGCAGAAATATCATCTAATAAAATTTCAGGATTTCTTCAGCAAATTTGATATAATCCAGAGATGCATTTGTTGCCCTTGGTCTTTCAGGGTGCGGAAACTTGACTAGAAGCTGCATCAGAAGCTAAAAAGGGTTATAATCAATTTAATCAGCCACACATGCTAAGATATCCTAGAGCAAGCAAGACAAAGTGAGGCATTATCTAGCATAACAATGAAGTGTTTCAACTATAATATGTACAGTATACAGACAAATTAATATACATAAAATGATAGAATTGTACCTAAGAAATCTTCAATATCAGCCTTCACAATGAGTCCTTCATTTCCTGTTCCTTTAATGATAGAGAGTGGTACCTACATCAGTGAGGGAAATAGATTATCTGTGTCTATTCTGAAAGACCTTCAACCGTATAATTTGTTATTGATAACTGAAATTTTTCTCTTCAGCCAACTTCTAGCAAGAGGACTATAATACGCGATCTCCAGATGAGTTGGCACACTTGGTTTGGAAACCTTTGCCTCAGGTTCAATAGTGCCAACCATTACCACGCCAATAATTTCTTGCGTTTTCAAGTGAACGGGCATGTTTGATCTTCAGAAACAGCTTGTAAGCCATCTCTGTTTTCTTTGTAGCAAGCAGCCTGTTGCTTAGTTTACTAAATACTAGCCTCCTTGGGCAAAACCTTTTGCCCAAAGCCTCCTCCATAACAAGAACAGCATTTTCCAGTTGTCCAACATTGCAAAGACCACTGATGATATACTCATAAACTTCCAAATCTGAACTGTACCCACATTCTTGCATCTCCTCCCATATGCTCAACAATGTTCCACATTTTCCTACGTCAGAAAGCCGCATAAGCAGTATCTTATAAGCTTTCATTGATATCACACACCCTGATTTTCTTGCCTTCTTGTATATCACCAAAGCAGCATAAGGTGGACCATAGCTGCACAATCGTTTGATAAAGGTTGTTATGGTCCCAGTAGACGGCACCACACCTCGCTTCAACATCTCATCGAACATCTGAAGCGCATCAGCCACTTTCCTCACTCTGAGAAACGCATTAATTATTCTATCAAACGTATCAAGATCAGGTTCACAGTTATCACTCAACATCCTATTATAATACTTCATGCACTCCTCAAAATCCCCAACAGACACAAAATTGAAAATCATTGCATTATAAGCAGCAGTATCTGGTTGGCAATTCTTCTCCTTCATACCACAAAAAACTTTAACAGCTTCATCCATTCTACCTACCCTCCCCAAGCTCTCCATAAGGAATCCAAACGTCCTACAATCGGGTGCAACCCCATCAGCCTCCATTTCCCTCATAATCCTCTCAACCTCACCCACCTCACCAATCTTAGACCACCCACCAACAACCACATTGTATGTACCAACATCAAAACACACCTTCCCCTTCACCGAATTCAACACAGAATTGGCAGCACCAACATGAGAACGATGACATAGACAAGACAAAAGCACGTTCAAAGCCTCGGTGTCACGCCGAACCCCAAGATCATCCATGCTCCCAAAGATCTGAATTGCCCTAGACACATAACCAGCCCTAACAAAACTATCAATAACAATAGACAACATCAATAAATCACCATCAATGCCACGTTTTCTCATGTCACACAACACACCCATCATAAACACAAAAAACTTTCTTCTTCCTAGTGCCTTAACAATCACATGGTAACTAGCAACATCATTGGGTACCCCTGGTTGTTTAATTGCCCAGTTGAAAAACCTAACCATAGATTCACCACTGAGGTTCCCATTGTTCAGTACATTACCGAGAATGCTAACGTCCACGTCAGCACCAACATTGGACAAAGCAGTTTCGATTGCAGCCTTGCCCTTTAGCTTCTGGAGGAAGACTCCGCGCAGTTTGTCTTCGGCGGGTAAAAACGCGTCCACCGATTTCGCGTCTGGTTGTGGCGGTTTGAGGGGTTTCGAAACGGGGTTTTGGGATTTGGAAGTGGGAATGGGAAAAAGGTGGGAAATTTGGTCGAGGACGAGGCGCTCTTCGATATGGGGAGGGTGGTGGTGGGGAGAACAGGATGGCACGTGGAGAGAGGAGAGTGGGGAACGGCGGATGGAGAGATGAGGACGGTGGTGCTGTTTCGTGAAGCGCGCGAGGAAGAGGAAAGATCGAAATGACATTGGGGGCACCAGGATCACGACAGTAAATCGGACATAAGTGGCTGCGCCAATAGATTATATAGAGAATACTCTTCGAAGTACCTTCTCTCAAAGGTTTAAGAGTGATTCTTCCTGGCTTCATCGTCACCCCAATTTTACTTTTTTATCATTTATTTTAATAAAAAGTCAAAACTTTTCAATTTTATTTTTTTACCCTTCATTTAATAAAAAGTTAAAACTTAATTAATGAATTAATATTTCTTATCCACCAATTATTTCCTAATCGCTAACAACTAAAATTTCTTTTGGTTATAAACTCTAAGATGCAACGTCTTCTTCGTTTTCACTTTAGCATAGCAAACATTCTGTCTACTGTTTTTGTTATCTTTTTCACTCTTTTACCGTACTAAGTTGGTGGTTATCATTCTAGTGATGGGTGTGCTGGGAGATCTGGTGGTGCTGTGACATTGTTCGGCGAGAGGAAGAAGACAGATACGTCGCGGAATCTCCTAACCGCACTTCGAGTTACGGAAACTAGTGGCCGCACTTCGAAATACGTTTTTGATTTTTTAGTCGCACTTTAAAGTGTGTTTCTTATATGTGCACCCTTTTTCTTTTTTCTTTATTTGTGCATGCTTTTTTTCTTTCATGTTTTTTGTCTTATGGTATTATTTTTTATTTTAAATTTCTTGTTTTATGTTATGATTTTTTATTTTAAATTTCTTGTTCATGGATTATGCTTAGTCATTAGGCAGTATATTATTAGGCAAAAAATGAATTGGAAAACCCTCTTTAATAATATTTAGGTTAGTTGATTTTTATGTTGAAAAAATGAATATGAAATTTAAGATCCCACTAGACTCAATATTATTCTCTTGCCTTATCCAACAACTCAATATTATTATCTTGACTCAATATTATTCTCTTGGCTTATCTAACAACTCAATATTATTATCTTGCCTTATCTAGCAACTTAAGGTCCACTTATGAGAGAAAGATACTCTATCTAGTTCGGGACATAATTTGTAGTTCTACGGATAATATATTAACAAAATTTACGAATAATAATTATTATTTAATTCAATAAACAATTTAATAATTATTTCAATTTCATAAAAAATTAAAAAATTTCAATAAAATTAAATACATAATAAATAATATATTACGAAAATAATAATATGTTCAAAAATAACAAATTCAACAAAATTTAACAAACAAATAAAATAATTCAAAATATATTAAAAGAAAACATTTTATTTAACAACTAACATAAAAAATTAAATTTATAATACTAACCTAATAAAAATAAAACCTAATAAAATAAATATATACTAACCTAATAAAAAAAATTAAAAACCTATAGAAATAAAAACCTAAAATGACATTTGAACTCCGGCAAGAACTAACGCACTTCCATGTGCGATTAGTCTGAGCCGTCTCTGGAAGCTTTCCGCAGATCCAAATGCGATTTCTCTGTCCACCTTTCCGCACTTCCAACTACTGAAGTCTGTGACCGTAACTCCAACGGCGTTTAAGCAGCCTGCTCTCCGGCGACCAACACGAACCGAATCTCCGGCGACCAACACGAACCGAATCTCCGGCAACCAGCACGAAGCGAACACCCAACAAAGCACATGCATATATTGTATGACCGCAAACAAAGCATATGCATGAAGGGTACTAACCTGGACGCCAGAAACACCTGAGATTTGTGAGAAAAACAACCACAAAGGAGGAACACAAACAAAGTTTGACACAAGAGGGAGGGCGGAGACAAAATAACAGTGGTAGAGGATACATGAAAGAAGAATGACAGAGGAGGAGGACAGAGACAAAAAGAGGGAGGAGTGATTTAGAAAGGGGTGTAGGGTTTGAGTTTGAGATGCGGCAGAATTAAAGTTTTAAAATTAGTCAACTTTTTAAAAATCCAAAATATTCTCCTTGACTGTGTCAAGGGTATACTTGGAATTATAATAAATTTTGGAGGTACAGGATAAAGGCAATGAGGTAAAGGGAGAATCACTCAAGGTTTAAGTGACGAATTTAATTACCACTTATCATTTTCTAACATGACAAGTTATACAATGTATACAGGTAGAGCTCTCAAGTGAACCATATGAAAGGATTTGGTCCTAGTGCACCAGGGTTGGGGCTAAAAAGACTCACAGAACCAAACAAAATATTTTATTAAAAAAGTTCATATAACTAAATATTCCGAAAATCTTATGGGCTAGGGCTAGCTCACGAGCCTTCCTTTTTACTAAATTTTATATACAAAAACAGAAAAAAAAAATTTCAAGGTAACCCAAAAGTCTGTTCAAATAATGGGCATTACATATTCATAAAATTTGAGCTTTAAATAATGGGTATTACAGATTCACAAAATAGAAAGGTAACAATAACTTGAAAGCCATTTAGACTACAGTTTTTATGCAGATGAAGGGCAGGAAAAATTCTCACAATGTAGAGAGGGTAGAAAGATTAAGAAAAATTATTCTATGTGTTTGTAGTGGTGGTCAATGTAGTACAACTATGATAAATTTACAAGAAGAAAATTACACAGAGGTTTGTAAGAGCGTTCAAGTTTGAAAGAGTAAGGAACAGTCCCTGTGATATTATTATAAGCAAGATTTCTGCACACAAAGAACTAAGAACGTTATAAATCATATCATAAATAAAAGACACTGAAGATTACAACCGCATGTCAATTGAAACATACAATCGCTGCACATATGGAGGGAGCTGGTATGGTATGCTGCCGCCAAGACTGTTGCCACTCACGTCTCTACAAAAGTTTACAAGGTCACACAATGATAGCAATGAATATATGTAAGGAAAGAGACCATTAATCTTACAGGGCGCTCAAAGATGTCAAACTTTCAAATCCATAAGGCAACGACCCAGTCAGTCCAAGATTAGATAACTTACTCACAAGTCACAAACAATAGTCATTAAAATTAAGGCTTAATTACCTACTTAGTCCCCATGTTCGGAGGTAATTTGCTGTTTAGTACCCGGTTTTAAAAATGTAGGCATTTGATACCTATGTTTTGAAATTTGTATCAATTGAATCCTACCCACTTAACGCCGTTATAAATCTAACGTTTTTCTGACATCAACTTTGAATTGTGGACGAGCGGTTGTGGACGATCGTCCAAACAGAGGAGGACGCTCGTCCAACAGTGGAGGACGCTCGTCCAAAAGTGGAGGACGCTCGTCCAAACAGAGGAGGACGCTCGTCCAACAGTGGAGGACGCTCGTCCAACAGTGAGGGACGCTCGTCCAAACAGAGGAGGACGCTCGTCCAACAGTGGAGGACGCTCGTCCAACAGTGGAGGACGCTCGTCCAAAAAGAGGAGGACGCTCGTCCAACGATGCTCGGACGCTCGTCCACTACCGCTCGTCCACAATTCAAAGTTGATGTCAGAAAAACGTTAGATTTATAACGGCGTTAAGTGGGTAGGATTCAATTGATACAAATTTCAAAACATAGGTATCAAATGCCTACATTTTTAAAACCGGGTACTAAACAGCAAATTACCTCCGAACATGGGGACTAAGTAGGTAATTAAGCCTAAAATTAAGAAACAAAGCTTAAAGGTAATGATCAAATTATATAAAGTGAAGAGTGGGACCATACATAACACGGTTGCCTGAGCAAGAAATGCCTTTCTAAGGTTGTCCACAAGGATCATCGCCATTAACAGGCCAACCAAGTTGGAATGGTGAGTTCAAATTTTGAAATTAAAGTCTCACAGCAGCAGCTGCGGAAAACATTCCAAAAATAAAAATATTCATTAAACCCAATACATGTATTTTGGTTTTTCATTATCTAATAGGTTATGGCCTCAACTTGATCCATCTACATATTTCAGGGTATAGATTTCTCTTCAGGCAAAACTAATCCATTATGATAGAATCCTTGAATATACTACTTCTAAACAAAAGTGAATAATTTGGAACTTAGCCATGAATACAGATTAAGAAAATGTTTTCTTTTTATGACATTTTTCTTTAAATATTTACAGGATGAAGAGAATTTGGACAAGAACAAATTTTCAGATACACAGTAATCACATCTGGCCATTGCCATACACGTTAATCAACTAGCATATATTTGCATTGATGTCCAACTGACCTGGTCAATCGCACAAGGAATTAAACAACGGAGATTCTCTTTTCCAGAAAATAGGTGAGGAAATGAACTGGGAAATGATGGAACGGCCTGCATAGACAAAAGAAGCACACGCAGTCATCACCTTGTAGAAAATTCAAAATATATACTATTATTAAATTAAATGGATTCAATTATAACTAGGAAAAACAAACTTACAAAAGCACAGAAGAATATATATAGTTTCATCATCATGATGTTAAAGTTCCATTGTCTATAGATCACAAATATGTTCAAATAATTGTTAAAAACCCCCTAAGGGTTAAAAAATGAGAGATGCTCCCTCCACCTCCACTCAATACTCCATGCACCTCCCCATGACAAATTTGTCCCGCAATAAATTTTCACCAACATTAACCTTCTTCATTAATTACTGTTCCCCTCTATAAGAAATGCACCCCAACACCACGAACCTGCACACGAAAATCATTTATCCATTTCTTCTTCTTCTTAGCGAGATTGTGGTGGTGGTGTGAGTCTGCGTCCTATGAGATTGTGGTGGTGGTGTGAGTCGGTGTGGTGGTGGGCTGTGCTGGGTGGAATGTTGCAAGTGGTGCAAGGAACCGCGGTGGTGAGAGCTCGGGTTTGTGGTGGTGCTTATCGAAACAGTAGAGAGAGCTTCGTCTTAGGTGCACGAAAAGAGTTATGTTAATCCTTCAACGGATGTGATGATCCATCAACGGATATCAACATCCGTTGAAGGATTGCATAACATTTAATATTTTAGGTTTTGGTTTATAATATTTTATAATTTTAGGACATTCGTAGAAGTGTTTTTGGTGTTTTTTTTTTTATTTTAGTATTTTATTTGTTTAGTTATTTTTTAACTTATTTTTATATATGTAATAATGTTATAAATATTAAGGTGAAACTGAAACGGATGTCAGCACATCCGTTGACGGATATGTCATATCCGTGAGAGTAATTTAGTATTTAGGTTTTTAAAATAAATTTGATATTGAAACGGATATGCCACATCCGTTAACGAATGTGGCGACATTCGTTGTGGGTTTTTTTATATTAAGTTATTCTTTAAAATTTAATGTTTTTTATAATATTTTGTGTAATTAGATGTAAAATAATTTTATTTTATTTAATGAAATAATTATTATTAATTTAATAAAATAATTATTAATTGAATGAAATATAGTTGACGTATGGGTATAAGTTGAATGTATAATATGTAGATAAATATTTTTTTATGTGTTTATATGAATGTTGTTTATACTTATTTGATTAATTATATATCAATGTTAATGACAATAATTGTAATTGTATAGGTGATTATTATCTAAAGTGGATAAACATCTTTGTATGGATTCTTAAATTTATTCTAATTTTATATTTGATTTCTCTTCGTTCATCAACGAAGTTGTAGAGAGAGAGAGATTTGACAAATAAATTTACCACAAATGAAATATTTTCTTCTCGGGAGCAGTTAATTGAATGGGTAAGAGAGATTGCTTATGATTTAGGGTTTGTTGTTGAAATAGTGAGATCTGACATAACTACTGGTGTGCGGGGAAGAAAAATTTTCGTCATACTTAGATGTAAAAAAGGGGGGAAATATCGGAAATACAAACCCGATGCGGTGGCTAGTGTATACGACACTCGTAAATGTGAGTGTCCGTTTAAGTTAAAGGGTAAACCATCTTCAGATGAGGACGGATGGGGGGATAAGCTCATGTGTGGACATCATAACCATGAGTTGGCTGAAACTTTAGTTGGTCACCCTTATGTTGAGAGGTTAAATATATCAGAGCAATCATTACTCGTTGATATGACAAAGAGTAAAGTTACACCTGCAAATATTTTCCTAAACCTGAAAGAAAATAATGATCGAAATATGACAACGATTAAACAAATTTACAACGCAAGACAAGCGTATAAACGATCATTGAGAGGCTCCAGAACTGAACTACAACAACTTATCATGTTGTTGGACCGGGATAAGTACATTCATTGGAGCAGGTGTGTCGACGATTCAGAGGTTGTTAATGACCTCTTTTGGACACATCCAAATGCTGTGAAATTGTTGAACGCATTTAATATTGTATTCTTGATGGATTCAAAATATAAAACAAAAAAATACAAACTTCCTTTGCTTGAGATTGTTGGCATGATGTCGACCGGGTTAACCTTCTCAGCCGCATTTGCATTTTTGTCAAGTGAAAGGCAAAACAATTTCACTTGGGCTTTGGAAAAACTAAAAGGTCTATTTTTGACATCTGAGGGCGGACCTAAAGTAATTGTTAGTGACTATGACTTGGCTTTGACGAATGCCATTGCAAATGTTTTCCCCAAGTCGTATAAGATATTATGCCGGTTCCACATCCTTAAAAATGTTAATGCCAAATGCAAAATGTTAGTTGATTATACCGAGGCTTGGGAGGTGTTGATGGAGGCATGGGAAAACGTTATGGATTGTGCTGATCAGACCTTGTTTGCTGACTATGTCAATCGTCTTCAATATGTCTGCAGTGCTTGGCCTCTGTTCTTTGAATATATCAATCACACTTGGATTATTCTATGCAGTACATATTTTGTAAAGGCTTGGATAGACAGAGTAATGCACTTAGGGAACACAACCACAAATAAGTATGTTGTTTTACTTAGTTCTTCTGTAGATATTTTTTTACATTCAATGTTGATGTTCTTCTTTTCTTTCAGAGTTGAATCTGCTCATTGGAGCCTGAAGAAAGTTTTGGGCAATAGTATGAGTGACCTGTGTTCTTGTTGGGATGTTATTCATAACGTCGTTATTCTACAACACAACAAGATTAAGGTGTCATTTGAATCAAGTTTGTTGCTTACGAGTGACCTTTATAAAGGATACAGATATAGACATGTTATTGGGCGTGTTTCTCGATATTCGTTGAATCTCATTGCTAAGGAGTTGGAAAGAGTGCAACTGATAGGATTGAATTCCTCTAAGTGTGGATGTGTGTTGAGATGTACATTTGGTCTCCCTTGTGCATGTGAATTAGCACGCTATGATCTTGGGTTCATCCCTTTGGGTGAATTCCATATAATATGGAGAAGATTGAGTTTCTCAAATGTTGAATTAAAGGAAACCGAGCCCCTGTTATCCATTAAAGATGAGCTAAAATTGGTAGAAGAACGATTCAATGAGGTTAACATTGGAGGTAAAGTCACCATTAAACAGAAGTTACTTGACATTGTTTGTCCTGCAATGACATCAATGGTCCCTCCATTACATAAAGTGAAGACAAAGGGTGCACAAAAAAGTAAAGTTCAACAAAGAGAAAGGTCTACGATGCGGGAGCCATCATATTTTGAGCATGTTGACGCGTTTCATGCAACAAATGAATCATCATCTGTAAGAAGTAAATTAAAATCAAAGCCTAATACAGTGCAAAAAAAAAAAAGAGTTCAAATGATAGACCAGTTTCATCCTATTAGTCACCCTTTCGTTCTCGATGTTGTTGATGTTGTCGCAGATGGTCATTGTGGGTATAGATGTATTGTTGCATCAATAGGACTCGGAGAAGACTCATGGCCCATTATCAGAAATAATCTGTACAAAGAACTCAGTGAATGACGTGACGAATACGCAAGGCTAGTAGGAGGTTATGACAGACTAGAAGAACTGAGGATGTCCTTGTTGGTGCAGTCACCGTCGACGGTACATGTTTCCCTATATATGTATTTATTTCATATATTTTATTCTATCTAACTACTTCTTTTATTCATTACAGGCTAATCGGAACAAGTGGATGACTATACCAGACATTGGTTATGCAATTGCTAACCGATATAATGTCATATTAGTGTGTATGTCATATTATCAAAATTATACTATCTTCCCACTACGTTCTATGAATTATGTGTAGCTACGACGTTCGGGCACCCGGGTGATGTAATAATTGGGATACCCTCAACAACTGCTGGAAGAAGCACTGAAAGAAGAAAGTTTGGTCGAGGTAGAAGTTACCACCTTCTGATATAAGTCAACATCGAATAATTTGTATAGGACATGTTCATGGATGTCATTTCGTGCAGGTAATTGTATTATTTTGTGTTTTCATGTGAAAATTAGTTATCACCCACTAAACATTGAAATTCGTATAATGCAGGTTAAACTACAAGAAGGTTGTCCTTTGCCCATGGTGGATATCATCTCCTCAACCCACTGTTATCCTCAGGCGCGAGCGTGGTCATCTATTTATACTAGTAGGATGCAAACATTTGCACAGTTGATGGACGTAACGTCTGTCAGAGCGGCTGCAGCGGATGGGTTAGCGTGGAACAACAAACCAAGAGGGGGGGGGGGGTGAATTGGTTCTTACTAAAAACGTGTGCCTTAAAAATTTCTACTCAATTAAACTTACTTAGCGATTAATAATAATAATAAAATAGAGTAAGGTTGAAAGAAATTTGCACAGATGATTTTATCCTGGTTCGGATCTTACCAATCCTACGTCCAGTCGCTTATCTCAAAACAAGATAAACAATTCACTAATCACAAAACAATTACAAACTACAATCACACAGATACAATTTGTAAGAGTTTAGAAAACACCTCTCTTGATGCCACAAGAGATGAACCAACACCTCCTTTGAATCTTCACAAAGGATGAAACACTTCCTCCGAATACTTCACGAAGGATGACTTCCTCTTCCAAACACCTCCTCAGATGCACTAAGGATGAACCGGCTATTTCTCTGTCACTGTAGCAGCACTTCACCAGCTCTACAGACAAGAGTTTCCTTAGTCGAACAATAGCTCACAATTCTCAAGAGTTTCAGAGTTCTAGAGCACAAGGGAAGAGTTTCTCTACTTGGTTGTAGGTTGGTTTGAGAGAAAATGAGAGTCTATTTATAGACTCATCCAAAGACTCTTCCATTTTTTGTTTTCAGCCTTTCTGTCTGTGTTAATCGATTATCTACAGTGGTTAATCGATTAACACCCCAACAGATAGTCCAACGGCTCTAAAAACGGCTAGTTTTTCAAACGTTCACTGTGTTAATCGATTAACACCCTCTGTTAATTGATTAGCACTGCAATGCTGTGCTTCTCCATTCGTCTCTGGAACAATCGATTAACACCCTCTGTTAATCGATTAACGCTAATCGATTAACACCTCTTGCTAATCGATTAGCACTGCACAGTTTTTGCTTTTGGTTTATTTTTACATCACTTTTGAATGCATACATAAAACTACTAATTTTCCTATGTTCATACAATTATTACAAAAGGTTACAAGTCTTCAAAGATCATTCTTCATGAGTCTTGGTTGTTCTTGACTTGATTTGGACATCATCAAAACTTCATCTTCATCATTTTGCTAACAACGTCATCTTACATGACTTAGGTGACTCATCATATCTATATTATGTTTGAAAAAAAGGTACAAATACATTATCACTTGCTATTAATTAAGTACTCATTTTTTTACTTAAACATACTAATATTGTTCCACATATATAACCAATATAAAAGAACATGTACATGAAAATGAAAACATTAAAATTACAAGAGAAATATAAAGTCCTGCAATACATAATTCCATATAATACAAGTTCCTATCAACTAGACGTTGATCGTCTACCACGCACATGCCTCTGTCCTTTCATACTCGGAGAATATTCGTCGATGTCCTCATTAGCAATCTGCAGTAGGTCCACTGACACCTCATGTGCAACAGTATCCTCGGTCACATGGTGACACGATATCAACGACTGTAACATCTTGGCCATCCGCCTAAATCTAGCCTGCATTATAATAAAGCCAAACAATAAAAAAACATGGTTAACAAAAATGGAGTAACAAAAGAAATGATAATTAACTAACCACGACACTAGATGATGAAGGTGAAGAGGATCTACGATGGGGTCGTGGCTCATGGTCAAATTCAGGGCGCTGTGAAGGCGAGAGATTCGGCTGCACGTCAACTGCAGCTCCAATAATATACGGATGTGAAACCCTCCTAAACCACTATATGTATTCATCGACACATTCCGAAGGGGATGATGCATGTCTCACATTCATAATAACATGATCAGTGAAGTGCAACCACGCATGATCAACAACGACTACATCTGCATTTGCAACGGCAACGGGTGGTCGTGGAATCTCCTGGTAAAACCCAAACTGCCTCATCACACGCTCAGGCAAATGACGGGAATGGGTGTCACCAATTCGATTCCATCCAGAATACATGCATATGATGAACAATGGACGAATGCCCCGATGTCCCTCATACGGGTGCCATACAACTCCACTGTATGTAAGGCCATCCAACTGCGAAGAATCTCTGCAAGAGTGGAACTCTGCCTAGGGCTCTGCTACCTAGCAGCACGTGGTGTGTTGTCATCATAAGATGACACCAACTGCCTCCTACCCATGCTAGGGAAATGCTCGTATATCCAACTCTAAAAGTAATTATTGAATTAAATATTTTCCATCTTCGGACATGGTAATAAGTAAATGAAGTAAATTTTCAAGGTATATGTGTACCTGAAACATAGTCAGATATCCAGCCATCTGTCTCGTGGAAGCCATACTCGCATCCCCGAGCTGCTCGTACAAATGGGCGAGTGCAGCAACGCCCCAAGCATATCTGCCACACACGTGTACATCTCTAAATAATAGTAAGTATGACATGAGTATAGAAGTTAAACTCTAATTTGCGAAAATCGTGCATCCTACTAGATGCAACAGATATGGTCTAGCAGCATAATCCCAATGTTGCGACTGACACCTCTGACCATATATATCTCTCAGCCAGCTCAGTATGACTTTCGGAGCACGTGCCTCCTCCTCTCAGCACCAGCTGTACCACTGCTGAGAGGGTCGCACCCCCCAACAAAAATTGTGCATAAAAGAATGCAGTACAGTGCTAGGAAGTGACTCCTAGGTCGTCTCTCAAGGACCAAATGTGGTTCGAGGCTTAGGTCAAACACGTAGTGGGGGGGGTTTGAAAGTGTTTTTGTGATTAGAAATGAACTAAATTAAAACACGAATATAAACGTGAAGGTAAACACATAATTAAAATGGTTGGTCATTAAAAATAACATTACAACTAAGTTATCACAATTGAACAAAGTAGACAACACTAAAATGAAAAATGCTTTAATCGAAATAAAATGCAACGTTAAAAAAAAATTAAAAAGCTCAAAGACACATTCATCACATATAATATAAAAATAGCAATGAAAATAAAACTACATGATTTTATCTCCTCTGGACGAAACCATGTGCACCGTGAACTTCAAAATGAAAGCAAATGCTAAAAATGATTTTTTTTCCTGGACGTGACATCTTCACGTGGGTTCTTCCAGCTCCCGTGACACCTCTAGCTTTCTCCTCAATCCGCTACATACTTCAGCACCGTACCACTACTACTCCCATTCGTGACAGCTGCCTTCATTCTCTTCCAAGGTCGAGACACACGCTCCTCTCAAAATGAATAGAAAGGACGCTCGTTCACGGAACGAGGACACCATTCCAGCCGTCCGCGTGCATTCTCCTCCCGTGCGCTACCTGCTTCCAGCTCCTTCATCTATCTAAAGTGAATGAACGACTACATTCTTCACGCAAAAATCAAAGCTTCTCTGTGATGGAACAATGTTTTCTTGAATGAAAACTCCAATAAAAAAAAATGCTAAAACCAAAAGAAATGAAAAGGGCCATGTATAATCAATAACACAAAATCAAAGTAGATGCCTTTCATTCAATCGTAACAGCGTTTTCAAAATAAGAAATGGAGAAGTAAAAAAAATGTGCTTTCATTTTCTCATCCCCTGTGACGGCGTAAACTTTTCCATCATAAGCCTTGAAGCTCTCAAAGCTACAACTTTTTCTCCAATATCCCTCCTGTTCAAAACCGAGAGAGAAAAGAAAGAGCCCTCCAAGTGGCGGCTGGACGTCTCTCGCTCCCTGCCCTACACTACCCTACACTACCTTACACTCCCCTTGCTGGACCCCGCTTGTGTGATATGTTGTGCTTCTTCTTTGACAAGTTCTGAAGCTGCTTGCTGGATGCACAAAGTGTGGGCCGTGTGTTGCTGTCCACACTCCCCTAGACGTGTCTCCTTGAATGTGTGCTGGACGCTAGCTGGGCCGTGGCGTGGACGTGTGCTGCTGTGTGCTGGACACACCCCCAATTAAATGGAATCCGTAAGCTGCTGTGTGGCGTGTGCAGTAATTGCCTTTTGCACATGGGCTGCACCTCATCAAATTATCTCCGTGAATATGTGCTTGACAAAATGAATTTTCATGGGGCTGTGATGGGACCGTGTGTAACCTCTTCAATTATTAAATTTTGGATAATTGTTGGACAAAGGCAATGAGTGAAGCCGTGAAATGTGGGCTCTTCAAGTCCATTTATGTGTCTACGTGTCTACCACTTCAAAGTGGATTAAAATTAATTCTTGTAGAACACTTTGTATATTATTTTTCTCCAACATGTGCTTCCACTTTCACGTGAAATGAGTCACCAAAATGGACCAATATTCCATTTTAAGTTTTCCATTTCAACACACAAATTAAATCAATGCAGTAGCTTCTTCCAAAACGTATTGCTTAAGGCCGTGAGTGCCTCCCAAGCTGTTGGATTCCTTGTTTAAGAGTGTTGGGAGGTTTTAGCACTGTCCAATTATCAATTCCTAGCCACCACAAGTACCCAACAGCAAGCAAATGCAAACACATTAGAAATCACTCAAACAGTAAGCATTGGACTGACATAGGGGAGTAAAAAAAATACTGGGAACATCACAAAAAGAATTTGAACAAAATAAAAACTATACGTGAAAATAGACATCCATACGAAACTATGAAAAAAAATTGCATAGAAAACGGATAAGAATTGAACTCAAACGAGGTCACACAAGTTGACACAACTTTCACGCAGCACTGTGCGAAAATAAAAAATGGCTAAGACGCATTGGCTCAATTGCCATTTCTCATTTAGCTTTCAAATGTCCCAAAAAGTTATCCAAAATTTTCCCGTAATTAATAATGCAAAATAATAAGCTCAGATAATTCAAATTAGTTAAAATAAGAATTTTCGATCAAATTAAGCACAATTAGGAAAAACAGGAAAATACCGGACGTTTAAGCATAATTCCCCGACTAATTCTAGCACATTAAACTAAGTGAAGTGAGGAAAATATTGGTTCATCAACCACCATCAACGCCAAGCAGGTCCACAAGAGCTGAACGAGCCTCCTCAAACTCCAGCTCCTCCAAATCACATAACTGACCCATCACCGGGAGGTGAAGTAAAGTCGACACATCATCAAGAGTGATCGACATCTCCCTTACAGGGAGATGGAAACTACTCGTCTCAAAATGCCATCTCTCTATGAAACCAAGCAACAAGCCCTTATCAACATAATCATAGCAAATGTCTATGAGAGGCATCAAAGAGGAATTCAACACAATGTGTTGAATTCCTTCGACGCACGATCCTAACTTACTAACTTTTTTACCATGCGAGATCAACTTCAGCATGTCCCCTCGATCCTACAAACAATATTTCATATAAATTGTATTCGAAAACAAATTAATAATTCAAATTTAAGTTCTTCACTCACCCGACCTTGCGACATACCATAAGCAACATGCTGAACATAATGCGTCAGCAATGAAGCATCACGTGGACCTCCAGGAAATCCACCGATATCCTCTTCTATGTCACCAACATCCATATGCTCCTCCTTATCATCATCGTGGTCAGGGGCTTGAAATGCCTCCTCTTGAAGATCACCCTTATAAGCCTCCTCCTGAACATCATCCTCATAGGCCTGATATGTCTCCTCCTTAGTCGCTCGATCCTCAGCAATAGGGTCATCATGAATAGGAGCTGCACGCCTTCTCCAGGCCAAAGCTGTAGGTCGTCTCCTAGCTTTGCCCTGCGCAGAACTCTCCCCTCGAGAACTCTCTCCGCGAGAAGTATAAGATACACTGCGTGTTCTTACCATTTCTGATAAAAATTATTTTATTTAAATTAATAATTATTTCATTAAATTATAAATCATTATTTCATTAAATGAAATAAAATTAATTTATATATAATTTCGTAAATGTGAGAACCTGATTAATTAACGCACCCAAATCCACACTCTGAATCCCATTTAATGCACCGTGCCACGTCAAAACCCACTCACTCCCACTTTGCATGTATCTGCCAAGTGTCACGGCTGGAGCATACTGTTAACGTTAGTGGAAGACAAGTGGCATGCGGAGAATGGACGTTCGTCCTGCGTGGGAAGGGGAAATGATTTTCTGAAAACTCTTCCTCTCCCTTCTGCATGCTTCACCTTCTTCCCAGAAATTCTGCTTTCAAATTCTCTGCCTTCTCTCTAAAACTTACTCATCTTCTCTCTAAGATAACTCACCACCAACCTCTCCGATTCCGTTTCAGACACCGTAGGAACGTTCACGGCGTCGTGAGCTTTCACTGGAACCGAACACCTTAGAATTCTGCATCCGGTAAGTTCTCAAACTCTAAAACGCTCCGTTCTGAGTTGCATGCAGACGCTGGTACTGCTGCATGTTAGAATATAAGCTGAGTTCTTCTACATTTCTTGTGGTTAGATTTAGTGAAACACTTGAGAAGCACGTTGAGGGTAGGAAACTGTATTTGGACAAGTTAAAAAGCATTCACTTAGGGAGTTCACTGCTAGACCAGGTAAGGGAAGCTTTAGTAATTTAATTGATACTTTTATGATGCGTGTGAAAGTATGAAATATACTGGATGTATGAAATGAATGATGTTTAAGTATGCATGAATGAACACTGTTGTACTGGATGTATATGATTGATATTGTTTGAACTGTATGTTGATGATGAAACGTATGAATTGGAAAATGGATAATTCTGTATGGTATGAGATGATAATATGAATTCTGTAATGTATGAAATTTATGGTGGAGATAAATTATAAGATATGAATCGTATGAAAACTGTGAAGTTATTGTAGATGAAAAATCTGGAAAATATCATAGTCTTTGCTTGATAATTCACGCTCGTCATCGATCGGTCTTATACCGTTCGGTTTCCCCTGAAAATGACTTAGAATAGGAATTCTTTCATTTGGAAAGTATTCTGCTTAAGAACGAACGTCTTTTTGTGAAAGGCTAGGTTTGAGCGTTCGGCTCAGCTTAGTGGTGTCCAACGATTGAAATAAATTGAAGTTATATTAGTAACGCTCGGTTTTATAATCCAGCGTTCGTTATAGGCAGTGCTTAGTCTTATACTGAGCGTTCGTCCAAATGGGCTCTCGGTCTTATATCGAGCGTTCGTTCTAATTAGTGCTCGGTCATTTACCTAGCGTTCGTCCTAAGCAGTGTTCGGTTTTATACTGAACGCTCGTCCTTATCATTGATTCCTGAGCGAACGTAAATAGCGTTCGTCCAAATTATTAGTTGACGTTCGGTCATTGATTGGCAGTGTTGTCTTCTGAGTTAAATCATACTCTGTATATTTATCTAAATAATTTTGTAATGTATTTATCCTTTTGATTCAACCTAAAGTCTTTATACTTAAAATCTTCTAAGTATTATTCAGATCTTCTAGAATCAGTTCATTTAACTGATTTAAGTGTTCATAACGTCCGTCAGTGGACAAGGGTTCGTTTCTTTTGTTCAGAAGCTAGGATTCAATGTACTGTAATACGTTCGTCCTTATTTATTAAAGGATGAACGCTCGTCAATTTATGAAAGTGGAACAAAGAATAAAAATGTGAATAAGAGGAAAGATTAAGGTGTGCGAACGTTGTTTTAAGAGAAATCTTGAAAGTGGATTTTGAACCAGCGTTCCAAGGAGGAACGTCTCTATGATTTGAATATGAGAAGTTATGTAGTATGACCATGGTAAAATCGCTGATGGCTGTTCATCCTGATATTCCATGAGTGCTCGTCCTCATGTAGAGGGGAGTAGGTCATGCGTGGGAATGGCAGGAGACTCTAGTCCTATTGAGTACTTTGGACTGATAGGGTTAACCTCGGGTGGCAGCTGCTTGAGTGTTTACAGTTACCACACCACCCGGGTGCACGAACGCCTGTGGTTACATGGAATCATACAGTCCGGACAGTCGTTATTTATGAGAATTTGGATGAGTTATTCTATGCTTTGATATGTTATTATGTGTATGGTATGTTGATTTCATATGTTAGATTTTATATTGGTTGTATGAATTAAATTACCTAAGCTTACCCTTGCAATTCCTTGTGTTGTCTACTGGTTTATGTACGTCCGTCTTGTCAATGCAATGATCATCCGTGTGGATGTGAGCAGACGGAGGGGCGCCACTTGAAGAAATGCTGGAAGAAGAAAATTTGGAGGACGCCAATCTGGTCGAGGTAGAGGTTAAAGCCGAACAGTAGAGCGCTCGCTTCTTAGTAGTAGTTAGTGGTTTGGTTTGTATTTTTGGGACGTTCGGTTATTTAGTTTTGGAAAATCGTTCGTCCAGAGATTGGCATTTTGTAGAAAGTTCTGAACGTTGTAAATGTTGTACGTTCGTTTTTTTAAGAGCTGTTGTAATTAAGACTGCACTGTTAATTCTGTAAATGTGATTAGTTCTAATTAATGGTAATTACTATTTATTGGGATGTTACAGTAAACATATTATAATAAAATTTTACATTTTAAATAGTGTATAAATTATTTTAAAATATAATAAACTAATAAACTGAAAACTAAAAACAAACTTAAATAAAACCATATTTAAATAATCAAATAAATAAAACTAAAATTAATTTAATTAAATTTATAATAATAATTTCATTAAATAAAATAAATTAAATTTATGTAATGTAACATCCCAATAAATAGTAAATACCATTAATTAGAATTAATCACATTTACAGAAATTACAGTGCAGTCTTAATATACAGCAGCTCAAAACGAACGCTCACTAATTACAACGTTCAGCATTTAACTACTAAACAGCAAACTCTGGACGAACGGTTTTACAAAACAACACGACCGAACGCCCCAAAATTTATAATCCAAACCACTACTGCTACTAAGAAGCGAGCGCTCTACTGCTCAGCTTTAACCTCCACTTCCACAAGGTTGGCGTCTTCCAAATTTTCTTCTTCTAGCATCTCTTCAAGTGGTGCCTCACCATCTGCTCACATCCACAACGGATGATCATTGCATTGACAAGACGGACGTACATAACAGTAGACAACACAAGGAATTGCAAGGGTAAGCTTAGGTAATTTAATTCATACAATTAACATGTTTTAACATAGTAAATCAGTCATACATTTCATACAACAATAAATAGATATCCAAGCATACAGTAACTCATTCAAACTCTCATAATTAAGGACTGTCCGGACTGTATGAAGCCATGTATCTACAGGCGTTCTTGCACCCGGGTGGTGTGGTAACTGGGATACACTCAACAGCTGCCACCCGAGGTTAACCCTATCAGTCCAAAGTACTCAGTAGGACTAGGGCCTCCTGCCATTCCCACGCATGACCTACTCCCCTCTACATGAGGATGAGCACTCACGGAATATCAGGATGAACAGCCATCAGCAGCTTTACCATGGTCATACTACACTACTTCTCATATTCACATCATGGAGACGTTCCTCCTTGGAACGCTCATTCACAATCCAATCCAATAATATTCATTCCAAATACCATTCGCACATATTCACCATTCATCTTATTCAAATTTTCAGTCTGTGTTCACTTTCTTTATTTTAAAGAACGTTCATCACTCAATAGATAGGGACGAACATATTACAGTTCTCAAACGTCCACGTTTCTGAACAAAAGAAACGAACCATTTATCCACATGATAATTGATGACACTTAATAATTTGAAGGGTTTGATCTTAGAAATTATGGGTAATACTTAGAAAAATTTTAAGTATAACAACTCCAGGTGGAATCCAAAGAATAAAGCCAGTAAGAAAGTATTTAGATAAACAACCAAATAGGATTGAATTCAGAAAGCAACACTGCCAGTCAAAGACCGAACGTTAATTAATAATTTGGACGAACGCCATATACGTTCGCTCACGAAGCAATGAAAGACGAGCGTTCAATTATAAAAGCGAACACTGTTCAGGACGAACGCCAGGTCAATGACCGAGCACCAAATAGAACGAACACGTATTTGAACGAACGTGCATTTGAACGAACGTACATTTGAACGAACGTTCGGTATCAGACCGAACGCTAACTAGGACGAACGCTCAATCTAAGATCGAGAGTTCATTTGGACGAACGCTCAGTATAATACTAAACGCCGCTTATGACGAACGCTGGTAAACAAAACCGAGCGTCCTAACTATACTTCACTTTATTTGCAATGGTTGGACACGTTAGGCTAAGCCGAACGCTCACGCCTAACTCTTGACACCAATAACGCTCGTTCTTAACCAGAGTCCTTTCCAAATGAAAGAATTCCTTATTCTAAGTGATTTTCCAGGGAAACCGAACGGTATAAGACCGTTCGATAACGAGCGTACATGATCAATCAGAGAAGATCAGATTTCCAGATTTTTCATTCACATTAACTTCACGGTTTTCATACAATCCATAACTTAGAATTTTTCTCCAACATAAATCTCATACATTACAGAATTCATATTATCATCTCACCATTACAGAATTTTCCAGTTTAAACATATCCTCATCAACATACAGTCAAATCATTTTCATTCCAAACCATACAGAAATTCAATCATATTCAAAATCACACATCTCGGTCTCTGCATACAGTTCAACCAATAACATCATAAACATACAGTTCAAAGCATTTACAGTCATATACAACCAGTACAACATACTCGTACATGCATACTCCAAAATTCATATATTTCATACAATTCAAACATCCAGTACACTTCATTACTGTCATAAACATCAACCAAGTATTAAATTAAATTACTCAAGCTTCCCTTACCCGGATTCGTGACTGAAACGTTCAATAGGCAAGGTTTTGGTTCGTCCGTTCCCAGCTTTCTATCCACACGATCACTCAACAATTCCAACTTAATCTAAACACATGAAAATCGAAATACTAAGTCTATACCCTTGCATGCAGCCAAAACTTGGTTTTGCATGAAACCTAAGAACAAACAACTAAGGTGGAGAACTTACCAGTTCAGAATCTGGATCTGTTCGGTCCAAATGGAAGCTTACGGTGTTGGGAGTACTCCTATGGTTTCGGAATGATGAACGGAGAGGACAAAGGTATATTTTCAGTAGAGAGGAGAAAGAGGTTTCTAGAGAGAAGGAAGAGAGAAAGGTTCTCTTCAGAATTCGGGAAAAAGGGGTTGCGTGCAGAGGAAGTGGAGAGTTTTTCCGAGAAATTTCAGTTTTGCTTCCAGCGTCGAACGAACGTCCTCTCTTTGGTGGACACGTGCTTTCCACTACCGATTCCCGACTCCCCTCGGCATGACACCTGGCGTTCGTAAATGAAATGCCACGTTCTCCGAGTGACACGCGGTCTGTACTGCGCTCATCACTCCAGACTCCATGCAGCGTGACACCTGGCGTCCGTTAATGAAGTATCTCGTCCTGCAGTTGCCACGTGCGTTGCTGAGGTGTCTCGTTCTCCAACTGCCACGCAGACTCCAGCGAATGTACGCTATTTTCCAGGGTCTTACATTCCCTCCAACTACAAAAATTTTCGTTCTCGAAAATTAAAACTTAACCTCAATCAGTTGAGGACATAAGTCCTTCATGGCATCCTCTACTTCCCATGTAGAGTCGTCAGTTCTCTCATCCAAGACGACTCTCACCAACCTGATAGCCTCATTCTTGTAGTACCTGGTTTGGCTACCTCCAATATGTACTGGTTGTATACCTACCGATGGTTCCCACGAATACAAACATTTTCTAATTCTCGCACCCAAGACGAGTCTCCAATATACTTCTAGAGTTGAGATACGTAAAGACGGGTGAAGGTTGGAAGCTTGATGAAGTAAGGCAATGTCGTATGCAACTGGCTCGATTCTCCTTAAGGATGCGTTCGGTTGAAGGTAATTCACTGTTTACAGTGATTTGTGAGCGACGATTGAAAGAGTGAACGTTTTCTTTTATAGTGATTGCCAATGACGGAAAAGGATGGATTTGCGGGATGGAAGGGTTTGATCGATCGTCGCACTACTGAGATGATTTGAGCGGATTGTCACTACATTTACACATTTGCCCTGAGCATTTACATAATACTCAGGAAGATGCACGGTCAACGGCCATGCGAGTGCACGTTATTAACTTTTGGTTGGCAGACGCGTAATCGGTTTCAACCATACCAATCGTTTATATTTGAGTAATGGAAGAAAAAAAATGAATTACCGAAGAACTCTGATGTAAAGAACTGGTTGACAACATTTCATTAAAAAGATAATAGCTTTGAAAGGTCGACCAACTCATGACATAAGTACAGACTGGGAAAATTACTAGTAGGAAATCACGAGTCTTTCCAAAGAAAATGGTGAAATGGGAAAGTTCATCACTGTTTGATTCGAGTGTGAACAGAGAAACAGAAGGAATCAGAGAATATAGGAGGGAAAACACAGAAACAAGTAATCTAAATATCACGGGGAAAAATTATTATTATGGAAATTCAAGACAACTCAAACATACATACATATATATATATATATAGATATAGCTAATCCAAGTAAAGGATGAAGATAACGAACGTCCAAGAAGAGAAAAATAGAACGTTTGTTTATAACTCACGTGCAGAAGGAAGAGAATAGAAAGTTTCACTACGAACGTTTAAACGAAAACAGAACGACTAATCAACAAGGAAACCCACTAAATAAATAAAAAGTTGGTCTATCAGACGGTTACTGTTTAAGAAGGAGAGCATAGAAACTTTTCCAATTGATTGGTGGAGAGTATCAAATTTCTCAAGTTTATGCAAAGACTGGACGGTTTGGTTCTTGGGGAAAATGAGAATTCATCTCTGACCCATAATCAACTCAAAACACGCGTACTCTCAGGTCTTCATGTTTTGAGATCTTCCTATCCGTCTGGCCGTTCGCTTGGAGTAATAAGCTGAACAAATTTCAATTGGTTGCCCAACTTACTCTTCAATGATTGTTCAGAACTAAAAGAGGAACTGAAGTAGATGAAAATCTCTACTTATCTTGCTACTAGATTGCGTTCTAATCAATCCGACTACTCCCCTGCTGCTACTCAACTGATTATTATAACACACATACCCTTGGTCAACTCGTCCCTTAACTACTATAATATTATGACCTTTTGACCGGTCGATAAAGATAATTGGCTTAAGTTCTTGATAATCCCATGTCGTTGTCATGCGCTCTCGAAGGTTCTACCTTTACCTTTTGACATGCTACCCATAACCCGAACGATGTCCGCTTTCGTAACCGACTATCAAGAATGATTTATTGATTTTCTAACTGCTTAACTCAGATCCTTGACAAACAGTTCACATACTACCTCCAACTGAAACGTCTGATGCCGTTCGATTCTAGTCCTCATATGAAATCTTAAGTTTCACAAGTCCTCAACTCATCCCTACTCATGGATCCTCATAGCCTACACAAGTCTTAAAATTTTCACTTTATTCATCCAAAGTTCTAAAGTAAAGTTACCCTTAGACGTTCTTCACGTTGCATTTCGATTCATCCTTCCTATTTATTGACCAAACTGGTGCACTTATAGTAAAACGCTCTTCAAATGTTGATAAGTCTGAACTAACGAAATGTTCCATCGCTGCATATCTGTGATTATTCATCCCATCCATGTCGTGGAATTAAACATACCCATAACCGTAGATAAGAGAGGAAAGACCTAAATGCCCCCGACTGAAAATATAAGGAGAAATAGTCCTCATTCTAACTCAGGGATCATATTTAAATCAAACGCTAACTACGGCCAAAAGCCAAATCAGCTTAGTCAACAAGACAGTACATGACCGAAAGGTAATTAATAAAACGTTCGGTCACAAGAAAACCATCAAGAGACCAAACGATCAAGTTCAATAATTAGAAGGGTCAAATCTCAATCAGGATTGAGAAAAGAAAAACATCTCTGACACAAGTCATGAGTGTACATCCTTATTGCTTCTATCCAGACATTCTCTGTTCTCGAAGCTTTTAGTTGAAAATATAGAATTGGCATCTAACTTTGGGGAAAACGGTAGAACATACCATTTAATCTCAACTCTCTATAGGAAAACATGACAACCCGTAATTCACAGGTCGTTTTAGGAACTAACTGCTCTGATACCAATAAATGTAACATCCCAATAAATAGTAAATACCATTAATTAGAATTAATCACATTTACAGAAATTACAGTGCAGTCTTAATATACAGCAGCTCAAAACGAACGCTCACTAATTACAACGTTCAGCATTTAACTACTAAACAGCAAACTCTGGACGAACGGTTTTACAAAACAACACGACCGAACGCCCCAAAATTTATAATCCAAACCACTACTGCTACTAAGAAGCGAGCGCTCTACTGCTCAGCTTTAACCTCCACTTCCACAAGGTTGGCGTCTTCCAAATTTTCTTCTTCTAGCATCTCTTCAAGTGGTGCCTCACCATCTGCTCACATCCACAACGGATGATCATTGCATTGACAAGACGGACGTACATAACAGTAGACAACACAAGGAATTGCAAGGGTAAGCTTAGGTAATTTAATTCATACAATTAACATGTTTTAACATAGTAAATCAGTCATACATTTCATACAACAATAAATAGATATCCTAGCATACAGTAACTCATTCAAACTCTCATAATTAAGGACTGTCCGGACTGTATGAAGCCATGTATCTACAGGCGTTCTTGCACCCGGGTGGTGTGGTAACTGGGATACACTCAACAGCTGCCACCCGAGGTTAACCCTATCAGTCCAAAGTACTCAGTAGGACTAGGGCCTCCTGCCATTCCCACGCATGACCTACTCCCCTCTACATGAGGATGAGCACTCACGGAATATCAGGATGAACAGCCATCAGCAGCTTTACCATGGTCATACTACACTACTTCTCATATTCACATCATGGAGACGTTCCTCCTTGGAACGCTCATTCACAATCCAATCCAATAATATTCATTCCAAATACCATTCGCACATATTCACCATTCATCTTATTCAAATTTTCAGTCTGTGTTCACTTTCTTTATTTTAAAGAACGTTCATCACTCAATAGATAGGGACGAACATATTACAGTTCTCAAACGTCCACGTTTCTGAACAAAAGAAACGAACCATTTATCCACATGATAATTGATGACACTTAATAATTTGAAGGGTTTGATCTTAGAAATTATGGGTAATACTTAGAAAAATTTTAAGTATAACAACTCCAGGTGGAATCCAAAGAATAAAGCCAGTAAGAAAGTATTTAGATAAACAACCAAATAGGATTGAATTCAGAAAGCAACACTGCCAGTCAAAGACCGAACGTTAATTAATAATTTGGACGAACGCCATATACGTTCGCTCACGAAGCAATGAAAGACGAGCGTTCAATTATAAAAGCGAACACTGTTCAGGACGAACGCCAGGTCAATGACCGAGCACCAAATAGAACGAACACGTATTTGAACGAACGTGCATTTGAACGAACGTACATTTGAACGAACGTTCGGTATCAGACCGAACGCTAACTAGGACGAACGCTCAATCTAAGATCGAGAGTTCATTTGGACGAACGCTCAGTATAATACTAAACGCCGCTTATGACGAACGCTGGTAAACAAAACCGAGCGTCCTAACTATACTTCACTTTATTTGCAATGGTTGGACACGTTAGGCTAAGCCGAACGCTCACGCCTAACTCTTGACACCAATAACGCTCGTTCTTAACCAGAGTCCTTTCCAAATGAAAGAATTCCTTATTCTAAGTGATTTTCCAGGGAAACCGAACGGTATAAGACCGTTCGATAACGAGCGTACATGATCAATCAGAGAAGATCAGATTTCCAGATTTTTCATTCACATTAACTTCACGGTTTTCATACAATCCATAACTTAGAATTTTTCTCCAACATAAATCTCATACATTACAGAATTCATATTATCATCTCACCATTACAGAATTTTCCAGTTTAAACATATCCTCATCAACATACAGTCAAATCATTTTCATTCCAAACCATACAGAAATTCAATCATATTCAAAATCACACATCTCGGTCTCTGCATACAGTTCAACCAATAACATCATAAACATACAGTTCAAAGCATTTACAGTCATATACAACCAGTACAACATACTCGTACATGCATACTCCAAAATTCATATATTTCATACAATTCAAACATCCAGTACACTTCATTACTGTCATAAACATCAACCAAGTATTAAATTAAATTACTCAAGCTTCCCTTACCCGGATTCGTGACTGAAACGTTCAATAGGCAAGGTTTTGGTTCGTCCGTTCCCAGCTTTCTATCCACACGATCACTCAACAATTCCAACTTAATCTAAACACATGAAAATCGAAATACTAAGTCTATACCCTTGCATGCAGCCAAAACTTGGTTTTGCATGAAACCTAAGAACAAACAACTAAGGTGGAGAACTTACCAGTTCAGAATCTGGATCTGTTCGGTCCAAATGGAAGCTTACGGTGTTGGGAGTACTCCTATGGTTTCGGAATGATGAACGGAGAGGACAAAGGTATATTTTCAGTAGAGAGGAGAAAGAGGTTTCTAGAGAGAAGGAAGAGAGAAAGGTTCTCTTCAGAATTCGGGAAAAAGGGGTTGCGTGCAGAGGAAGTGGAGAGTTTTTCCGAGAAATTTCAGTTTTGCTTCCAGCGTCGAACGAACGTCCTCTCTTTGGTGGACACGTGCTTTCCACTACCGATTCCCGACTCCCCTCGGCATGACACCTGGCGTTCGTAAATGAAATGCCACGTTCTCCGAGTGACACGCGGTCTGTACTGCGCTCATCACTCCAGACTCCATGCAGCGTGACACCTGGCGTCCGTTAATGAAGTATCTCGTCCTGCAGTTGCCACGTGCGTTGCTGAGGTGTCTCGTTCTCCAACTGCCACGCAGACTCCAGCGAATGTACGCTATTTTCCAGGGTCTTACATGTAACATTTTATGCAAAAAAAAATTTAAATACTAAACAAATTAAAAAAAAAAGAAAGAAAAACCGCCCACGGCACTACGAATGTCCCACACCCGTTTCGCCTTCAAACAGATGTTCGACATCTGTCGACGGATATGGGACATCCGTTTTAGTGCCAAACAGATGTGCGACATCCGTTCTGGCGCTCCGGTCATTTTCTTCACATAAACACCACGACACAGTGAACACTAAACACACCCACAACACCCATCCGCAATCAAAACAATCCAACAAACCAAACATACAACACACATTCATATTCAATTCAAAATATCTAAACAAAACTAACCTCCAGCAGCAACTTTCTCTACCCACGAACGCACCATCGACGTACCACCACCTTCACACCACCGCAACACAAACACCCACACCACCGCACCACCAACGAATCTCCAACGGATATGGACGACACCAAACGGATCTAGATGATGAGAAGAAACGGTGAGAAAAACGGATCTCACCGCCGAAAACAGAGAAGAGAATGAGAGACGGATGTGAGAAGAGAATGAGATAGAGAAGGGGGGTGCGGCTGAATGAGAGGAGAGATGAAGAATTATTTAGGGTTTTAAGGTTAAAGTAAAAAGTAAAAATTTAAAGGATCATTTTGTCATTACAAATTTTATGGGGAGGTGTAGGGAGTATCGGTAGTGCTGGAGGGAGCAACCTTCTTAAAAAAATAGGGTCTAGCTTTAGAAGAGGTTAGGACTTGCCCTCGGACTTAGGATTAAACATCTGTGGTTTGTGGGAAGCTATTATCTGCATTGATATTTTAATATTCGTTTTTAAATGGTATGGTATAATAAAAAAAATTAATTTTTATATATTTTTAATTAAATTTAATTAAAAATAAAATAAAATTATATTTTATCAAGTTAAATTAATTAAAATTAAATTTTAATTTATATTTAATTTAATTTATATTATACATATTTTATAATTTTATTTAAATTTTATTTTAAAAATGTATAAAATATTTTTCTCTTTTAGTATTTGCGGGTTTTAAAATACCCATATATATTTTCTAAACGGATATCCGTATAGGTAACAGATCGAATAATGAATACAATTTTATTTAACGAATCGAATTGCGGGTAGACACTATAATACGTGGCAGAACCAAGAATGACGAGAGGCCTTCACAGATATTTTTTTCTCTTTCTCCGTTTTCTTCAAAGCTTTCAGTCTTCTGTGGTTCATCTTCTTCAAGCCGTGTGCCGCCACGAGCTGCCGTCGGAGCAAGCGTCATCGGAGAGCAGAGTTGCTGGCCAGATCGAAGAGGAAGCGGTAGGGTTGACCATATGGAGGCTGCCTGGCGGCGGATTCGCCGTGGGTAGGTTCGCCGGTGAGAGCCACTTGCCGGTGGTGTACACGGAGATGGAGAATGGTGGGAATTCGAGCGAAGGTTCTAGGAGAATCTCTCTGTCAGTTGGAAGCGGGAGAGTGAGGGAAAGTTGAGGTGGAATTGGCAGAATGTTCCAGAATTGGTTTGGGAGAATTGGGGCTTTGACTACAAGCCGTAGCCTTTCAACTTCGCTCTTCAGTAGAAGAAGAAGTTCCACGAGAACCTGGGTTTTGGAAGATTGATTCGGATGGAGTTGTATTTTGAAAGCAAGTTTTCAAATTTCAGTTTTCGAATTGAGATTCTTACTGTAAATAGGCATAGAAGTGGGTACTATGTAGTTAGAAGATGCCGTGCCGGGTTTTATTCTTTCTCCAGAATTCATCACTGAAGGGGACTCCAGAGAAAGATTGCTCTTGCTGCATACCACACCATTGGGGAAGAAGCCATGCTAAATTACTTGATTTGTTTAATGTTGATATGTATTCGTCGCATATTCTTTGTAAGCATTGTTTTTAGTTAAATTTGGTATGTTGATGATGTGGGTATGGATTTGCTGTATCCGCTACCAGTGGGGTTACTGGTTCACTCCTTCCAACTTGGCAGTGCTGGCTATTCATTTTTGTTCAATTCTGCGTGTTTGAATGATTGATTTATTTCATTATAAGTAAAATATTTACTATTTATTCAACACCTTTCAATATATAATTTATTCATGCTGAGATCAGACTCCCCAAGAATCGGACCACGCTCTGGCAGGGAACATTTGACACCGCCGAGGAAGCCGCTCTGGCGTATGACAAGGCCGCGTACAAGCCGCTCCATTCCTCCGTTGACGCGAAGCTTCAGGCCATATGCGAAGGCCTGGCTGAGATGCAGAAATAGGGGAAGGCCATATGCGAGGGGTCTGAAGGTTCTTCGTCCAGGAATGGATCTATGAAGGATGTACTGAAAGAAAATATTCAGGGTTAAACAATTTGGCGAATTTTAAACAATTAGGATTAGAAAGAAAAAGGGAATCTGAATCCAAATTAAAAATTGCAGAAATTGCCATGTATTAAAGCTCAAACTCTGCCACCTGCAAATAAAATGACACCTCAGCATGCCACCTATTTAATAAGTTAACAGCCGTCCAATGCATTTAACGAAAAGGGTATTATTGACTCAATTTTGTTAATTAGGGACCTAATTTATCACTTCTAAAATTGGAGGACCCAAGTGAAACAAACCTGGGACCTCCGAACCTATTAAACCTTTTAAATATAACAAAAATTCATATTTAACGCTGACGAGTTTCTATTTTTCTATACCGGTCAAGTATTCATTTATGCGGTTTGGACTAGAGAGTAAATTTGAAAAAGAGCAAGTGCATGGATTTAAAGAGACGAAAGAAGAACTCTGGTGTTGTTTGGAAAATGAGAGGTCTTATTTGACATAAAGTGCTTCTCCATGTACCTCACCGACTTCATCCTGCACCTTACCGACTTCATCGTGCAACTCTCATTCTTTTCATGTTTGCAATTCGAACTCTGTCAAGAATATTTTGGTTTTCAAAATAAGTTGACTCATCCATTCAAACCCCTTTCTCGACTCCACTCCAGTGTCGCATCTCACGTCTTCAAAACCCTATACCCCTTTTTCCTCCCTTCCCTTGTGCCGAATTTCAGATCTCACCCTCTACTCCTTTGTTTCTCCTCTGTTGCAGTAGTCGTGTCCTCCTCCCCTCCTCTCTCTCTCTCTCCATCACTACTTTCACCATTTAATTTGAACTCGTCCTCTCCTTCTGTGTTTTTCGTTTAGTGGCTGTTTGGTGTTGCTATTGGTGGCTGTATGGTGTTGTTGTGGTGGTGGTGAGAATATCAGTGGTTGTTTTTCTTCTACCTGTTATCAAGGTTAGTTTATGTGTGATTTCCTGCTCCTCCTCTTATACAATGCATGATTGATTATGTTAATTGATGTTACATGCCTGTTAGATGCTTGATTTGGGGTTGGGGTTGATTGATCTAGGTTGTGTGATGTTTAGATGTGGGGTGGGAAGAGTATATGAGAGGGAGGGACGGTTTACCGCAGGAAGGCACTACCGCACAAGAAGCGCGATTACTGTGCGTGTAGAGCCGTAGTTGGAGGTTCGGTTGGGGAGCGCCACAAATGGAGGTGCGACTAGCGTTGGCGTCGAAGTTTGCGAACTGCGACTGAGGAGCGCCGCAGTTGGAGGTGCGCCGGTGATCCTCCGAAATTGGAGGTGCGGTTGGTGTTGGGTGACCTGAGTTTTCTTTCTTATTTTAAAATAATTTCTTTAAATATTTTATATTATTTTTTTTGTTAATATGTTTTCGTATTATGTATTTTTATTTTTGTTTGGTAATTCTTTTTAATGTGTTGTTTTTTTTTATAATCTTAAATTTTGTATATAATATTAATTATGTATATTTTGTTGTTGATTTTTTTTTCTGAATTTGTTATTTATTTCATTAAATAATAATTATTATCCATAAATTTTTTATTTTTTCAATTATTATTTTGATTCTTAATTTATTTTTTATTTTTAATGTTTTTGTTATAATGTGTTATTATTTAAGTATTATTAATTTTTGTTGTTATTAATTTTTTCTTGATTATATTAAAATTAATTTTTTATTTTATGATTATTTATTATTGGTTTGAATATTTATTATTATGTAATTATAATTTTTTTATATAATTGGTTAATGATATAATTGGTTAATAATATAATTGGTTAATAGAAATGGTTAGAGTTAGAGGTGGTTATCTTCTCGTGAAGAGACTTCATCTTCTCATGGTGAGTCTTCTACTTTATCATGATGAAAGGAGACGACCTACGACATCTGCTCGTAGAAGACACGTACAAGAATATCGTGTGGATGTTATTCATGAGATGAGTATGAGGAGCATGATGAAATTATACAACAAGGATATGGCGAGGATGACTATGTTGAGGAAGAGGATGTCCAACAACAGGATGATTATAGTGAGGAAGAAGATGAAGGTGAAGATGAAGCTGAAGATGGTGGATTTTTAGGAGGTCCATGTGACACCTCCTTGCTTACACATTATACGCAGCATGCTGCATTTGTCATATGTTAAGGTCGTGTTAGTCATGAATCTAAATGTTAATTGTTTATTTATTTTTGTTATATAATTTATGTGTTTTTATGTTGGATCGAGGCAAGATCAAAATGATGTCCCATGGTAAAAAATTAAAACATTTTGGAATGTACCAGGAGGCTATTGAGCCTTATGTGTCCATGTCGGGGTTGGCTTCCTTAGTCAACCTATCATACGAGTATGCCAATCATGGATTGATTGTTTCCCTTGCGGAGAGGTGACACCTAAAAACGAACACTTTCCACCTCCCGATAGGAGAGATGAGCGTCACAATAGATGACGTTCATATCTGCTCCACCTACCTATCATGGGACAATTTTGTGAGGTGGAGGAGTTAGAGTATGATGAGGCTCGATCTCATCTTATGGACTTGCTTGGCGTCAACCGAGCCAAAGCTTCAACCGAGATGAAATAGTCACGCAGTCCAAAAGTTAGGCTCAGCTAGCTCCGCGAGGTCTACCAGAAGTGTATTGAGCATGAGCTTTGGAAGTGCGCTGCTCGTGCCTACTTGTTGCATCTGCTTGGATGTACAATTTTTACGAATAAGAGTGGGACATTGATTTGAGTCTCTTACTTCCTTCTGTTGCGGGACTTGAATGTTTGTGCGAGATATGTTTGGGGAGTAGTTGCACTTACACATACTTATGAGCAGCTAAGAGATGATAGCTTCACTAATGTCAAACAGATAATTGGATATTCCACTCTTCTATAGGTACATATTAATTTTACAAGATTTTGTTAATATATTTTACGAATGTATAAAACAATTTAAGTAATCTTTTTTGTAGAGTTGAATATATGAGCACCTTCCTAGCATGGGAAGGAGGCGAGTGTCAAATAGGTACACATAACTCGATCCACGGGCTTCACGATATATAGCTCCTAGGCAGGGTTGGAGTCTGACGGAGGGGCGAACATATCTGGATGGGTTCACTTATGATACGGTCATCTAGCATCCATACATTTTGCATAGACGTACATGTGCATTCATGGCCATATGTATGTTTTCAGGATGAATCCGACTAGGTGACATGATTCACCGACATCTGCCTGAACGTGTGTTGCATCAGTTCGGTTTTCAGCAGATCATACCATGTTCGCCTGAGAGTCTTCCGATGCCAGAAATTCCTACAATTGATCTAAATTGGCTGAGGTATCTAGAGCATGCCATTAGTGGTGTTGTTGAGGCTCATGAGCCCTCTGCGTGTGTTGATGGATACCTATTATGGTTTAGACGAGTGTCCCACCCGTACATCACTCCAGCTGATGACGATGACCGACCTAGTCTTGCACCGCGCATGAGGCGACACCTTCCGGATGACATCCCGGTGCCCCTAGTTCGTTGTAGACGGTCGCCTGAATTTGAATTATTGGTATGTAATGAAACTAAGTGTGATTGTTTATTATATCAATTTTTTTACACAGTGAATTTATTTATTTTTTAATTCATTTCAGGGTGGTATGAGGCATGTGATCAGGATGCTGCAGAGCATGTTAACCTATCGAGACTTCACAAAGAGCACTATAGCTTATCAACGTACTATTGAGACACTGCAGGTTGCTTGTAGATCCGTTGAGGAGTATGAGGCTAGTACTAGTAGAGGTGCTCGTCATGTGCGTGGACGTGCATCATTTTCTTGAAAGGACATTGTTATATATGTTTTTGAAATGCTTATTTATGTAATGCTTAATTATAACTATAAATACCCTAAGAAAATGTGGTAATTAGGGAATAATGTGGTTATGAGACTTGGACCTTATTGGTTGGTAATTGGTGTTTGATGATTAAATATTTTCTAGAATTATAATTATTATGTTTATTATTTAATGTTATTATTGATTAAGTGGAGCACATGATTTATATGTTGTTATTTGATGATTGCTGTGGTGTGTTGTTACTGATATGGTGTGTTAGATTGATGGTAGAAGGGTGATTTGAGATTTAATAGGTTAGGCCAAATTTTAGAAAGAAAAAGAGTTAAAGTAAGAGTGTTACTCCCTTCACCACTCCATCTTCTCCCTACACCTCCCAAATATTTTAAATTTCAATTTTACCCTTTTTACTTTTACATTTATCTATTTTACTTTTTATTTTTAAAAACCCTAATCCCTTTTACTTTCACTCTTTCTCTGAGAGGCAAACTTCCACCCCACCCACTTTCACTTTCTCTCTTTCTTTTGATTTCTACTTCTATTAACATCATTCTTCATTTTTCCCTAACCAAACCAGTTATATATATATATTTATGACACACATAAACTCCATAGATATATATAGAGTTGGAGTAATGAAGGAAAGAAACGTTAGGTCCCTAACAATGTTCGCCATTTATGTTGCTACTGTAGTCAAAATCTTTTGCTTCTTATTTTTTGCTGCTGAAATTTCTGCACATCACACAAAAATGTATTTCCTCACAGGCAAAAAAATCAATGCTAGTATTCCCTTCTCGATCAATAAATTAACTCCACGTAAACAACAACACACAACATTGAAGATTATGTTTGTCTGTATAAACCTCACAGTGTTTTTCACGACCAACTTGTTCAATCTTTTTTCTGGCATATTTCATGATTGTTGACACATAAACCCTACTGGACCAATGCGCGCACACTTTACATTGGAGGATTGGCATATATACTTTTAAACGGATGTCAACATCCGTAGACGGATATCGACATCCATTTGTCCTTCAACGGAAGTTGATATCCGTGTACGGATGTTGACAGTAGTTTAAGAATTTAACGCATATTCACATCCATTTAAATATTATTAAAGGGTAAAAGAGGGATGAGAAGGTACATGGAGCAGTGTGAGGTGGTGGAGGGAGTAACTCCCTTAAAGTAAACTTTTGGGTTTAATTTGTATTTTTGGGCCCAAGCGTAAAAGAGTCTTGTACCCTCATTAAGTGGTGTGGACATTAAGTTAATGGAGTGTAGAAAGAAAAGGAATAAAAATACAATCTGAAACAAAATAGAAAGATTATGTGAATCTTTGAGATATTTGGTGGTTGTTGATATTTTAAATATTAGATAAAATAAAATAAGAAAGGAAATCTTGGTGGTTTTATAGATTAAGTGAAAGATATTGTTTTTAATTAAAAAGATAGAGATAGAATAGAAAAAGATAAAAGGAAGAAGAGTAAAAGGGGGCTGCATATTGCTACCCTAAAATACAAAAACGAAAATTAGGGAGTTAAGGGAGAGAAGAGACGTTTCTACGAGAGAAGAGGAAGAGCTACAGAAAACCTAGTGCAAGGGAAGACTTATAGTATTTTTGAAGTTATATAAAGCCCTAGGATTGGCCAAGGTATGAGAAGCTTACCTTTGTTTGTTAATTGTTGTATGATATATGTGTTATTGGTTATTTGATTAATAATCCTTGTTGATATATGTTTATATGATTATGGTTGTATGTTGCTCTTGTTAGGTAAGGGTTTATGTATGCATGGGCATAGGGTTTATGTAATATTTGTGTTTGGTGTTCCTTATGAATGTATGTATGGTTGTTGGGTTATCTAAACAAAGGGTTTGATGTTAAGGGAGAATAAATTTATGATTTATGGGGGTTTCCATGCAAATATATGTTGTAAGTATTGGTTAAAGGAAAGAAAAGAAGTCATTCCCGCATATCACAAAACCTGCATTGGTGTTTTCGTTGTTGCAAAGTTGTTCACCGTTGGATCGAGCTGATTTTTACACAGTGGGTTCCAGACATATGGTTCTTCATTTTAACCATTCGGATCATCAATTGGATGTTTATGTTGGCATAAACAGCCTAAAAAAAAAGAGGAAAGTATTTCCGCATATCACAAACCTGAACTGGTGTTTTCGTCGCTGCAGAGTCGTTCACTGTTTGATCGGGCTGCTTTTTGGAGAGTAGATTCCAGACATATGATTCTTCATTTTGACTGTTCGGATCGTCAATTGAATGTCTAGTTTGGGAGAAAAAGTTTTGCATTAGTAGCTCTAATTTGGAGAAGGTTTTATGTATGCATGGGCATAGGGTTTATGTAATATTTGTGTTTGGTGTTCCTTATGAATGTATGTATGGTTGTTGCAAAGTTGTTCACCGTTGGATCGAGCTGAATTTTACACAGTGGGTTCCAGACATATGGTTCTTCATTTTAACCGTTCGGATCATCAATTGGATGTCTATGTTGGGATAAACAGCCTGAAAAAAAAGAGGAAAGTATTTTCGCATATCACAAACCTGAACTGGTGTTTTCGTCGCTGCGGAGTCGTTCACTGTTTGATCGGGCTGCTTTTTGGAGAGTAGATTCCAGACATATGATTCTTCATTTTGATTGTTCGGATCGTCAATTGAATGTTTAGTTTGGGAGAAAAAAGTTTCGCATCAGTAACTCTATTTTGGAGAAGTTGTAGAACGTGATGAGAATCATAGAATGAGTTTAGGGGTTCTGTTTAAGGTTAGGTTTGACTTGTGGATGAGATTGGAGCATGTGTGAGTGTTGGGATGTACCTTGGTATGTGATAAATGAGCATGAAAGTGGAAGATGAGGTCTACTTGCTGTACCTAGTAAATCTTGGTTCTATCTGCGGATAAATACTCTCTTTAGCATTGGTTGTTGAAAAGAGAGTGGTGACTCCCTTTGACATTGGTTGTTGAAAAGGGAGGGATATTCCCTTTGGCATTGGTTGTTGAAAAGGGGATGACTCTCTTTGGCATTAGTTGTCGAAAAGAGAGTGGTGAATCCTTTAGGCATTGGTTGTTGAAAAGGGAGGGACATTCCCTTTGGCATTGGTTGTTGAAAAAAGAATGACTCTCTTTGGCATTGGTTTTTTAAAAGAGGGTGACATTCTCTTTGGCAAATAGTTGTAGAAAAGAGAATGGTATTCAAGTGTTGGATCTTCTTTGGCGAGGGGAATAGAGGTTCAACCTTGTGTGATAGGAGAACATGTTCAGCTAGAAGAAGGATGACTCGAGTGTATCTGTATGGGGAAGCTACAGATGGGATATTAGGAGCGACTACAGTCGATGAGGTAAGGTATAGGAGTGTGACTGAGTCTTGTCATGTTAAAGTTCATGGTTTGGTTATGCTCACCGTGTCATTTATGATTGGGATAATCATGTTGGTGGTGTACCTATGATGATGATCAAGGATCGAGGATTGAGGATCGAGGATTGAGGATCGGGGATCAAGTAATTCATTTGATTGAATTGTTATGTTAGAGGACTAGGACTCTTATTGTTATTATGATTATGTGTAGGTTGTCTGATTATTATTGATTTAATCAGTATGTTTATATCATGTTATTATGATTGTTTTACCGGTAGCTTACCAATACATGTTTGTGTGTGTGCATGTGAATGCGATGATCGTATAATGTGTGATATTATACGTGAGCAAATAATGTTACAGACGGTGCTGAAGCATGATAGATTTGAGAGATGACGGGGGACAAGGGATTTTATTTACAGTTATTGCTTTTGAACTTTGAGACAATGTAATTGAAGTTATTTTAATTCCTTCATTATTTTCATTGGACAAGTGTTTTGGAACTATTATGTTTTATGCACGTTTAAATATTAAGGTTTCAAAAGTATGTTTTCCCATTATGTTAAAGTTTGAAATTTTTACCGATTTTTGAATAACCTGTAACACCCTAAAAAATTTGGGGCATTACACACTGTAGGTTGCTCGTAGATTCGTTGAGGAGTATGAGGCTAGTAGTAGGTAGAGGTGCTCGTCATGTGTGTGGACGAGCATCATTTTCTTGAAAGGACATTGTTATATATGTTTTTCGAAATGCTTATTTATGTAATGCTTAATTATACTTTGAATATTTATCTCAAGATCTTTATGTATGGTTTTCATACTGTGACTAATTTTAATTCATTGAATGCGTTAAATCAAATTATATAATAAGACACAATTGAAATAAGGGACAATTAATACGACAATCGATTTAAAACAATGAATTAGTATAAAAAATATTTACATTTGAAAAAATAAATTACTACAAAACAAACTTAATTTCAGTCTTCTCCAAGATATACATAAGTTCTATTCATTCCCATTATCTCCATAAATGATTGCATCCTATGTGTATAAAATCATGACCATGATCGCGCCTCTGGGTAACAATGGTTTGACGCAATGATGTCCACCATGGGTAACGAACAACCATCTTGTAATTGAACCTAGAAACTTAATATTAGTAAATGAATCATAATGGGTAATGGTTATAGAATAATAGAAATGGAAGTTTACCTGTACGAAATGACATCCATTAACAAATCCAATGCATAAGATCCGATGTTGTCGGGTATCAGTAGGCGGTGAAGTGCAATATGGTGAAACTTTGAACATAGGACAAACATACTAAGATTGACATTGTATCTATTTGCAATGACATAGCCAATGTCCGGTATTGTGATCCACTTCTTGGCATTAACCTGTAATGTTTGAAGGTAAGTATTTACGAAAAAAATACCAAATAACAAATAAGTAATGTTTATGAGGTCAATAAGAAATACCTGTGATCGATCATGGACAAGCAATGACTGTCGTAGTTCTTCCAATCGATCGTAGCTTCCTACTAATTTTGCGTATTCATCACGCCACTGAGTTAGTTCTTGATAAAGGTCATGCGTATAACGGGCCATGACTCTTCACCTAGACCCAACAAAGCAACAATGCACCGATAACCGCATTGACCATTAACAACAACATCGATAATGTATGGATGACAGATCAGATGAAATTGATTTAACATCGATACTGGTCTTCGCACTACTTCTTTTGGCTTCGATTTCAGTTGTGATTTTTGTGATGAAGGCTCTGTCCGGGAATGAAAAGTGTCAACATGCTCAAAATATGAAGGGTCATGTTTCGTAGACCCCTCATGACGTGCAACTTTAGTCTTCTGTGCACCTTTGGTTTTCACTTTATGCGAAGGAGCAACCATAAATGTCATCTCTGGGCAAGCAATTTCTAGCATCTTTTGCTTTATGTTGACTTTTTCACCAATGTCAACGTTCTTGAGTCGTTCCTGTACCAATTGAACTTCATGATCTAAGCTAAACTCTGGAAGCGATTCAGTAGACACAATACTTGAGATGCTTAAACGGGTCCACATAACATGTATTTCACCAAGAGGAAATATTCCTGGATCATATCGTGTTAATACACAAACACATGCGAGGCTATACGTTGAGCTCAAAATGCATCCACAACGACCACTGTCCAAACTTATTTGATTCACTCGCTCAACTTCATCGGCAATGAGTCCTAAAGCGTATCGTGAAACACGTCCAACAAGCCTTCTATATCTCAATCCTTTATAAGCATGACTCATTACGTTAAGACTTTGTTCAAAGGACGCTCTGATCTTATTATGTTGTAGGACAATGACATTATGCATAACATCCCAACACGAGCATAAGTCTTCCATACCAGACCCTAATAATCTCTTCAGGTTCCAGTGCGCAAACTCAACTCTATCATAAAACACATTAATACTATCACAACAAATATGAAATACATAAGTAAAGAAATGAGTAATAATAATTACCTGTTTGTTGTAGTGTTTCCTAGATGCATCACTTTGTTTGTCCACGCCTTGACGAAATATGTCTTGTATGGAATGATCCATGTACGGTTCACATAATCAAAAAATAGAGGTCATGGTGCAGAGGCATACTCAAAACGATGAACATAAGCATCAAACATCGACTGATCGTCACAGTCCATCACATTTTGCCAAACTTCCATCAACACATCCCATGCCTCAACATTATCCACTAACATCTTGCATTTTGCTTTGACATTCTTCCGAATGTGGAATGTACAAAGCATTTGATATGTTTCAGGAAAGACATTGCTAATGGCATTTACCAAAGCAAGGTCTCTGTCAGTGACAACAATGCGTGGGCCGCCCTTTGATGTAAGTAGTAATCCTTTGAACCTTTGCAGTGCCCAAGTGAAATTATTTTGGCGTTCACATGAAAGCAATGCAAAGGCTGCTGTGAATGTTAATCTAGTGGATGTGACTCCTACAATCTCAAGCAACAGAAGACGATATTTGTTCGTCTTATACGTCGTATCCATTAAGAAGACAATATTAAATGAATTTACCAAGTGCACTGAATCGGGATGTGTCCAAAACATGTCACTAACTATGTCTGAATCGTCCAAACATCTACTTCTTTGGATGTATTTGTCTATATCTAACAACAACATCAACTGCTGCATTTCTGTTCTCGACCCTCTCAAAGATCGTTTGAAAGTGTATCTCGCATTATATACTTGCTTTATCGTCGTCATGTTATCTTCATTATATTCTTTAAGAGTCAATAGAATATTTGAGGGCATAACTTGATTCTTAGTCATGTCAACAAGAATTGATTGTTCATCAGCATTTAACCTCCCCGCGAAAGGATGACCAACCAAAATCTCTGCTAATTCATGGTTGTGATAACCGCACATAAACTTTAACACCTAACCGTGTCCTTTAGGTTTACCCTTTAACCTAAACAGACACTCACATTTTCTTGTGCCAGATACACTAGGCTGAACATCTGGCATATACTTCCTATACTTCACACTCCTTTCACAGCCTAACATAATGAATGTCTTTCTTCCAGCTTCACCAGTTGTTGTGTCAGATCTTATAATCATGACAACAAATCCATGGTGAAATGTAATATTTCAAACACATTCAATTAAATTGGCACGTGATGGGAAGATTTGATCAGTGGAAAACTTATCGATGTAATCACCCTCACCGACTTCATTTAGAAAAGAAGAAAATTCCGATATAAAATCAGAATTTATTTTAGAATCAAGAAATAGGTAGTTATCCATCTTATATAATGAAATAAGACTTACAATAAACATTACAACATTAAAATTTAACAAATAACAATTACAAAATTAATAAAAACTATTAAAATTTAAATAAAAATTACCAAATATAAACATCTTATTAATTAAATCAAAATTTAAAAAATAACAAATAAAAATATTTCATAACAAAATATTAACTATTACGTAAAAATAAACACTTAAATTATTAACTAATACATAGAAAATAAATACAATACAATATAACATAAAATTTTATAAACTAAATAAAAGAATTAAATTAAATAATAATTCATTAACACGTATAACAAAATATATGAAAAGAAAAGCTAGTGAGCAAGCTTCATGCAACACTTTGTTTTCTTAAATACCAGCCCAAAATTTCTCTCGCAGCCCCTTTCTCTCCTTTCATATTCTTTTATTTTCTACTTATTCATCTACAATCACAACACCTTTATCTCCTATCTCCTTTCTCCTTTGCTCCCTCTTTCTTCTTTACAAAGGCACACAATTCTGTCTCACACACTCACTCATTCATTACTCACTCACCTGCAAAGTTTAAGGCATACCCATGCTCAAAACCCATATTCCCTCCCACAGTTTCACGTACACTTCAACATCTCCCTTCCTGCATGCTACTGTTTCCCCATTTACATAAAAACACACCTCAGCACGCATTCTTCATTTAACCCAACACCCATAATTTAACTCAATTAAATTCTCCCACATCCTGTATTCTCCTAATCTTACTCACAGAACTCCCTCTCACAACCCAGAATCCTCACCTTTCTTTTTCTCGAACCGTCACACACTCCTCTCCTCAATCTTCTTTTTTCCCCTTACCCGAAACGTAACCCTCCTAAATAAAACGCCATGCACATCCAGACTAACCCCCTAGGATGTGAAGCCTCCCCCACTCAAAATAAAATCTCAATGTTCTTCTTACTTTTATTTCACTGCCCAAGTAACAGTAACCCATCACCCATTCTACACACTTTATCATTCTAAGTGGATGTAAATCAAACTGATGCCAAACTGGATGATCTAACAGAACACTTCATTCGCATCATATCAACTTGATATATTATAAGCCATATGACAATAAGGGAACAACAATGAGAGATATGATTCACAATGCAATGTGCAAATAAACATAAAAGATGATAAGCAAACATAGTATGAGACCGCACAAGGACGGAGCAATAAAAATAACAACGCATAGTGAAAACGCACTTCGAAGTGCGACATTCGCATTTGGAAGTGCGACACCCCTTAATCGCAGGACGAAGTGCGGTTAAGGTGAGCCGAAATTCGAATTTCGGCTACGTCATGGTAAGTTGTTTACTTGATATACTAACCTGGTCGCCTTCTTTGTCCTGAGCTCTTTGTGCCTTCTTTGTCCTCCATTGTCATAGCACCACCAGCCTTCTTCCTCCTCTGCTCTATTGTCCACAACACCACAACACCACCAGCAAGGCCACAATTATTATTATATAATCTTACACCGAAAACAACTTAACAGTGCAAGATTTAGGGTTTATAAAAAAATTAAAAAAAGGGAAGGAGGTGTAGGGCAACAGATTACATTTACGGTTTAATGAAGTGGTTGGTGGTTAGGAGGTTGCTGGTGGTTAAGAGATCATTAATCAATCATTAATTTTTATTTGACTTTAATAAATGAGGACAAATGCGTAAAATGGGAGGTGTAGAGAGAAGCAGTCTTTGACATAACTTCAGCTAATCATATGTTTCAACTTGTTTTATGTGAAGAGAATGTTATAATTGTGGGAAACTATCCCACAAAAGTAAATATTAAGTCTCGTAGGTAATTTGAAATACTGATATGTTGAAATCCTCAAAATGGTAACTTTTTAAAAAGAATGGATCTCACATTTTAATCTATAAAAAACCTAAAAAAGTCACATTTTACGGTCAAAGCCTGCATAATAAAATAAAATACTACTATTGTGGAGTAAAAGTAGTTTTTCAAATAACTTTCCTCCTAATTCTTGTCATAGCTTTTTGGAAAATGTTATTCCAACAACGCTTTTTTAACACAGTTTTGACAACGTGCACGTGGCAGCTTCCTATTGGCTCAGTAATTTGAAAATGGAACAGAGAAGGGGTTACGGTCATAGGGGTATTTTGGGCTTTCTAAATAAAATTTTGACAAAATATGGGTTTCGCGGTTTAGGGTGCCTTCCTTCTTCTCGTTCGTTCAAGCCTTCCTTCTTCTCGTTCGTTCAAGCCTTCCTTCTTCTCGTTCGTTCGCGGTTTAGGGTGCCTTCCTTCTTCTCGTTCGTTCAAGCCTTCTCTGTCGTCCGTCTTCTCTCTCGGTGTGTCGTCCGTCTTCTCGTTCGTTCAAGCCTTCGTTCTCTTGCCGTGTTCGAAGCTTCCATCCTCGGTTTCGTTCTCTCCTCCTTCTTCAAAACGTGCGTTGAAACCCTTACATTTTGGTGTAAGTAAAAATGGGCTAGCCCTGACATTGTGTTTTACTCTGTGTTTTTGTTTTTCATTAAGTTGAATGATATAACTGAGTGTGGAATGTTGTCTTAGGGCCGTTGCAATGGAAGGGAAAAAAGCAAGTGTAAGAAAAAAATTAAATTTTTTGTTTATATATTATTTAATTATCTTATGGATTGTAGTTAGTAATAAATTTTTATGATTTTTTTTGTAGTGGCGACTTCTTATCTCGATGGATTCATCGATCATAATTGAAATGAATCGTTTACTCCGACAGTGTCATGTGGATCGGATTAGGATGACACCATTTATGTGGTGTGTGAATATTAATAACCCTGTGGAGGTGAATTTAAAATTATTGAAGGTTATGGTTAGCAGGTGGGTTGGAAATGATAACAGTTTTAGAGTTAGTCAAAAGTTGGTGCCCTTTAGAGTTGTTGATGTGTTGATGAGCTTAGGTTTAGAAATAGGTGGTTTAGAGATTCCCTTTGATGAAGTAGTTGGTGGATTGGTTGGTGAAATGTTCAAATCAAAAACCATCAGTTTGAAGGACTTGACAGACATGTTTAATGTCATTGTTCATGATAAAAACATTGAAGTCGATGTAGTGTGTAGGTTATATATATTAGTTTGTTTGGTTGTTTTCTATTTCCCTAGGAAATCAAGGCATGTTTGTAACATGCCTTTTGGAGTGTTAGATGACTTAGACCGTTTGTGTCTATATGATTGGTGCACCAGTGTACATAAACACATTGTAGAGAATTTAAATAAATGTAAGAAGAAAATTATGGGAGCAGGTATCCCCCAGTCAGTCACTCTCAGTGGCAATGTGGCAGTCTTGCAGGTAATATGATATGTAGTTCACTATTTTGATGTAGTGCAGAACATTGTGAATTATGTTTGATGAAATAATTTTATGATATTTTAGGCTTGGGCGGTTGAGAGACTCTCTTTGCATGGTCATCCTTCGCACCGGTTTTTCCCGCGCATAATGAGATGGTTCCCGTTTAAATCAAGGACCGAAAAAATTGAAAATATTTTTATGACTGGAGATGTAAGTGTTTTGTTTTTCGTTATTTTGTGTGTTAAAATGGATTGTGTATTTTGTCTGAATTTGTTGTGTGCTATTGGTGCAGTTAAATATGGAGTGGTATATACGAAATGAAGATCGTCATAGGCCGGAAATCCGTGCAGCTTTCAACATGGATGACGAAGGATCCTTGGGTGAAGGATCCAAGGTTGACAAAGACGATGATGAAGACGAAAGCTCTGATGACGGGGCATGGGAAGCAGGTGCGGAGGAGAGATTGAGGAAAAATAACGAACATATCAGAGCATTGAATGCCAAGATTGGAGTTTTGACTAGGGAGCTATTTGAAATTTATCAAACTCCAATCTTTCACGAAAAAGATGCATGTGCCACTGATGAAGAGGTTGGGGGTGGAGTTGGAGGTGAGGATAATGCTGAAGTTGGGGGAGAAGAAGAAGGTGATGGACATGGAGTTGGAGGTGAGGAGAATGCTGAAGTTGGGGGAGAAGAAGAAGGTTATGGAAATGAAGTTGATGACCCCCTAGGTGCACATGCTGAAGTAAGAGGGGATGATGAAACTGTTGGTAACATTAATTTTATTGAAATAGAAGATGATGCTGATGAAGGAGAACCAGAGGTGGTGCCATTGGCTATACCCCCATTGCGGAGTTTTGTTGGTGATCCAAGCACTAGTGTTGATGCAAACCAATTGTATACAGCAGTCAGCATCAGAGAGATGAACGTACACAGGTATGTGGTATGAATTGTAGTTGTGGTTGAGGAATATGTATTGTTTGTGATTGACTAATATTTGTATGTTTAGGGTTGTAAGCGAGATAATTGGCCAAAGCTTGAGCACGACTTCAATTTACACTTTGGCCCCAATGAAATACGTTGATAACATGGTTAGTATTGTCACATTTGGTTGTGTTTCATGTTATAGTTTATTTTAGTAATGTGAAAATTTTTTATTGTGTAGGTGGTGTTATTTGCTTGTACGGTCTTTATGTACTTTGAGAAAAGGTTGTCCGGTGTTGTTAAGAGGTTTCATTTTAGTCCGTTATACTCGGTAAATAAAATTTGATATTGTGTCATATTTATGATTGAAGAAAGTATTTTTGATCGATTTTTTATTGATGATTTTGAAATTGTCCACAGCACCATATTCTTACAGATTATAGGAAACGTCCTCAGAATCGGCATGTATTCACGCTTCATAACTATAACACTTATTTGCGTTCCGATCATTTTGGACTTGAAGAATTACCCACGGCGGACTTTGTGAGTAACCTTGAATTTGCAAATCTTGTCGACTTTTGGTTGTAAATGTGTTACTGAAATTGTTTATATTTTTTGTAGTTGTTTCTGCCATTTGTCCACGATGATCATTGGTGGTGTTATTCAGTGAAATTGAGGTCAATGGTGATTTTTGTGATTGATTCATTGGGGAAGGGGATCAGAGACCGCAAAAGGATAGACACAGCCGTTGTAAGATTCGACATCTTTCATTGTTGATTACCGTGTGATTATGACATAACCCTGCATTGTTTAAGCAATTATTGTTTTTGTTAACTGGTAGGCTGAAAATATGGCACGGTTTTTTTGCATCCTGATGAATATACCGGAAGGTAGTATTGGTCCTTTGACAGTTAAACAAGCAAATATCCCATCCCAACCAAACTTGTAAGTTTCTTGAACTGTACTGCCGGATTATATTGTGATGTATATGGGCAAAAGTAATCTGATGTTGTGGGTATATTATTTCAGACATGATTGTGCAGTAATAATGTTGAAAGCAATGGAAATCTGGGATGGAGATGAAAAATACAATGGGAAAAGCATGCCTGAATACACAACTGTAAGTTGGAACTATGTGTTTGATAATATTCTTGTATGTCCTGGTTTCAGGAGGAGCTGCTTGGGATTAGAAAGAAATATGTGTGTGACTGGATCCTGGACAACGAGAACATTAGCAGAATGGAAGCCCTACATCTATACGGCATTGTCTAGGATTGCTAAGAAATTATCAAATTTTGACATGTATAAGATGTTAAAATATGTACCAAATGTTATTTGACAATTTTGACATGTATAAGATGTTCAAATATGTAACTAATGTTATTTGACAATGTACAGTATGTGTTTGTAATAAGAATAGTGGTTGGATTTCGAAATGAATTGTTTTAACTTTGCATTTGTGTTTGTTATAATGACAAAATTAGTGATTGCAAAATGAACGCAGCATTATAATAAAAATTTGAAAAGTACGAGACCATTTTCACTAAAATTAATGGCAATTAATGCGAAGGATTTGATCAATTTCTGAGTGGGGAGATGGGTGTTGGTGATTGATGTGAACGCAAGAAGCGTGGAGTGACCCGTGATGAGTAGGGGGACGAAGTAGTGCAAGGAATGAGTGAGACTGCTGAAAAAAGGCTATGGTAATCGTTTACAGGACCCCTGTAAACGATTACACGAGAGGAATTGCCAATTTGTACAGAAAGTCCAACACAGGTACTCAGTCAGATGAATATAGGTCACCATTGGAAAAAAAAGTGACTTTTAGGCACTTCTGCACCTCTGTGAGGCTGGTGCAGGTGTTGCAGTGGTGGTAGAGGGTGGGTGGTGATGTGATGTGAGTCAAAGGAGGGTGGGGAGACCCCTCATGAGTTGGAGGAGCAAGGTGTGCAAGGAATGAGTGAGACTGCTGAAAAAAGGCTCTGGTAATCGTTTACAGGACCCCTGTAAACGATTACCCGAGAGAAATTGGGCACTTGTACAGAAAGTCCAACACAGGTACTCAGTCAGATGAACACAGGTCACCATTGGACAAAAAACTGACTTTTATGCTAATCTGCACCTGTCTGCGGCTTGTGCAGGTGTTCCAGTGGTGGGAGAGGGTAGATGGTGATGTGATGTGAGGCCAAGGAGGGTGGGGAGACCCCTCATGAGTTGGAGGAGCAAGGTGTGCAAGGAATGAGTGAGATTGCTGAAAAAAGGCTTTGGTAATCGTTTACAAGACCCCTGTAAACGATTACCCGAGAGGAATTGGGCATTTGTACAGAAAGTCCAACACAGGTACTCAGTCACATGAACACAGGTCACCATTGGACAAAAAACTGACTTTTATGCTAATCTGCACCTGTCTGAGGCTTGTGCAGGTGTTCCAGTGGTGGGAGAGGGTGGATGGTGATGTGATATGAGGGCAAGGAGGGTGGGGTGACCCCTCATGAGTTGGAGGAGCAAGGTGTGCAACGAATGAGCGAGAGTGTTCAGAAAGGGCTCTGGTAATCGCTTACAGCACCCCCGTAAACGATTACCCGAGAGAAATTGCCAATTTGTACAGAAAGTCCAACACAGGTACTCAGTCAGATGAACACAGGTCAGCATTGGCAAAAAAAGTGACTTTTAGGCACTTCTGCACCTGTTTGAGGCTGGTGCAGGTGTTCCAATGGTGGGAGAGGGTGACTGGTGATGTGATGTGAGGCCAAGGAGGGTGGGGAGACCCCTCATGAGTTGGAGGAGCAAGGTGTGCAAGGAATGAGTGAGAGTGTTCAAAAAGGGTTCTGGTAATCGTTTACAGCACCCCTGTAAACGATTACCCGAGAGAAATTGGGAATTTGTACATAAAGACCAACACAGGTACTCAGTCAGATGAACATAGGTCACCATTGGCAAAAAAAGTGACTTTTAGGCACTTCTGCACCTGTCTGAGGCTTGTGCAGGTGTTCCAGTGGTGGGAGAGGGTGGATGGTGATGTGATGTGAGGCCAAGGAGTGTGGGGAGACCCCTCATGAGTTGAAGGAGCAAGGTGTGCAAGGAATGAGTGAGACTGCTGAAAAAAGGCTCTGGTAATCGTTTACAGGGCCCCTGTAAATGATTACCCGAGAGGAATTGGGCATTTGTACAGAAAGTCCAACACAGGTACTCAGTCACATGAACACATGTCACCATTGGACAAAAAACTGACTTTTATGCTAATCTGCACCTGTCTGAGGCTTGTGCAGGTGTTCCAGTGGTGGGAGAGGGTGGATGGTGATGTGATGTGAGGCCAAGGAGGGTGGGGAGACCCCTCATGAGTTGGAGGAGCAAGGTGTGCAACGAATAAGTGAGAGTGTTCAAAAGGGGCTCTGGTAATCGCTTACAGCACCCCCGTAAACGATTACCCGAGAGAAATTGCCAATTTGTACAGAAAGTCCAACACAGGTACTCGGTCAGATGAACACAGGTCACCATTGGCAAAAAAAGTGACTTTTAGGCACTTCTGCACCTGTCTGAGGCTGGTGCAGGTGTTCCAATGGTGGGAGAGGGTGGCTGGTGATGTGATGTGAGGCCAAGGAGGGTGGGGAGACCCCTCATGAGTTGGAGGAGCAAGGTGTGCAAGGAATGAGTGAGAGTGTTCAAAAAGGGTTCTGGTAATCGTTTACAGCACCCCTGTAAACGATTACCCGAGAGAAATTGGGAATTTGTACATAAAGACCAACACAGGTACTCAGTCAGATGAACACAGGTCACCATTGGCAAAAAAAGTGACTTTTAGGAACTTCTGCACCTGTCTGAGGCTTGTGCAGGTGTTCCAGTGGTGGGAGAGGGTGGATGGTGATGTGATGTGAGGCCAAGGAGTGTGGGGAGACCCCTCATGAGTTGGAGGAGCAAGGTGTGCAAGGAATGAGTGAGACTACTGGAAAAAGGGGCTGGTAATCATTTAGAGGACCCCTGTAAACGATTACCCGCGAGGAATTGGGCATTTGTACAGAAAGTCCAACACAGGTACTCAGTCAGATGAACACAGGTCACCATTGGCAAAAAAAGTGACTTTTAGGCACTTCTGCACCTGTCTGAGGCTGGTGCAGGTGTTCCAATGGTGGGAGAGGGTGACTGGTGATGTGATGTGAGTCCAACGAGGGTGGGGAGACCCCTCATTAGTTGGTTGAGCAACCTGTGCAAGGAATGAGTGAGACTGCTGAAAAACGCCTATGGTAATCGTTTACAGGACCCCTGTAAACGATTACCCGTGAGGAATTGGGAATTTGTACAGAAAGTCCAACACAGGTACTCAGTCAGATGAACACAGGTCACCATTGGCAAAAAAAGTGACTTTTAGGAACTTCTGCACCTGTCTGAGGCTTGTGCAGGTGTTCCAGTGGTGGGAGAGGGTGGATGGTGATGTGATGTGAGGCCAAGGAGTGTGGGGAGACCCCTCATGAGTTGGAGGAGCAAGGTGTGCAAGGAATGAGTGAGACTGCTGAAAAAAGGCTCTGGTAATCATTTACAGGACCCCTGTAAACGATTACCCGAGAGGAATTGGGCATTTGTACAGAAAGTCCAACACAGGTACTCAGTCACATGAACACAGGTCACCATTGGACAAAAAACTGACTTTTATGCTAATCTGCACCTGTCTGAGGCTTGTACAGGTGTTCCAGTGGTGGGAGAGGGTGGATGGTGATGTGATGTGAGGCCAAGGAGGGTGGGGAGACCCCTCATGAGTTGGAGGAGCAAGGTGTGCAACGAATGAGTGAGAGTGTTCAAAAAGGGCTCTGGTAATCGCTTACAGCACCCCCGTAAACGATTACCCGAGAGAAATTGCCAATTTGTACAGAAAGTCCAACACAGGTACTCGGTCAGATGAACACAGGTCACCATTGGCAAAAAAAGTGACTTTTAGGCACTTCTGCACCTGTCTGAGGCTGGTGCAGGTGTTCCAATGGTGGGAGAGGGTGGATGGTGATGTGATGTGAGGCCAAGGAGTGTGGGGAGACCCCTCATGAGTTGAAGGAGCAAGGTGTGCAAGGAATGAGTGAGACTGCTGGAAAAAGGGGCTGGTAATCGTTTAGAGGACCCCTGTAAACGATTACCCGAGAGGAATTGGGCATTTGTACAGAAAGTCCAACACAGGTACTCAGTCAGATGAACACAGGTCACCATTGGCAAAAAAAGTGACTTTTAGGCACTTCTGCACCTGTCCGAGGCTGGTGCAGGTGTTCCAATGGTGGGAGAGGGTGGCTGGTGATGTGATGTGAGTCCAAGGAGGGTGGGGAGACCCCTCATTAGTTGGTTGAGCAACCTGTGCAACGAATGAGTGAGACTGCTGAAAAACGCCTTTGGTAATCGTTTACAGGACCCCTGTAAACGATTACCCGAGAGGAATTGGGAATTTGTACAGAAAGTCCAACACAGGTACTCAGTCAGATGAACACAGGTCACCATTGGCAGAAAAAGTGACTTTTAGGCACTTCTGCACCTGTCTGAGGCTTGTGCAGGTGTTCCAGTGGTGGGAGAGCGTGGATGGTGATGTGATGTGAGGCCAAGGAGTGTGGGGAGACCCCTCATGAGTTGGAGAAGCAAGGTGTGCAAGGAATGAGTGAGACTGCTGAAAAAAGCTCTGGTAATCGTTTACAGGACCCCTATAAACGATTACCCGGGAGGAATTGGGAATTTGTACAGAAAGTCCAACACAGGTACTCAGTCAGATGAACACAGGTCACCATTGGCAAAAAAAGTGACTTTTAGGCACTTCTGCACCTGTCTGAGGCTGGTGCAGGTGTTCCAATGGTGGGAGAGGGTGGCTGGTGATGTGATGTGAGTCCAAGGAGGGTGGGGAGACCCCTCATGAGTTGGTTGAGCAACCTGTGCAAGGAATGAGTGAGACTGCTGAAAAACGCCTATGGTAATCGTTTACAGGCCCCCTGTAAACGTTTACCCGAGAGGAATTGCCAATTTGTATAAAAAGTCCAACACAGGTACTCAGTCAGATGAACACAGGTCACCATTGGACACAAAACTGACTTTTATGCTAATCTGCACCTGTCTGAGGCTTGTGCAGGTGTTCCAGTGTTGGGAGAGGGTGGATGGTGATGTGATGTGAGGCCAAGGAGGGTGGGGAGACCCCTCATGAGTTGGAGGAGCAAGCTGTGCAAGGAATGAGTGAGACTGCTGAAAAAAGCCTCTGGTAATCGTTTACAGGACCCCTGTAAACGATTACCCGATATAAATTGCCAATTTGTACAGAAAACACAGACAACCACTTGCTCTTGCCACCTCTTTGAGTTTAGAGGAATTATATGTCGCCATTCCCTGTTGGTATTTGGCCAAGAAGATGTTTACAGTGTTCCCTCACAATACATTTTGAGGCGCTGGAGCAAAAACATTCGAAGAAGACACACACTAATAACAGCATCGTATAGTAATTCGACAAATGAACCACGGATGCAAAGATACAAACTGTTGTGCAAACGTTTTTATGAAATTGCTGAAGTTGCATGTGAGTCTGAGGAAGCTAGTACTGAATTGGAAAAAGAACTTAATTGTTTGGGTACAAAATTTGGATTCAGTTCTTCCATGACAAATAACATCATCAGTGATGCAGGCCAACTAAGATACGATACTGGTGCATGCACGTCAATACCACTTACTCCAGTTGGAACATCTGATGTCCTTGTACACAGTCCTGCAACTGTTAAGCGAAAAGGACGTCCACGCACAAATAGGTTGAAGTCCACTGTTGAGAAAAAAACCAAAAGAAGAAAGTCAACTTCATTGACAAACACTTCAACACCACCAACCGAACAATGCGTGAGTCATTATTTACGGTCAAAATATTTATTAAATAGTTTTTAGTCTATCAATTATGTTTAACTTAGTAGTTGTGTTGTTTCAGGGCGAAAGACCAAGTAATGTTCTTTAATGTGATCACCGTGAACAATTTGAAGCGGACACTATCCAACTATCACAAGATACCGAAATGGGTCGTTTTGGATTTATGTCGTTGTTTTCAGGTGTACATAACAATTTCGATAACAACATCAACTGATATATACAACTTGTTTGCTGCTTATTTTGTAACTTTTTTCTGTTTTTCAAAGTTAAAATGGTCTTCGATGAAATTCCTTTAATGAATGTATGTGATGCATATGACCACACCAGTATTTGTTATTGTAATCGATTACGAGGCTCTGGTAATCGATTACGAGGCCCTTGTAATCGATTACGAGGCTCTGGTAATCGATTACTGTGTTCAGTTAATTAAACCTAATTATCCCACTGCATAACGTGTATAACTTGCAATCGTGTTCGTAACCGCCCAAAACACATCCTTCCTCATATTCGTTTCGAAAACCTCTCTTCTCTCAGTGCAAAACCCTAAACGAAATACAATGGTTGATCGTGGAACGAAGAAACAAAAGGCATCTTCTTCCGTTGGTGGACGTCGCCGTCGCCGGAGTCCAACCCCATCACCATCGTCATCCCCTCCTACGCCTACCAATGATCTCTTCTCGTCGGATGAGCAACAGGAGAAATATGCCCAACATTTCGTAAATCGGGAAATTTTGGAGAGTAAGTATCTAGAGGACGAATACTTTCAAGGAAAAAATTTTCAATTCTATGACATATTACACGAAGCTGGGCTGACTGAATTTGTGTGTTTAAGAAGACATTACCACCCACAATTAGTCAGAGTGTTCTATAGCAACATGTCAATATCGGATACGGGGGTTATTCGAAGCGAAGTTAGAGGGGTCAAAATTAGGGTCAGCCCTAATCTTTTTCAACAACTGACTAATCTCCCATCTGATGGTGTTTGTTACGAAGGCAAAGTTGTAGATGAGTGGAAAGAACAATACGATTCTGTCACTGCAAGGCAACTAGTGTGTAGAGATGATGCAGCCATACAATCTAGAATACTAGCGGGGCAAATGAAGGTTCAACCAAGGATACTTCATTACGTTCTCACTAGAGTATTAATTCCTCGTGCAACAAATATTGGTCAGGCATCCGAAGAGGATATTATGCTGCTATGGGCATTTTTCAATTCCATTCAAATTAACTGGGGACATCTTATTAGATATAAGATGAAAAGAGCATTAAGGGAGAACGCAAAGTTGCCGTATCCACATTTGATAACCATCTTCATGGAACACTTTGAAGTGCCTACTGAAAGTTATCCCATTTCAGAGATGAAGTTCAAGCAAAGAATTGGTTGTGAAGTTCTAGCATCATTTGGTTATATGCAAAATGATGAAGGAGAATGGGTTCCCAAAGGCAATGCCCCCCATCCCCCCTTACAAGAAGGTCAACAGAATCAAGGACAAGATGATGAACAAGGGAGTTCATCTACAACACTAGATAATGTAATCAACCGCATAGAACAACTTCAAACCTTTGTTGGTACAAGATTTGATGCCTTTGAAACTCGATTTGATGCCCTTGAAACAAGATTTGGAAACATGGACATGGTCATCACTACAAGGTTTGATGCGTTGCAATCGCGTGTTGGGAACATTGAAGAACAACTGCAACACTTGCCAAGTGCTTCTGGAAACAATCCTCAGACTTAAAATTGCTTGTTTAGGCTTTCTTTATTGCATTTTAAAGAACTATGTACTCCAGTTCCTGCTTTGATCATTTCAAGTATTTAATAAAATGAAGTTGTTTAGTTTCAAAATGGTTCCTCAATTCTCGACATTTATTATGTAATGTTCAATTTATGATACACTTAATACCATGGCAGTTGTGAGTAAAAGTCAGTAACCAATACCACTTAATACTAACCAATAACACTAACCAATACCACTTAATAACACTGCAGTTGTCTGTAAAACTAAAAGTCAGTTTTTTGTCCAATGGTGACCTGTGTTCACCTGACTGAGTACCTGTGTTGGACTTTCTGTACAAATTGGCAATTTCTCTCGGGTAATCGTTTACAGGGGTCCTGTAAACGATCCCTGTAAACGATTACCAGAGGCTTTTTTCAGCAGTCTCACTCATTCCTTGCACAGCTTGCTCCTCCAACTCATGAGGGGTCTCCCCACCCTCCTTGGCCTCACATCACATCACCATCCACCCTCTCCCAACACTGGAACACCTGCACAAGCCTCAGACAGGTGCAGATTAGCATAAAAGTCAGTTTTGTGTCCAATGGTGACCTGTGTTCATCTGACTGAGTACCTGTGTTGGACTTTCTGTACAAATTGGCAATTCCTCTCGGGTAATCGTTTACAGGGGTTCTGTAAACGATTACCAGATCCCTTTTTCAGCAGTCTCACTCATTCCTTGCACACCTTGCTCCTCCAACTCATGAGGGGTCTCCCCACCCTCCTTGGACTCACATCACATCACCAGCCACCCTCTCCCACCACTGGAACACCTGCACAAGCCTCAGACAGTTGCAGAAGTGCCTTAAAGTCACTTTTTTTTCCAATGGTGACCTGTGTTCATCTGACTGCGTACCTGTGTTGGACGTTCTGTACAAATTCCCAATTTGTCTCGGGTAATCGTTTACAGGGGTCCTGTAAACGATTACCAGCCCCTTTTTTCAGCAGTCTCACTCATTCCTTGCACAGCTTGCTCCTCCAACTCATGAGGGGTCTCCCCACCCTCCTTGGCCTCACATCACATCACCATCCACCCTCTCCCACCACTGGAACATCTGCACAAGCCTCAGACAGTTGCAGAAGTGCCTTAAAGTCACTCTTTTTTCCAATGGTGACCTGTGTTCATCTGACTGAGTACCTGTGTTGGACTTTCTGTACAAATTCCCAATTTGTCACGGGTAATCGTTTACAGGGGTCCTGTAAACGATTACCAGCCCCTTTTTTCAGCAGTCTCACTCATTCCTTGCACAGCTTGCTCCTCCAACTCATGAGGGGTCTCCCCACCCTCCTAGGACTCACATCACATCACCAGCCACCCTCTCCCACCACTGGAACACCTGCACCAGCCTCAGACAGGTGCAGAAGTGCCTAAAAGTCACTTTTTTTCCCAATGGTGACCTGTGTTCATCTGACTGAGTACCTGTGTTGGACTTTCTGTACAAATTGGCAATTTCTCTCGGGTAATCGTTTACGGGGGTGCTGTAAACGATTACCAGAGCCCTTTTTGAACACTCTCACTCATTCCTTGCACAAGTTGCTCAACCAACTCATGAGGGGTCTCCCCACCCTCCTTGGACTCACATCACATCACCAGCCACCCTCTCCCACCACTGGAACACCTGCACCAGCCTCAGACAGGTGCAGAAGTGCCTAAAAGTCACTTTTTTTCCAATGGTGACCTGTGTTAATCTGACTGAGTACCTGTGTTGGACTTTCTGTACAAATGGGCAATTTCTCTCGGGTAATCGTTTACGGGGGTGCTGTAAACGATTACCAGAGCCTTTTTTCAGCACTCTCACTCATTCCTTGCACAGCTTGCTCCTTCAACTCATGAGGGGTCACCCCACAGTCCTTGGACTCACATCACATCACATGTTACTCAAAATGACCACTCAAACACCAACATGTTACAAACAAGCCTGCAACTTAGGAGACAAAAAAAATTACGACATTCTGAAATCGACAAACCCACAACTCATAATAACAATGGTATTGAATACATAAAATATGAGACCAATTCAAACCAAAACTCAAATTTTATTTCATTGAACCAAATCGGATACATTGAACATTGTTTTCTTAATCTATTTACAATGATTACAATTTTCATTACTTTCCAAATAACATTTTCAATCAACTAAATACACAGATCACTCATTTTTTATTCTAAGCACTACGGTCCCGGTGTATGGAGTCCTAAGTGCTCTTCCCTTGTAACGCCTTCGTGATCCAACCCTAACATACGTCTTCAAAGGTTGTTCATTTCCAGTAGGGGATACAAAACCAGTGTTCACAGATGGTTCTGTACGAGGCACACTTTGTCCAACGTCATCTTTATTTTGCCTTCTTGCCTTCTCTTCAGCCAATTGTGCCTCCAAAGTTGCAACCCTCCTTTTAAGTTCTTCAATTAGAAATTCTTGTTCCTCTAAGGCACGCATAAAAGTTTCTCTGCGAATTCTTTTGTGTTTCTTCTTTCCTCTTGGTTTAGCATCCTTTCTTTTAGGTGTTGGTCTGTCTTCCTCCTTATCCTTCGTTGAAGGACCACCATAAACACCGTCAACAACCTGAAATTTAACAACACATTACAGATTACACAGCTTTGGTCAATATATGAAAACATAACAAAACTTTCGATAACAAACAACTTACCAAACCTGTCTCCATACACCGTTTAACGAACTTGTCTCCAACACTTATATTCATCCAATGCAATATTCGTGGAAATTTATCAATAGGACCTTTTGGTGGAACAAACAGCTCAAAAAACCATACCTAAGACAAATAAATCATCTTAACTTGTAACAAACTTAATTCAAATAACAATTTAAGTAAGTACATCAAATACTATTAATTACCTGCAGCATGTACACACAACCGTTGACGTAAACGTTTGAAATACCTTTGCCTTTCTTCAAGCCTTTTGAAGCTTTGCACAAACTATGTAACAGAAAACGATAAACTAGACTACCCCAACAATAACTACCCAAAGCACTTAAGTTGTCAACAACATTAAACATTACGGGAAACACTTTCCCGCTACGTTTTGGAAATAAAATCTCACTTATCCCTACCAGGAGGTAAAGGCTACAAAAATGAGAACAAAGAATCTTCTTCTTTTGTTTTCGCATTAGAATTTTGTATATTGAATTCAATTCCTTTGTTCCTTTGCCTATGTATTTCACACATTCACTATTGCCCAGCTCTTCCTTTAAGTTAATGTTTGCACAATCTGTACTTAGTCCCAACCCTAAATAAATATCATTTTCATTTATATTCAAAACTTTATTCCCAACTATAAAACCACTACTACAGTCATCCCACTTACCCAATAACTCACTCAGTATATTTCTACCTACTTTAACATTGACATTGACATCTAAAAACCAAGCAAATGGAGTTGTCGCAATCAATGATCGATGCTCCTTTGTTAAGCGTTCGTTCAAAGTACATATATACTTTGTCGAAAAAGAGTGACGAACACTCAACTGCATAAACCAAAATCAAATCATCAAAACAACGAAACCCAATAACCCAAGCACCACAACACAACGATACGAATCCCAAACATTAACCCAAATCAAATAACCATGCTACGAGATGCCCAAACCGAATAACCAAGCTACGACATGGAATGGAAAACCACTTACCTTAGTCGTCGGACAATCGTCACCGGAACTTGCCATTACGCACGATAACAGGGGACCAAACTGCCAGGAGACAACAGGATGCAAATGGAACGAAGCGAGACGAAACGCGACCTTCCACCTCTCAAGAGAACGGACCTTCGTTTGCAATGGAACAGAGAAAGGGAAAGGCAATGGAACAGAGAAAGGGAAAGGGGTATTTTAGGATTTTCACTCAAAATAAGGGTTACGGTCATAGGTTTTAAAAAAAAAAAAATTTAAACGAACCAATGAGGTGGCGACACGTGGCGTTGTCAAAAGAGTGTTAAAAATCTGTTGTTGGAATATCGCGGTCCTAGCTTTTTAGGTTTAATTCTTTTATTTTTACTCTCAAATATATAATTAGTTGCAATAATATGACCATGTATTAGCTATGAATAGTTTTAAAATTGTAATTACTAAACTCACCACATATTAATATTATTTATACTTTATATATTAATTTATGTATTGGTCATTATTGATCAATCACTCTGAGTCAATTATTCTTCTTTAATCATCTTTAGTCAATAATTCTAAACTGATCATCTTTAGATAATTACTCTAAACAGACCATTCTTAATTGACTACTCAAAGAAATTATGGATTGACCACTCTAAAAAATTTTGGGCCGATCACCTTTGGTTGGGTGTTGCTCCCTCCACCACCACACCTTTCTCCCTCCACCTCCTCTTTACTATTTTGCCCTTAAGTAAAATTTTATTTTTAAAGTTATTTTTTAATTTTACCCATTCACAACCTATTCCACTAGGGTGTTGCTCCCTCCACCACCATAGCCTTCTCCCTCCACCTCCCCTTTATTATTTTGCCCCTCAGTAAAAATTTATTTTTAGAATTATTGTTTTTTAATTTTACTCATTTATAACATATTTCACTGATAACCTACGTAGTTCCTTGTATGAGTAAAATATTTTTCTGCAAAGCTCGGTGATCGTGAAAAGAATTATCAAGCAATCTTCCTCTTGCTTTCGGTGCAGTACGTGGTGTAGTGCGTTTGTGGTGTAGTGTGCTTGTCGTGGTTCCTCTCCAGGTACGTAGTCATAATCCTTCCAATAATCCTAAACCCTAAACCCTTCCAATAATTCTTCTAATAATCTTTCCAATAATCCTTTAACCCTAAAACGTAAAATGAAAACAAGCCTAAACGGATGACATCCTTCAACGGATGTCAACATCCGTTTAAGGCAAAACGGATGTTGACATCCGTTTCGCCTTAAACGGATGTTGACATCCGTTGAAGGATGTCATCCGTTTAAGTTTTGTTTTAATTTTATGTTTCTATTATTATTTTATTAGATATTTTAATATTTTGATTTATTATTTTTGAATATCTTTTTAATGTATTTTAATAATGTATATTTATATTAGTTTATATTTAAATATTAAAATATTAAAATAATAAAATAATAAAATAATAAAAGTAAAAATTTTTAACTTTAAGGATATAATTGGAATTAAAGATAATTGGGGAGGTGGAGGGAGCAACACCCATTCCACTAATAACCTATTCTAGTTCCTCGTACATGAGTAAAATACTTTTCTTTTATTTTAAGATTATATTTCTTCCTCTCTTTCTTTTGTCGCGGTGAGATACTACAAGTTGTAAAGGTTGGTGGTGGTGGAAAGAATTATCAAGCAGTCTCCCTCTCGTGGTGCAGTGTCGCTCTCGTGGTGCAGTGTCTGGAGTGGTGTAGTGTGTTGCTTCCTCAAGGTGCGTATTCGAATAAACCTTCGAATAAAATCCTAAAATAAAAAACGTAACCGGTGACATCCTTCAATGAATGTCAAAATCCTTCAACGGATGTCAACATCCGTTTAAGGTAAAACGGATGTCGACATCCGTTTTTTCCTTAAACGGATGTTGACATCCGTTCTTTCCTTAAACGGATGTCGACATCCGTTCTTTCCATAAACGGATGTTGACATCCGTTCTTTCCATAAACGGATGTTGACATCCGTTCTTTCCATAAACGTATGTTGACATCCCGTTCTTTCCTTAAACGGACTTCATTTTTAATTTTAGGGTTTGTTTTATTAGTTTATTTTTTATTTTAGAAATATTTTAATAATTTAATTTAATTGTTTTGATTTATTATTTTTTAATATATTTTTAATGTATTTTAATAATGTAAGGAAAATGAAGAAGAAAGAAACGGATGAGGAGAAGTGAAACGGAGAAGACAATTGGAGTTGTAAAGTAAAACAGAAGACAAATTGTTAAACGGAATTGAGAGATGGAAAGATTGGGTGCAGAGAGTAAAGTAGGAGAACTAGGTTTGGAATAAATTAAAATAATAAAAATAACAAATTTTAATTTGAGGATATAATTGGAATTAAAAAAAAATTGGAGAGGTGGAGGTAGAAAGGTGTGGTGGTGGAGGGAGCAACATGTTAGCAAAATGATGAAGATGAAGTTTTGATGATGTCCAAATCAAGTCAAGAACAACCAAGACTCATGAAGAATGATCTTTGAAGACTTGTAACTTTTGTAATAACTGTATAAATATAGGAAATTAGTAGTTTAATGTATGCATTCAAAAGTGATGTAAAAATAAACCACAAGCAAATTCTGTGCAGTGCTAATCGATTAACAAGGGTGGTTAATCGATTAGCGTTAATCGATTAGCAAGGGTAACTAATCGATTATTACAGTGGCGAATGGAGAAGCACAGCATTGCAGTGCTAATCGATTAGCAAGGGGTGTTAATCGATTAGCGCTAATCGATTAGCAGAGGGTGTTAATCGATTAGCAAGGTGACCGTTTGAAAAACTAGCCGTTTTTAGAGCCGTTGGGCTATCCGTTGGTGCGTTAATCGATTAGCAACTTAAGATAATCGATTAACACAGTAAGAAAGGCTGAAAACGAAAAATGGAAGAGCATTTGGATGAGTCTATAAATAGACTCTCATTTCCTCTCAAGAAGACACATCCAGAGATCAACAACTACTCTTCCCTTGTGCTCAAATACTCAGAAACTCTTGAGAATTGTGTGCTCTTGCTCAGCTAAGGAAACTCTGTCTGTAGAGTTGGTGAAATACTGCTATGCTGATAGAGGAATAGCTGGTTCATCCTTGGTGTGTCTAAGGAAGTGTTCGGAAGAGGAAGTCATCCTTCGTGAAGTATTCGGAGGAAGTGTTTCATCCTTTGTGAAGATTCAAAGGAGGTGTTGGTTCATCTCTTGTGGCATCAAGAGAGGTGTTTTCTAAACTCTTACAAATTGTATTTGTGTGATTGTAGTTTGTAATTGTTTTGTGATTAGTGAATTGTTTATCTTGTTTTGAGATAAGCGACTGGACGTAGGATTGGTAAGATCCGAACCAGGATAAAATCATCTGTGCAAATTTCTCTCAACCTTACTCTATTTTAATGTTATTATTAACTGCTAAGTAAGTTTAATTGAGTAGAAATTTTTAAGGCACACGTTTTTAGTAAGAACCATCCGCTGTAGCCGCTCTGACACAACACCCCCTTTGGTTAACCACCCTGGACTCACAAAGCTTTGATTTCTTTAAAAAATATATGTTGTAGGAAGCTTTGGATAGGTTGTACCAAATATATTGTATTCTTTATTTATGTAAATTAATACTTTTTTGTAAAAAAAAATTATTCTTTAAAAAACTTCTACAATAATTTTAACTCATCCAAATATTATTTTATATTATTTTTAACATCAAGGACAATTTAATAATCTTATTTTTTAATTTATTAAAACTTATTTTTTAATTTGTCGTCAAATCCTTTACAAATTTTTTAAAACTTTATTTCTAAATCCATGCCACCGTCACCTCCAAATCTCTTAAAAAAATAACACAAACTTTACCTTCAAATTCATCTACTTCATCTTGATGGAAGCTTATCCATGCTTGAATGACTTGGCCTTGCAGATAAAGCTTCAAAACCAGAAAACAGTATTGGTGCAGTGGATGAAAAACAGCAGTGGGGATGCAGCAGAAATTGAGTGAGATTGATTGATGGTTGGTGTATTTGAGTGGAATGAGTATGTGTGGGAACCTCACAGCTCAGAAGGCCTTCCTACAATGGAAGGAAGCTAGAGGAGAGGGAAGAGAAAGTAGAGAGAATTAGTGACTCAAGAGCAAAAGGGCTGGCAGTGAATTTCAGCAGCAATTTACTAAGCTCAAAAGTAACCCAATACAAAGAAAAGGCCCTCTTATTTATAGGTGAAGAGGAGCCTAAATTCTGTTTTTAATTCCCTCCCAAATTCAAATTATTCAGATTTATTTTGATCAAGCAAAGTCCATGCCTCATTCCAGCTCATCCAGCAAGGTGTGTGCTTCCTTCCAAATCAGCCAACATTCACGTGGAAAATGCTGGTGCATGCTGTAAGCACCTCCTTTGCTTGGTTCTTTCTTGGATGGCTCAATCATAGTCTCCAAGATTTATTAATTCCTACAAAACAAAATATAAGTGCTTTAGTTAAGAGAAGAAGGATTTTTATAAGTAACCTTCCATAGAAGTAAAATGTTAGATGATCCTTCTTCTTGTTGAATCTTCCTAGCCATTGCTCTAGTAAGAGGTCCAATGTGATTTCTTGATGGTTTTCCATCAGACCCTCCCTCTTGAAAAAGATCTGTCCTCAGATCTGCTTCATCCTGTTGATCATCTCCTGTGAAAGGAATTAAATCGCACATGTTAAAAGTAGGACTGACACCATAACTTTCAGGAAGGTCTAATATGTATGCATTATCATTTATCTTTTTGACCACCTTGAATGGACCATCTCCTCTTGGACTACGTTTGGATTTCCTTTAAGAGGGAAATCTTTCCTTTCTCAAATGAAGCCAAACTAGGTCTCCTTTTTCAAAAACTATTTTCTTTCTCCCTTTGTTGTTGTATTCTGCATATTTTTGAGTTTGTTTTTCAATTTGGATTTTAACTTTCTCATGTAACTTCTTGATAAACTGTGCTTTAGAAGCACCTTCTTTATGAAGAAAAGAAGATGATTCTGGAAGAGGTAGTAAATCAAGAGGTGTGATAGGGTTAAAACCATAAACAACCTCAAAAGGAGAAAGATTAGTAGTCTTGTGGACTACTCTATTATAAGCAAATTCAATATGAGGTAGATGTTCATCCCAAGATTTGTTATTTCCTCTTAATATTACCCTTAATAATGTAGATAAAGATCTATTTACTACTTCAGTTTGCCCATCAGTTTGTAGGTGACATGTAGTAGAAAATAGAAGTTTAGTTCCAAGCTTTTCCCATAAAGTTTTCCAAAAATGGCTTAGAAACTTCACATCTCTATCAGACACTATAGTTTTGGGTAAGCCATGCAATCTCACTATTTCTTTAAAGAAGAGTCTAGAGATATAGCTAGCATCATCTACTTTGTGGCAGGGTATAAAATGAGCCATTTTACTAAAACGATCTACTACCACAAATATAGAATCATACCCCCTTTGAGTTCTTGGCAATCCTAAGACAAAGTCCATGCTTATGTCCTCCCAAGGGGTATTAGCTATAGGAAGAGGTGTATAGAGTCCATGAGGCATAATTTTGGACTTAGCTTGTAAACAAGCTATACATTTAGAACAATGCCTTTGAACATCTATTCTCATGTGTGGCCAATAAAATTTACTTTTCAAAATGTTTAGAGTTTTATCAACTCCATGATGGCCCATGAGTCCTCCTCCATGACTCTCTTTGATAAGAAGTTTTCTAATGGATCCTTGGGGTATACAAAGTTTTCTTTTATTAAAAAGATACCCCTCAGAAAGATAGAATCCATCAAAAGGCTTTTTAAGACATGATGAATAAGTGGATGCAAATGTTTCATCATTTTCATATAACTCTTTTATGTCATCAAATCCTAATATTTGGGATCCTAGGGTTACTAATAATGCATGTCTTCTAGATAAAGCATCCGCAACAACATTAGTACTCCCCTTTTTGTGTTTGATGACATAGGGAAATTGCTCAAGATATTCCACCCACTTTGCATGTCTTTTGTTTAGCTTTGCTTGCCCTTTAATGTACTTGAGAGATTCATGGTCAGTGTGTATGATGAATTCTCTAGTTACCAAGTAATGCTCCCAAGTTTTCAAAGCTCTAATGAGGGCATACAACTCTTTGTCATAGGTAGGATAGTTTAAGGTAGGCCCCCTAAGTTTTTCACTAAAGTAAGCTACGGGATGTCCTCCTTGTATTAAAACAGCTCCTATTCCTACCCCAGATGCATCACATTCTAGTTCAAAGGCTTTGGAAAAATCAGGCAAAACTAAAATAGGTGCATGTGTTAACTTGTGTTTCAAAGTCTCAAAAGACAACTCTTGCTTATCACCCCAAATAAAAGGCATATCTTTCTTGACTAGCTCATTTAAAGGAGCAGCTATGGTGGAGAAATCTTTCACAAATCTCCTATAAAAACTTGCTAACCCATGAAAACTTCTCACCTCTCCTAGATTTTTAGGGGTTGGCCATTCTTGTATAGCCTTGATCTTCTCTGGATCAACATGTACACCTTCTTTTCCCACTTTGAATCCAAGGAAAATCACACTTTCTTGACAAAAAGTACATTTGTCAAAGTTGGCAAAGAGATGATGTTCTCTAAGAAGAAGCAAGACTTTTCTGACATGGTTAAGGTGTTCTTGAAGGCCTTGACTATAGATTAAGATATCATCAAAGTAGACCACTACAAATCTGCCTATGCATTCCCTAAGCACATGATTCATTAATCTCATGAATGTACTTGGAGCATTGGTCAAGCCAAAGGGCATGACTAACCATTCATACAAACCAAACTTGGTCTTGAAAGCAGTTTTCCATTCATCTCCTTCATGAATTCTTATTTGATGGTATCCACTTTTAAGATCAATTTTGGTGAAGAGATTTGCTCCATGTAATTCATCCAACATGTCATCTAGCCTAGGAATGGGATGCCTATACTTGACAGTTATGTTGTTGATGGCCCTACAATCTGTACACATTCTCCAAGACCCATCCTTTTTAGGGACCAACAACACAGGCACAACACAGGGACTTAAACTCTTTTGGATCCACCCTTTGTTCAACAAGTCATTAACTTGTTTCTCTATTTCTTTTGTTTCCATAGGGTTGGTTCTATAGGCTGGCCTATTGGGTAGGCTTGCCCCAGGCACCAAATCTATTTGATGTTCTATTCCCCTCAAAGGTGGTAATCCACTTGGTACCTCTTTGGGAAATATATCATCAAATTCCTTTAAAAGATTTTGCAACCCCTTTGGTAGAGAACCAAGTTCATGAGTGATTGAAACAAATGCCTCTTTGCAATAAAGAAGGAAATGAGGTTGTCCAAGAAAAATATTTTTGGAAATATTCAAGGTTTGAGGTTGGACAACTTCATGGGCTGAGGCATGGGTTACCAAATTCTTTCTTTCTTTCTTATTTTCTTTTTTCTTTTCTCCATCCAACTTCTTCTTAAGAATTATTTGGTCCTCTCTTACTTGTGAAGGTGTAAGAGGACACAAAATAATTTTCTTTCCCTTGTGTTGAATGGTGATTTTGTTGGTGACTCCATCATGTAAAGCTTGTTTATCATATTGCCAAGGTCTTCCAAGTAATATGTGCCCAGCTTCCATTGGTACTATATCACAAACAATTTGATCTTCATATTTACCAATGGAAATAGGTACACTTACTTGTTCTTTAACTACTATTCCATCATCCTCTTTGATCCATTGAAGTTTGTAAGGTTTAGGATGAGGAGTAGTGGTTAAGCCAAGCTTCTCTACCATTCTAGAACTACAACAGTTGCAACAAGAGCCACTATCCATTATCATTGAACATGTCTTTTCTAAAACTTTGCATCTTGTGTGGAATAGGTTCTTTCTTTGTGACTGTTCTAATTCTACATGTTTACTTTCCAGGAGTCTCCTTACCATAAGTAAGTCACCATCACAAGGTAAAGCTTCTTCTTCTTCAGAAGTGGATGTTTCAGACTCACTATATGAAGAACCCTCACTTTCACTCTCATGTTCAAGGATGTAAGTTGACCTTCTATTGCGGCACTCAGATGCATAGTGCCCTTTTTCCCCACATCTAAAGCACTTAGTCTCCTTACTCTTATGATCTCTTGAAGGTTCTTTGACTTTTTCTTTTCCTCTCTCTCTCTCTCTGTCTTCATATCTTGGCTTGGTTTGACTACCCTCCCTCTTATACTCTTTCTTATGGTAAGAACTATGAGGGTAATCTTTCTTGGTGGAGCTTTTCCTCTTTAGTTGTTGCTCAACCCTCACACAAAGTTGGACTAACTCATTGAGATCATTGTAGGGTATAAGTTCAACCCTATCTCTTATGTCATAGTTGAGTCCACTTTGAAACCTAGCTATTGTTATCCTAGGTTCTTCTCTTATCCCAGCTCTCAACATGAGTAACTCCATTTTTTGTCTATATTCCTCAACACTCATGTTCCTTTGTTGGAGTTTATGGAGTTTATCCATTATCTCCCTATCATAGTAGGCTGGTACATGCCTCCTCCTCAAGGCAGCTCTCATTTCATTCCAATACCTAATGGGAGGTAAGTGTCTTAGCCTATGGTCCTTGACTAAGGCTGTCCACCAAATTAAGGCATAACCTTGAAAGCTTAGAGAAGCCATGGTGACTCTCCTTTCATCATCTATTTAGTGGCACTCAAACAATTGCTCAACTTTCATTTCCCACTCTAGGTATTCTTCTACATCATCTTTTCCATGGAAGGAAGGAAGATCAATCTTAGGCTCTCTTGGGTAATGCTATCTAACTCTATGTTGTCTTCTAGGAGGCATTTGGTAGTGGTCATCATTGTGATGACTACTATTTTGCTCAATTTCACTTGGAGAAGATAATGATTCTTCTCTTCTCCTATGGGAAGACCTCTCTTTCTTTTTATCTTGATTAATCAAGAGTTGACTAATCATATCTTTGAGCTCACTAATCTCTTTATCCCTTTGTTCAAATCTTTGCTCAAATTCTTCCCTTAAAGACATTTCACTATTGGGTTTCAAACTTCCTTGCACACTTGATTGACTCATTCTTGTCAAAGAAAAAGGTTTTCACAAAGTTTTCAAAATATTTGACAAGTAATGAGTGAAAAGATTTTCACAAGCTTTCTTTGTTTTTGGTGAAAAATTTCTAAAGAGATTCTAGAGGCAAAAGATGTTTCTAAGTAGCTCCCAGGAAGAAGAGGTGAGTCACAAATGGACAAGCTTAGAAACCAAGTTCTTCCTTAGCCAGAGTTTCCTTAGAGTTATCCTTTACCTTAGTTTCTAAGTAGAAATTCTTCAAATTCTTTTCAAATGTTATGAAATGAACCTAAACCAAAGAAAGGTTGACTAAATGCTATGTAATCCTATATACCACGGAGACTTAAAAACAAACAAAAAATTAAGCAAGAAATTAAAGAAAGCAATAAAGATGCAAGAATGTAAATGTTAGACGGCCCTAAGTGAAAGTGCAAGTGACACTTGGAGCCCCTTGACACACTTCCACACTAAGAAAACGAAATTGGACTATTACAATGTTCAATTGTGAACTTGGAATTGCTTCAAGAGCATTTTTCCAAGTCACTTGGCTCAAAAACAGCAAAGAAAAAAAAATACAATTTCAAACAGCAAATTCCGTGATATTTGGTGTAAATAAACTTGAAATGAGGCCTAGAAGTAATGTGAGCTTTGTCTTCCTTCTGCTGCAGAAAGCTACTCAAAATGAAGGTGTGAGTTGCTCTTTTTTCCAGGTTTGAAATGCTGCTGTAACAGAGTTTTTCAGTTGCTGGACAGTGGTGTTTGGGCTGCTGTTGAGTCTACCTTCTTGCTCCACTTTCAATGCTCAAACCACTTCCTAGGAGGCTACCAAAGTAGGAGAAGGATTCTGGTACTGGATGCCCCAAACAGCTTGCACATACACTCCAAAACTCAGAAAAATCACACCAAACAGATTAAAAATCTGCACCAAATTTCTGCACACTGCACCAGTATAGGCTGTTGAGCACTTTAGATGCCAAAAAAATAGACACAAACAATTGGACAACACACAAATGAAAGTAGGTACACAAAATGAACTTATCAAAGGCACTAGAATGGATGAAGAAAGCAAGAAAAACACAAGCACAGCTCAGAAATTATTCCAAATGCAAACTGTTTGATAATTTTCAGAAGTGTTTGATAAAATGCCCCAATGAATTTCAGATTTTGTTTTTGATTTTTTTCAGGGCCTGTAATCTGGATTGGTTTGTTCTAACAACTTTTTAACACTTGATACTTCTTCTTTTGATCATGTATTTTCATTTTTAAACATTGAACCAGCTTGTTCACAATCCAGCAATGAATTTTACACTAAAATTACCAAAACAGTGGCTGGAAAATAGAAACTGCACTAGAAAAATGAACTAAAATGGTGGTTTTGGAACCCAAAATGAGTAGCAGTGTTTCAGCAGCTTGGATGAATGTTCAAACAACTTTTATTCATGATATTAAACATGTTTAAACTCTTAAGCAGCTGAATTAATGCTTACTACTCAAATTCACTGGTCCACTTCCAATTTTAACTCAAAATTGATGGTTTAAGTATCCAATCTGCATATAACTTCAATTTTGACCAAATGAACAGTATTAGCAACTTTTAATCATCCATCTAGACTTGTTCAAACTGTCCAAACACACAGAAATAGCAGGATTCGAAAATCACCCTTGCTATGGCCAAATTATGCAGCAAAAACCATCAATGAACCAACCAAATTTAGCTTTTCATGGAATCAAAAACTGGACAGCAAAGGCAATGACTCTAAGAAGTGTATAAACACAGATCTAAGATAGATTTAATATGCTTAGCATGACCAAACTCAGATTAGATCAAATCAAGTATATTAGCACGGTGAAAAGCTAGAAGTTCAAGCTGAAATGGTGAATGGTTAAGGATTTTGAGCAACCACACTATGCATATTGCATTTTAGTGCTTGTTTTGGTTTGCTATTAAGACACATTCAACAACATTACACAATGTTGTACCAAGCTCCAGAATTAAAAGAAAACCACTGAAACAGTTTTAGAATTTTAGCACCAGATTTAAATTCTGTATCAGAATTCACAATGGAAAACAAAACAGAATTGCATTTTGATGCTTCAGCTTGTATAACCCAGGCTAGATCAAGTCCTCATTGCCTTATTTGGTATATATATAGCTTGTTTAGCACTTGCAAATCAATTAAAACGAAATAATTCAGCAGAAAAGAAAACTGAACAGAGACAAAAAAATATTGCAACAGTAAATTGCACAAGACTTAAAACAATACAGAATTGAAATGTAAAGCTGGAAATGACCCAAACAAGAAGGTTTCACCGATTAAAATGAAAGGACAATATAAGCACATAAAGGAAACTAAAATTGAATGACTGGAAAAGTAATACAGAATTGAAAACAATAGCAAAACAGAAACAGAACTGAAAACAGAACCAGAAACAGCACAGACTGGACTCAAATTAAACAGCAGAATGGAAAGGCACTTAGCTATGGTTTGCGTGGACAACCAAGGCTCTAGATACCACTTGAAGGAAGCTTATCCACGCTTGAATGACCTGGCCTTGCAGATAAAGCTTCAAAACCAGAAAACAGTATTGGTGCAGTGGATGAAAAACAGCAGTGTGGATGCAGCGGAAATTGAGTGAGATTGATTGATGGTTGGTGTATTTGAGTGGAATGAGTATGTGTGGGAACCTCACAGCTCAGAAGGCCTTCCTACAATGGAAGGAAGCTAGAGGAGAGGGAAGAGAAAGTAGAGAGAATTAGTGACTCAAGAGCAAAAGGGCTGGCAGTGAATTTCAGCAGCAATTTACTAAGCTCAAAAGTAACCCAATACAAAGAAAAGGCCCTCTTATTTATAGGTGAAGAGGAGCCTAAATTCTGTTTTTAATTCCCTCCCAAATTCAAATTATTCAGATTTATTTTGATCAAGCAAAGTCCATGCCTCATTCCAGCTCATCCAGCAAGGTGTGTGCTTCCTTCCAAATCAGCCAACATTCACGTGGAAAATGCTGGTGCATGCTGTAAGCACCTCCTTTGCTTGGTTCTTTCTTGGATGGCTCAATCATAGTCTCCAAGATTTATTAATTCCTACAAAACAAAATATAAGTGCTTTAGTTAAGAGAAGAAGGATTTTTATAAGTAACCTTCCATAGAAGTAAAATGTTAGATGATCCTTCTTCTTCTTGAATCTTCCTAGCCATTGCTCTAGTAAGAGGTCCAATGTGATTTCTTGATGGTTTTCCATCACATCTCCTCAAATTGTTCCTTCCATAAGAACATTGTCTCAATGAGGAGAGTGACACTTTATTGCAATATTTATGATCTTGAGCTTGCGTATTTTGCACAACTTAATATGTTGCAAGTAGTGTCATGTGAAGAAAATGTTATAATAGTGGTAAACTAGCCCCACAAAGATACCAAATATATTGTATTATTTACTTGTTCATTTAATACTTTTTTGTAAAAGATTTATTCATTACAGACATTCCATCGAGTTTTCCACATGCTTCACCGAACTAACTTCATGTTCTACCAAACTTTTCACATGCTTTACCGAACTTTCTACATGTTTTATCGAGCTAATCTCATACTACACCGAACTTCCATATTTTTCATTAAATTAACCTCTTGCTCTAACCGAGCTATCTCCAACAAATTTTATAAGGACCTAGAAAATAAAGTATTAGAATATATAGGTGTATTAAAATAATGAGACGAGCATTTTATTTTAAAATAATCTTATAATATAAATAGAACTTTCTAAAGCTCAGTTCATTATCTAAATACAATTCATCTCTCAAGAATACTATTCCTCAGAGTTCTCTGACATCTTTCTAGAATTTCTGTCAATTGAGTTGTCTGATTGACGATCAGGAGGTGCCCAGACGTTCACGGCGTAGAGGGCTACACACTAATTGATCAATTTCTTGATTTTAGCTGGTAAGCTGTTTTTCCCTTTTCACAACATGTTCTTGAGTCGGGATCATGCAAATTCTTCTGTTGCATGTGTCTTGTAGTTATCATCTTAAATTCCTAGTTCAATTCAAGCTATAAGAGCTGTTCTTTATCACCAATTGGTGAGTTGTAGGTTTCTGTTGAGTTTCCTTGCGGTGCAAGGTATTGTTGGAGTGCTTCTGTGAGCTGGGCAGTTTATCTTTGAGGTAAGGGGAGCTAGATACTTTCTTTAAATTAGTTGTATGGCCTGTGTATGCTGAATTTTGTGTTATTATGCTATTTGGGTCACATTTTAGGTTTTTAGTAGATGAAGTTGTGTGTACTGGAATGTAAATTGTGATTGTGGAATGATGCTTGTGAACTGATTTTGGATGTGAGGTACACTACAATTGAGTGTGTTAGATGAGTGTAATCTGTTATAATATTCACTATAGTAAGTTAAGTGAATTGGGTAGTCTTTTGGGTTATTTTAGAGGAAGTGAGGTAGTGAAATTGAGAACTAGAGGTCAAGGGCTCATTTGGTCTATTGGGGAAATTTTAGTAAGTTATATGTGACTTGTTGGAGTCATCAAATGGTCAAAAACATGTTCAAAGTGGTAGATGATGATTTGAGTCCTTAAGTTGATGAATTTGATGTTCTAAGAGTAGGAATTAATCCATAAACACTTTAGATTGATGTTATGAATGTTTAGAATCACTTAGTCAAGTCTAATTAGGTATATAAAACAATCTAGAGGTGTTAGAAGTTGAGAAAAATAGATAAAATTGGTAGTTAGGGTTTGAGTTGCATGATTCTGTAGAATTTCGTTCTGTAGATTATGCAGACTTGCTATGCAAATGGATTCGTACAATGAGTCACCCTAGCGAGATGCTCTCTGCCAAGGAATTCACATAGCGAATAGGCACACTGTGCGAATGGTTTAAGAGGGTTGCTCTCTGTTTGATGATCCACATGGCGAATCAGGGTGCTATGCGACTGATTAGGGTCTGGGACTACTGCCAATTTTATTTGAATAGCGAATAGGTGCGCTCTACGAAGCTTTAGGGAGTTTGAGCCACTACTTGGGGCTCTCGCATAGAGATTTGGGGCGCAATGTGAGGGGTTTGGGGTCTGATACAATTAGGAGTTTATTCGCATAACGAGTTTAACCATTGTGCGAATGGTTTTGAGGGGTGGGTCTCTGTCTGAGGATTCCCACAACGACCCAACTCGCTGTGCGAGAAACCTTTGGATTCACTCTGTAAATGTGTGCGTTGTGTGAATGGTCTAGGTTTAGTTCACTCTTTTCTTTTAGTCCTAAGTTGTTTTAAATGAACTATTGAGTGCATTATGAAGTATGTTTTAGTTTGTATTACATTACATCATTGATCATTGTTATGAGTTATGTTTTAAAGTGAAAGTTGGTGAATTCAAAGTATGTGATTTTTCAAGTATGGTTGATGGACGTAATTCCATGAACCTCACGGAGAGGTTACATGGTGGTGCCCTATGTTGTGATCCAAAGTGAATTCTCTTGTTGAGATTCAAGTATGTTTAGAATGAATGCAGGAGCTCAGTCTTGGGGGTTATATTGAAACTCCAATGGTCTTTCATTCTCAAGTAGAGAGGATTGATCCATGTCGTGAGGAGTAACAAGAGGTCTTAGTCTTGGGGGCTTCCAGTATGCTCCAAGGCGTGGTAGAAACTAACCTCGTAAGTGTGGTAGGGTGAAGCCCATTGGCAATGGCTTTGGAAAGCAGTAGAAGCCACCACGAGTGCACGACCCGCCATAGGTCGACAATCATTCTAAGCCTGGACAGTCAAAGTCAGTGTAGTGTCATGTATGAAGAGTTTATGTGGTGTGAATGAATATGTATGATTGTATGAAACTTAGTAAATGAATATATGATTAATCTTGTTTAAACTAGCTTACCTTGTTGTGTGTTTGTGTTTTGTATGTATTGGTGTTATTTCTTCTACAATGATCATCCTATGGGTGTGAGTAGAGGGAGATGAGGTTTCTCTGGAGCAGGTGTTGGATGGAGGTGATGCGGCTGAGTAGTTTGTTTTTAGTTTAACCTTGTAGATAGTTTTGAGTATCCTATTGTATATATAAAGTTTTAAATTTATAGTTGTTTTTGGATGACTATAAAGGAAATACTTTATACTAGCTGGATAATTGTTCTATCTTATCATGTATGTGATGACTTTCTTCTATAGTTTATACTATATTTTGGGATGTTACATTTTCCACATGCTCTACCAACATTTTCACTTGTTGTACCAAACTCCACCTCACACCATTCAAGTTTTCCAAAAATTTCTTTTTTTATTCTAAGAATTATAACACTTTAAAACAATAAGATTAAATATATTTTTAATTCCTAAATTATATTTCTTTTCGTCTTTTTCAAATTTTGTTTTATTTTTGTCTATCTCATCTTGTAAAGTTACATGAACTAAATATATAATTTTCTAAAAGAATAAAGACTTAATACAAAGTTTGAAACACAGAGAAAAAAAAATCATGTAATAGTTTAAAAAGCAAAAATATATTTAATAAAAAAATTATAAATTCATGCAATAGTTTAAAAAACAAAAATATATTTTTAAAAAATTATAAATTCATTTCTGAAATTCATCATGTCACACTAACGCTGCGTTCGCTTGCGCTGATTTACTGTAGAGGACAATTTGCGAGGATTGATTTGCGTGAGAAACATTGTTCGCTTGGTGTGATTTGCGAAGAATGAAAAGCTGGTAAAAGCAGCGATATTCGAGGATTGTTAAATTTTGAGCGTCTCACAATTTTGCAAAGATTTGTGATGATTTATAAGCAAAAGCCGTATATGTCTATGTGGTATTTCTATAATTCCACGATCATTGAAAAATGCATGCATATTATAAATACACGTATTAACGTATTCGGTTCTATGTTTTGATACTTGATTCCAACAATTGCATTGTGCCATCACAAATGATATTACTATGGCTTCCCATGTGAGGAGTTTGGAATGTCTGGAGCCATGCTTTTGCAGCTTGGTTTAGCAGCGTAGTGCAGTGTCCTAGCGAGATTCCCTACGTGACACAACCATTCACTGCAAAGGAGAGATTGGTGTTTGAATTTTAAAAAGAAACTCTAACCATGAACACCATTAATAAGACGTTGTTGGTAAATCAGTTTGGTGTGTGTATAAACTGTGAGAGTGTGTTTACTTTGTGGAGCTTTGCGCGAGTGAGACTTGTGTGTGTGCTGAAGTTTTCACTTGAGAGTGAGCAAATGTCAAGATCTTGAGGTGAGGTAATGTTTCTGGCACACATTTATGTGGTTGTTGCAGGTTGAAGACCTCTGCAAGTGGTGAAGACGAAGACAGGGGTGTTTGGAGGAGGAAGAAGGCGGTTGATGATGACCACGCCAGCGAATGAAGAAGACGAAGGAGGAGGAAGAAGGCGGTTGATGATGAAGAGGCAAAAGGATGAAGAAGATGAAAGCTTGAAGCAAAGATGTTGATATATTCGGATCCAGTGTCAAGCGTATCCGGTTCCAGCCTTAGGAGGCTTCTTCGAAGGAGGTGTATTCGGTTACGTTGTTCACGTATCCAATTCCATATATCCATGAGGCTAGTGTGCGTCTTTCGTATTCGGTTGTGTGGATGGCAGCTTTGTGTTGCGATTCCAGTAAGTGATTCCCCATAGCTGGAATAGTAGCTCCGTCATCAAAGCTGAAGATGCAGAACTGTGTAACTGGCCGTCCATGGGGTGATGCGGGTATGTTGGTGGCATCGCTGTGAAACATCTTCATTCGCCGTGGAAGCACCAGTGCAAGAAGGCCACAGAGGATGGAGGTGTGTTGTTACGACCACCATTCAACGGAGACATGTGGACAAAAGGACGATAGAGAGTAGGGAGATGTGTGGCATGGAGAAGAGGATGAAGGTTTTTGCGGTAGAGGAAATGTGGTGGTCCTGGAATGCAGGGTAAGAGTATGGAGGAAACAATAGTATAGTGAGGTTGATGGGGATGAAGGTGTCTGTGTCTGGTGGTGGTGGCATTAGGTGGAGTACGACGATTGTGTGGAGGGTGAAGGGCAATGCACAATAATGCTTTCTGGCATACGAGTTGGCCAGATATGGGTTCCATTAAATTGTACATGCACGAGGAATCACATAGGGACACAGGTAGTTTTTGGATATGGATTTTTATGATAGCAGGCTTAAGCATTTGTATGTTTGTAGGTTTTTTTATATTACTTGTTAGTAAGTTATATTACAAACAAATACTACTTAAAAATAAATTCATTTTACTACATTATAATTTTTATAATTTTTAAAAATCAATGTTAAAAATATTTATGATTTTGGTCTCTTTATAAACAATTTTACAATTAAATATCACATTAATAAATAATATTTTATATTACTTTATTAACTAGGAACATTTTGGTAATATTTAATTTCTATCAATTAAACTAATTTTTTAAATATGTGATGTAACATCCCAAAATTATACAGTCATTAACTATATAATAGAATATTCACATATATTAATATATCAAATCAGTCTTACAGTAGAGAAATAACGTATGCTCTTGGCCGAACGGCCTTACAAAACTATACACAATAACAGGAGCGTTCGCTGAGTAACATGAACGAACGGCTTACAAAATAAATACCGAACGTTCAAATACTTAAGATACAGCAAAAGGCGCTCGTTCTAAAACAGCCCGCTAATCTAACTAAACTAACATATAACCGAACGTCCTACTGTTCAGCCTTCACTTCAATCTCCACTAAGTTTTCCTCAGCCAAGATTCCTTCTTCAAGCGTTTCTTCCAGAGATGCATCTCCCTCTGCTCACATCCACACGGATGATCATTGCAAAGACAAGACGGACGTACAGATACAGACAATACAATGGAAAATGAAGGGTAAGCTTATTGAATTTAATTCAAGTAAAACATACATTTCATAACATATAAACCATATCAAATAATTCACAACATATAATTCAATTCATTCATTAACTCAATCAAATTCCTGATACTAGACTGACTGTCCGGACTGTATGAATTCTGTGTAGCTACGACGTTTGTGCACCCAGGTGGAATAGCTGGAATTCTCATCAGCGGCCACCTGAGGTTAGTCCGTTCCGTCCAAGTTACAATTATGGACTAGGACCTCCTGCCATTCCCACACATGACATACTCCTCTCTACTTGAGAACGATCACTCACGGAACATCAGGATGAACTGCCAGCTAAGCTTACCACATTCATACTTTACCAATTCAACTTTCATCTAAGAGTCGTTCCTCCCTGGAACGCTCGTTCAAATCAATAACCATAATTTCATTTCTTATACCGTTCGCACATCATAACTTTCCATATTAATCTCAATTCCATTCTTCGTTCAACTTTCATAAAATGATGAACGTTCATCCTTCTTAAAAATGAGGACGAACGTTAACACAATACAGAGGACTCCTCTTTTCTGAACTGAAAGAAACAAACACTTGTTCGCTGACGACGTTATGACCACTTGAATCAGTTCAATGAACTAATTCTAGAAGAATTCGAATGGTACTCAGAATAGGTTAAGTACAATAACTCTAGGTCGAATCCAAATGGGTAGAAACACCATAAGGTGTTTAGATAAATATACCGAGTACGATTTAATTAAAGATACCAACCGCCAGTCAATGACCGAACGCGGTAATAGATATTTATTTAAGTTTTTGAACGAACGCTACTGAATCTTGGACGAACGCTATTTAACTTTTGGACGAACGCTATTTCTACCCATTCGATAATTAAGGGAAAGAACGAGCGTTCGGTATAGAACCGAGCGCTACTTATAACGTACGCTTTGGGACGAGCGTTCGGTATAAGACCGAGCGCCACTTAGGACGTACGCTTTGGGTCGAGACCCTTCGCCGATTTGAGTTCATAATAAAGAAAAGTAGTAAGGTTACTATACGATGGTGAAATTAGATTTCAAAATGACTAAGAGTTCAAAGGTATATTTATAAACTTCTCACTTCTCACACAACACTCGGGATATCTACATTCAGCCGATCGCTCAAACGTAGCTCTAATACAAGAGGGCGTTCGTCCTCAAATAGAATTCTTTCCAAATGAAAGAATTCCTTTTCAATTGAATTTGACAACAACACCGAACGGTCAAAGACCGTTTGATGACGAACGTTCAATATCATAAGAAAATTCATAATCAAAGTTTCATTTACATTACACATTTCCCATCATATACTGTCAAATATTCATCTTATCATATATCTCATATTTCAGTTTAATCATACCACAGTACATTTCATCATTTTCATACATCAACTCATGATCATATACCAAAAATTAAATATCAAAATCATACTGCATACAATTCACAGAACGTGCATACAGTACAGTGCAAACATATGAATTAAATTTAATAAGCTTCCCTTACCTATAGAAGCGAACGTACGTCCTTCAGACAAAAACTTAGTTCCTAGTAATAAAATCCCTTCTACCACCCACGCTTAATCAGACTTCTCCAAACTAAACAATTTACAGAAAACCAAGATTGGTTCAGAGTTATGCTTGAATGCTGATAAAGACGAACAACTAAGGACGAAGCACTTACCCGTTTCAGAATCCAGAAATGTTCGGTTCAACTTGAAGCTTATGACGCCGGGACTGCTTCCACGGTGCCTGATCGTTGATCGGAGTAGTAAATGGTAAGTTACGGAAGAGAGAAGGAGGAGGGTTCTAGAGAGAAGGAGGAGAAAGGGAAAATCTGAGTTTTAGGAGGGAAGAGGTGCGCGCAGGAGCGTGGAAGAGTTTTTCAGAAAATTAGTTTTGTTTAATTCCACTTTCAAACGGACGAACGTCTCCCCTGTCGACACCTGCACCCCACTACTGACTTCAGAAGTTTCCATTTTGACAAGTGGCGTGCATGCATGGATCGGGTAGTGGATTTTTAATGCACTGAACGTGTGGCGTGGGTGTATTTATGGAAGCTAGCAGGTGACTCATCATTTAATTAAATAAAACGTGACATAATTCTAATTCTTGTTCTCACAAACTTTACTTTTAAATCCACCCTTAATTACTCACAACTTCACTAAAAAAAATAAAAAATAATTACACTTAAATCCATTCAAATCCATTCACATCATGTCTAATTGTAAAAACAGATTAAAATATCATTTCCCTGCCGAAAACTCGTCAAGCTTACCAAGAAAGCAACGTCCCAAAACCCATCAAACTCATCAAGAAAGTCGAGCAAACCATCCAAAACCCTAATCCCTCTACCAAATGGGAAGCAGCCAAGCCGCCGTCTCTTTCCTGACGAATCTTGCCCGCTCCGCCTTTGGGCTGGGCGTGGCGGCCACCGCCCTATCCTCCTCCCTATACACAGTCGACGGTGGCCAGCGTGCCGTCCTATTCGACCGTTTCCGAGGCATTCTCGACGACACCGTAGGCGAGGGAACCCATTTCCTCATCCCGTGGGTCCAGAAGCCTTACATCTTCGACATCCGCACGCGCCCTCACACCTTCTCCTCCATCTCCGGCACCAAAGACCTTCAGATGGTCAACCTCACACTCCGCGTCCTATCCCGTCCTGAAATCGGCAAGCTCCCTGTTATTGTAAAGAACCTCGGCCTTGAGTACGATGAGAAGGTTCTTCCGTCCATAGGCAATGAGGTCCTCAAGGCTGTCGTCGCGCAGTTCAACGCTGATCAGCTCCTCACCGACCGTTCTCAGGTATCCGCTCTCGTTCGTGACAGTCTCATTCGCCGCGCCAAGGATTTCAACATTGTTCTCGATGATGTCGCCATCACGCACCTCTCCTACGGCAGCGAGTTCTCGCGCGCAGTGGAGCAGAAGCAGGTGGCGCAACAGGAGGCTGAGCGGTCCAAGTTCGTCGTGATGAAGGCCGAGCAGGAGCGGCGGGCCGCGATTATCCGTGCCGAGGGAGAGAGCGATGCGGCGAAGCTAATCTCCGACGCTACTGCCTCGGCTGGAATGGGGCTGATTGAGCTCCGGAGGATTGAAGCATCTAGGGAAATAGCCTCCACGCTGGCGAAGTCGCCAAATGTTTCGTACTTGCCTGGTGGACAGAACCTTCTCATGGCTCTCAATCCTTCTCGATGATCGTGATGATGATAATGGTAATATGGTTTTATCGATGATCTGGTTTATTATGTAATCAATTTATCTTTTTCAAGTTTTAACAGATTATTGGAAATCTTGTCTTATATATGATTAATGGTTGCTTGATATTAGAGTATGATTTAGTGCTGATCTTATCAATAAAGTATGAGATTTCTCTTAGGTTGCAACACAATCATTTGAGTGCTAAATTGTTTACATTTTGCATACATTACCACACCCGCTCATCACCCATTTCCATTCCATTTTAGTTTACAGTATCTCTGCTTGTAATGAAGTGTTTTCCCTTTGGACCAAATTCAGATTCTTTTCTTTTTCTGACATGATATCTAGATATCAGCTAGGATGCATAGGCTAACACTGTTCATTCAGCTCTATTAAGTTATCTGGGTTCCATTTTCATTTTAACTTTAACTTATTTGCATTGTTTTAACTGCTTCTACCTCTCTCTGGACGAAAGAAGTAGAAAGACCATGAAATTGTATATCCAGCAGTTGTACATGTTGAGCAGTTTTACCATTGATAAACCTGCTAATACTATCTGTTTCATTTCAGGGCTTAATAATGCAGTGACATGAGATGCTTGCATCAATTTGTTTTCTTGTTCCTCCCGGGAGTAGTTATCTTGAGTTTTTAGCGTCGACTCTATTTCATTAGTACAATTATAATACTTGGATTGTGTGCTTAAATGTAAGTTGTCTTACCTATATCATCAATCCACCAAAAGTATTTCAATACATGGTTCTGTTTCGTTTCTCAGTTTCTCAATTTGGCATGTTTGGCTTTTGTAAAAGCTACAAACATTCTTTACTAAACAATTTCATATTTTATGAAATTCAAACTATTTCAACATGTCTTCCTTCAACAGAATATTCTCAAAATATTTCAAATTTAAAACCATTTTTTAAGTAGTTTATTTTTAAAAAAATTAAAATCTGTATTAAAGTACTTATAAACATCAAATTTTAAATTATTAGGTGACATACACTCACATTCAAGATATACACCAAATACTATACCTAACTCTACTGAAAGAAAACATATTTCCAACATAAATATTAGTGTATTTTAGATTATTAAACAATTATGGAGAAGATGAGTTATTTATATAACTATGTAGGGTAAATAATCCGTGAGATAATTTCTTGATTTTAAATCGTTTATTAAAATTTGTCGTTATTTCTATACTTGTACGTTTACTTTAAACAAAATTCTTTTAAATATTCCAACCAAATCATCACATATATAACGGTATATATTATGCGTTCATTTACATAAAGAAAACAAACTACTCTTTAGTTCGTATATTTATCTTAGTTTATGTTAATGTCTATAAATTTAAGCAATAAAAGTAGTAGTCTAAAAAAGTTCAATTAAAATTATGTGCAGGGACTAAGATAAAATCTTCACAATTATAAAAAATAAACGAATAATTAAACATAATAAGTATAACGACTTCAAAAAAGATATTAGTAAAATAAATAAATTTGCACTCGTACACTATAATCGAATAAGAATGTATTAATGCAACTATTATATATTCAAGGTATGTCCCATGATTGGATAAGAAAAATCTATAGATAATACCTTAAACTAGTCGATTGTTAAAAACCATATCTCACAAGGAGAACAAATATTGAATGTCCAATTATAAAGGCATTGTAATTGAAAAGACAATAACTGTCAAAATTAAGGCCAACTAAATGAACAACATATTAAATACACTTTCTTTCAAATTGCAAGTTGTTTCAAATATTTGCAACATAAACAAAGAAAATGTTACATAATCAGCAGTGTATCTGGGGAGGTATCTATTGTGAGCACAATTCGTGGGTTTAAATTAAATGCCTCATCTACCCTCTCTTATTAAAAAAATCACATTTCTCCAAAAATTATTTTTAGTGACTAAACACTTCAATCAAAAATTGATCAGGGACACGATCAACCAAACCCAAATGGGTATATAGAAATACCCGAGTGAACAAAACCTCATCCCCCGTTTACAATATAATTTATGATTTCTACTTGCTCTTACAACAACATGGATTCTGGATTTTCAATATAGCCCTTGAATGCTTTTAGCCATTCGGCACCAATTGCACCTGAAAAGAACAAGCGTATTGTTGACATGCTTTACCACAAAATAAACTTTTGAGTTTAAAATAAAAAACATCGAAGAATGATTACCATCTATAACACGATGATCACAGCTGAGGGTCACAGACATGAAAGAACCAAACTTGAATTCTTCAGCACCTGATCCCGGAATGACCCTCTTCTCAGCTGTTCATCATGTCAGCGACACACGAAAATAATCATTAAGAGAAAAGTGATTGCAGTTGATATAAGAAATAAAAGGGGGAAATGCAAAACTATTCTTACCAGATCCAACTGCAAGAATGCCCGACTGAGGAGGATTGATGATTGCACAGAATTGTTTGACACCAAATGGCCCTCCCAGGTTAGACACTGTAAATGTACCTCCCTGCAATGCAATTCAACCCAAGACTTTATAAACCAGCTCAAGTAGTCTTTATTCTCAGATAAATAAAAATAGACATGAAACTCCAATAACCTCATAATCTTGGGGTTTCAAGCTGTTTTCTCTGGCTTTCTTTGCCAATTGTTTGACCTCCTCCCCTATTGTAGAGAGGCCTTTCTTGTCTGCATCCTGCATATATTATGAATATGTGTCAAAACGATGACCTGTGATTGGAATATAGGCTGTAATTGTATTTCAAATACTAGAAAGAGGCCATTGCTAACCCTGATAACTGGAACAAAGAGCCCATTATCAGTCTGCACAGCTACATTAATATTCACATTATTATACCTGCACAAGAACAAAATAACGAACTTAAAGTAATCCACAAATTTGAAGCCATTAATGAAAGACTAAAAGACTTACTGGCGAATATAATCATTTGCCCATGAACTGTTACATTGAGGAACTTTGCGAAGAGCCAATGCAGCAGCCTGAAATCAAAAGCACAGATATAAAACTTAGTTTCTTGTGCTATTTTTACAATGCTGGCAATGAGGTTTGAATTTGTGACCACATATTATGCATAAGTTAGTTAATATCTCGTACACAGAACCGATTTAAGCTAAAAGAGCTCTTTTAGTGATTTATGGGACAAGGGTTTTCGGCCATAATTGCAAGTCAGATAGCTGAACCGTCCCCTTGAAGGTTGAGCCATGTAATAACATTTCGCTAGAATCCATTTCTATATCATTCCGCATTTTCACAACTGATAATTGTTGTGTACACTTAATTTTTATTCAATCTACACCAATTACCTACCTTTTCGTTATTTATTGCTCAGTTAGTGCCATTTTGTTATAATTTTATTCTAGTTTGTAGTTAGTTATAAATAAGATTTAATGAAAATATTTACTTGTGTGACTTTTGCGGACTTTTTATTATAATAAAGAGAAGAAACGAATGGAAGGGACGTGACCAGATGCAATGCATAACTGTAGTTGATACACACACATGGAAGACAGAAAAATAATTTACATTGAATCCAAGGCAAGCAAAGCACGCAACACCTTTCATATTCTGCATAATATTATTTTGCTCACAATCTGTTGAATAAAGTTAGTCTGAATTTGGTTCTGTTTTACTATGATCTTAATGTAGCCAAAGAGATACAATAGGGGTCCCTTCTACGGAAATTGGTCCATTTAACTAAACAGTTAGATATTTAATTCTAAGCTAACATCAAATAAGAGAAAAGTTATTTAATATGATTTTTTAACTGTCATAAAGCATTCCACAAGTATTATTTCTTAGATAAGATAATGACATTCCCTACTTATTAAGCACCAAATAAGCAACCAAGACAAGAAGAGATATAATGTCAGATAAAAATCTAATACCTTGATTACAAGGTCATTAACTGATATGCGGGAGCCACCAGAGGCTTCTTGCAAGGAATTGAGTTTGCTCCGCAAACTGTAGAAATAATGTTCCAATTATCAGAAATATGTATGGCGAGTAAATCTTTCAAATATTGATTACGGGGAATTACCTCATGAGTTTATCAACACATGCATCCACTGATAAATAGTAATGAGGAATAGTTTGCTTTGATAATAACAGCCGTGAAGCTGTGACCTGTAAAAATATATAATTTTATTTAAAAACATCACTCATGCTTACGCAACACAACATATATTATGATAAGAACTTACGTAGAAGTGAACACACAGAAGGAGAAAATAAAATATGCCAGTAGTTATGAGAAAAAGTACCAAGAAGCCCTATGAAACTATGTTCACAACAAAATTAGAACATCATGTGACATGGTCCAAAAACTGGTCTTTGATCACTTGAAACAGAAATATCATCTAATAAAATTTAAGGATTTCTTCAGCAATTTACCTTCCGTATCTGAGAGACAGGAATGTTGATATAATCCAGAGCTGCATCTGTTGCACCCTTGGCCTTTGAGGGTGCGGAAACTTGACTAGAAGCTGCATCCGAAGCTAAAAAGGGTTATCATATAATCAATTTAATCAGCCACACATGCTAAAATATCCTAGAGCAAGCAAGACAAAGTGAGGAATTATCTAGCATAACAATGAAATGTTTCCACTATAATATGTACAGTATACAGACAAATTAATATATATATATATATATATATATATATATAATGATATAATTGTACCTAAGAAATCTTCAATATCAGCCTTCACAATTAGTCCTTCATGTCCTGTTCCTTTAATGCTAGAGAGTGGTACCTACATCAGTGAGGGAAATAGATTATCTATGTCTATTCTGAAAGACCTTCAACCGTATAATTTGTTATTGATAACTGACATTTTTCTCTTCAGCCAACTTTCTAGCAAGAGGACTAGCAAATACGCGATCTCCAGATGGAGTTGGCACACTTGGTTTGGAAGCCTTTGCCTCAGGTTCTCGAACAGGCTCCTGTGCCTCCTTCTTTGCTGGGGATGGCACAGATGTTTCTTTGACAGGAGGTGCACTTGGTTCAGATGTTGAGGGTTTGTAGTCTTTAAACTTGTCAATATCCCCCTCATCTTCAACAGTTATGGCAATTACCTATGAAAGAAATTCTTCATGTTACCGATTGTGATGTCTTCCATAAGTCAACAGAGTCCGGAGTGTAAATAAGCATTTTTTTCTTGCAACTTCAAACTGTGGAACAATAAATAAAAAGTCCCTTTCAAAAGAGAGAGGAGGGGAGAGGCAGAAGATATCAATACCTCACCAACTTTAATTTCTTTTTCCCCATCTCCACGAACTATCTTGGCCAGATAACCTTCTTCCATACTTTCCATTTCAACAGTAGCTTTATCCTATGAAATACGCATATGTCAATGTTTGCATAAGAACCTTAATAGAGGTATTTTATGTGTCAAGTCTCTGGTACAAGAACCATACAGTTTCAACTTCACAAAGCACTTCACCAGGAGAAACTTTATCACCTTCTTTCTTCAACCATCTTGCAATGTTACCCTGTATATAATTGGGGAGTTCATATAATTGGGAATATTCTTTAGGAGAAACCATGACCCACTAAATGACATTAACATGTGATGTAGAAAAGTAAAACCTCGGTCATTGTAGGTGAGAGAGAAGGCATTCCAATTTCCTGGTGCGGGGGTAGATCTGAAATATATTCACCAACGTCAGTGATTAAATCAATAAGTACAGTACTATTTATATAGTCTCAAGACATAATATTCTATTAAAAAGAACAAAAAAAAAGGGAAGCTTAAGGTACAATTCTTATATAAAAAAAAAAGGTGTAAGATAGTGGAAACATTTTTAAAGATACAATTCTTGTATCATAAAAACTATATTTTTAGGTCCCAACGAATCAAGTACATGGCCTCTCCTTTAAGGAAACACAAATGATAGAGAAGCATAAGCTGCGGCATAATGTGAAAAGACTCATATATGTTGACAAGTTAAAGAAACATTACATTTAGTCTAGTTACGTTAGGCATATGTAAAACCATTCACGCTTGTATCTCCACCAAAAAAAAAGCATAAGATCAGAACATCTATTACCACATAAAGTGATCAAGAGTTTCAACTTTCCACCCTATTCTTAAATAAGTTGAATGTGGCACAAGGTAAATCATGCCTGTGCACAGTGCATTGACCATGCTTTTTGCTGAAAGAGTTATTCTTACAGGATTATTAGGCCATCTCCAACACAATGCCTCCCATTTTTATTTCTTATGCATCTTAAATGGGTCTTATCATTACATACCACTTATTTTTACGTTTTATAATTTAAAAAGTTCATCTCTCCAACCTAGCATCTGTCTTTATATACTTTTATACAACACACATTTATTTATCTAGTCAATAATGCATCTTATTTCTATCTTTTTGTGTAAATATTACCTTACATACCATTAAAAGCAACCTGCACTTACACAATGTGCTTGGTGCTTGACAAGGTCCACCGGTTGCTTTTACAAAAAGCACAGTTCTTAACTGGTAAGAATTGCACTGTGTAACCAATGGAGATGCCCTTGGGATAGTATCAAAAGACCCCATTTAAAAAAGTCTCATCTCAATCCTAGGTCAAGGACACTAGTGAGTAGTTAGAAACTCTGGCCAAGATTAGCTAAGGTATCTATATTTGCAATTCTCAACTGACTACATTTCTCCGTCTATTTATAATTTATACTATAAAAAATAACAGTACAGTACAGGAGAAAAGATGCAGTGGGTTAAATGCAGCTTCACATTACCAACAAACATCTTCCATTTCAATCAAATTTCAAAATTTAATTTGCCAAACTATGAAGGTGTCAGATATGCAACAATTTAAGACATAAGAAAGCACTCAAAGCCCCACATAGGTGATAAGCATCACCCTATTGCAAATCTGTGATATATGGATGACTAACTAAATGCAAAGCAAAAACCCAGTGAACATTTTAACCAAGCTACTTATCCAATCATCCATATCATTCCATGATCATTAAATGTCAAAGGACATCAATCTTAATCAAATTCATCAGGACCCATGAATTAAAAGATCAAAATATAAATAGTCAACAAGGAATATTTTGAAAGGCTTAATGTAACACCGAACAAAAAAAAATGGAGGAAACAAAATTAACAGCCCAAAGATCCATTGGTTGTACCTGAGGCTGACGCATAGCATCTCCTTGACAACACCTGTGAACTTCTTTTTGAGAACACGGTTGATTAAAAATAAAAAAGAGTTACTGTTAATCCCTTTTGAAGCAAGACATATGCAAGGAAAAAGAAATTATTATAACATAAAGTGACCTACGGTGAAATCTCTCCGGTGAAACCAGACCCAGTGATGGAACCCCTTCTGATACTAGCCATGGAGATGTTTCTCTTCTGCGTACCAAATGAACGTTTATATCAAAAAGAAAATACAAGTCAGCTGGAAATATACACATGCCGAGGAAGAGGAAGAGGAAGTGAAAAGCAACAGAATAGGCAAGGAAAAGAAAGAGATATTGAAGGCATAAACAAAAAAAACTTGTCATATATTGTTAAATTTGGATGTCAATTTGTTTTACTCACAGTAAAACTCACAGTAAAGTCGACGACCGGCTCAAAGACACTGCTTCTTGTTGAAGACTCAGGGAGCTGAGTTTTCCACACATCTAAACAAATAACCAACTACAATTATTAATATATAAAATAACACTTGAGGAGCACCTTCACCAAGCATTCAAATGGCTCCCAAACACCAGAATATGCTAATATCACTTCAAGCCTCTCCAACACAATCTCTACGGTTAAACTTATACTTGCTGCTCACTCACAAACACCTTAGTTAAAAACGCCAACTGGTTGCCAATACACCTATAAAAAATCAAGCATTCTACACTATTCCCATTTTTAAATTCGAAGTTTCACAGGACTGTTTAATTAGGTCAATCCAACACAGAATTCCAAATTCACAAATAAATCTGCTATGAATTCAGTTGCAATTGAGAAATAACCAAGAAACCAAGCAATTACCGCGCCTCCTATTGAGAGAGGATTGAGCATCGCCGGAAAACCAACGCGCCAACATATAACGCTCGTGGTGCAGCAACTTCGAAACATTTCTCACCTGAATCCAACAGAAAACAAAAAAAAAATGCCAACCTGTGTTTGCATTAAAACGCGATAATGATAACGGTAGGTAGGTAGAGAGGTAGAATATGATTCACCTTGGCCGAGTGATTGAGTAAATGTGATGCCATCGCCGATGAACGGAAGAAAAAATGGAGAAATAGCGACCTAAGAAAGACTGGTTAGGGTTCGTTCGGTGATAGATCCGATCAAGTATATGCAAATGGCATGCTATGAAGGTAGCAACTATGGCAGCATACCAACCATCTCAGGAATATTTGTTTTTTTTTTCTCTTCCTTTAAATAAATTCTTCTACTTTTTTACTTTTCTTACTTTTATTGTTTTTTATTATTATTACATCCTTGTTGTCACACCTTGGAAATTGGGCACCGAACCCCATACTGTTAACTTTAATTATTAAACCCAAAACCCTATGTTAGAGTAATTAAAACGCACCCAAACTCCTACGCTAACGTCAGGTGTCGAGAATGGAAGTTTTTAAAATCAGTTAGTGGGATGCAGGTGTCAGCAGGAGAACAGACGTTTATTTTTAAACAAAAACTGACTTTTGCTGAAATCCGCGTCACTTTCTACACGCACCCTTCTTCCTTCTAAAAACTGACTTCTCATTTTCTCCACCTTCTCTCTAGAAAGCTTCCATCTTCTCTCTACTGTAACTCACCACTCTCTTCTCCGATTCACATTCAGAAACCGTAGGAGCATTCTCTGAGTTGTGAGCTTCAAACTGAACCGAATAGATCCAAGTTCTGAAACCGGTAAGTCTCTCGACCTAGACGCTCGTTTCTGAATTACATGCAAACCAAGATTCGGCTGCATGCAAGGGTATAAGCTAAATTCTTCTGCGTTTTCTTTTGATTAGACTTAGTTGGAGAACTTAAGAAAACCGTTGAGGGTAGAAAGCCATAGTTGGACGAGTCAAAATCATACTCTTAGGACTTTCACCACTGATCCAGGTAAGGGAAGCTTATATAATTTAATTTGTATTTGCATGTTGTTTTACTGTATGAACGATCGCTGTTATAATGAATGAATATGGTATGTGTTGGTTGATATGTATGTTGATGGTTGATAAGTATGAATGATTAATGTGAATCATATAAAGTTTGTAAATTGATATTTGATATAAAGTTATAAAGTATGAGCTGATATGTTGAAACTTGAGATTAGAAATAGATGAAAATCTGAAATATGAAATCCTCACTATGATAATATACGTTCGTCATCGAACGGTCTTCTACCGTTCGGTTTTCTAGTAAAGTGCCTAAAAAGGAATTCTTTTATTTGGAAAGAATTTTGATCGAGAACGAACGTCCTGTGAAATACTATGTTTAAGCGTTTGGCTCAGCCTAGTGGTACCCATATATCTAAAATAAAGTAATAATACATTTATAACCTTATACTTTAAAATTAGTAACGCTCGGTCTTATACCTAGCGTTCGTCATAAGCAGCGCTCGGTCTTATACCAAGCGTTCGTCATAAGTAGCGCTCGGTCTTACACCTAGCGTTCGTCCTAAATAGTGCTCGGTCTTATACCAAGTGCTCGTATTATTGTATAGTAAACCTTGATAAAATAGCGTTTGTTCAATTGTAATAATATATTTTTCCATGTTCGGTCTGGCATCGGACTTCCGTATGCGAATTACTCCAAAGATAGTTCTAAATATTCTTGGCTCTTCTTCTTATCTTGGATCCGGTCTAAGGTCTTCATAATGAACTTTTCTTTAAGTACCAGTGTAAATCCAAACGAGTTAGTTCATTTAACTGACCGCGTAGAAAGTAGCATCCGTTACAGATTTCTTAGTTCATTCAGTCCCTTTTCTTATCGTTCGTCCTCGTTCTTTAGAGGGCTGAACGTTCGTTATTTTGTGTCTTTGAAACTAAGGATGATAATGATAATAAAGTACAAAATTTTGAAGGGTGAACAGTATATGGAATGATTATACGATTATGGAATTTGAACGAGCGTTCCAGGGAGGAACGACTCCTATATTAAATATTGGATTTGGTAAAGTATGTTTGTGGTTATGCTAATGCTGGCAGTTCATCCTGATGTTCCGTGAGTACTCGTCCTCACGTAGAGGGGGTAGGTCATGTGTGGGAACGGCAGGAGGTCCTAGTCCTTAGGGGTACTTTGGATAGGGCTAACCTCGAGTGGTAGCTGTTGAGTGTATCCCAGTTACTACATCACTCGGGTGCAAGAACGCCTGTAGCTACGCAGATTCATACAGTCCGGACGGTCTGTCTAGTAATATATTTCGTATGATGTTATATGTTAAACTATATGCTGTGTGGATTGAAATGATTATTTTATATGTTGATGTATGAATTAAATTACATAAGCTTACCCTTCGTTTTTCCTTGTATTGTCTGTTGTCCTTGTACGTTCGTCCTGTCGTTGCAATGATCATCCGTGTGGATGTGAGCAGAAGGCGAGGCTACTTTGGAGGACGTTATTGAAGAGGAGAACTTGGTTGAAGTGGAAGTCAAAGTCGAGCCCTAGAGTTTCTTGTTTATTTTAGATGTTAGTTTTAGTGTTGAATGTTCGGTTATTTAATCTTGTAAAACCGTTCGTTCTGAACTTCTATTATTCTAATATTAATGTATGGAATTGTGTACTTAAGCCTTTTGGTATATTAACGCTAATCTTAGTGTAAGACTGCATCATGTGACTGTTAAATGTAATTAATTCTATTATATGGTGATTACTGTATTTTGGGATGTTACACTTGTTAATAGTTTGTTGTGTTGTAATGAAAGAGAAAAACAATAAAAAAAACATCTAAATTTTATTTTATTTTTCACTTATTTATTTTTGTGAGTTTCAAAAACCTCGCCACTCATGTGTAAAAAAAAAGCTAACTCTGTTAACAAAGTCAACTTATATTGCGAACTAGTAAACCATAGCATTTGGTTATAACTTTCAAAACCTAGTTTTGGACGTGGTTTTTCAAAACCTAGTTTGGTTATTGTTTCAGTATAGATGTTGAGACCGAGATACGAACCTAACGAATCGCAACTGCTTCTTCCTATGATGCTGTTATTGTGATATCTCTTCCTGTGTTATGCTCTCTGAGGGGAAAATGGGTTGGGTACCTGCAAAGGCACTCCGACGCTCAAGTCAGAAAAGGGATGTATTGAACCCTTTCAATTCAAAATGACGAAGAAGAATAATAATTTCTCTCTTAATTTCTCTTAAGGAAAAACATACCTTTTTTCCTCTCTGCTTTTCATATTTAAAACAGTCAAATAAACCGTTTACCTAAAAATCCGGTCAGTTACCGAAGTTGACTACTTGGAAGTTGTAACTATTAGATCGTGTTGGATACTGGATCAGTTACTCCCGTGATTCGTGGTATTGACTGATATTCGTAACCGTTTACTCCTAACCGCTAATTTAGACATCGCTCATTAATTGTCGATCGTCTGGTGTATCGACACAAACATGTGAGCGCTATATGTCGCGACATCGCTATTTGCTTGTCAATCACTAATGTGTCGACATCAACATGTAAATGTTATGATGCGATCGTCTTAACGATTGGCGTCATGGTGTGTTCGACATACATACGATCGTGACATTACGACCGTAAGAAGACTCGGCATTGTGTACCCTTATTGTTGGTTTTAACGGTCGCCCGGGTTACTGGTCGACCGTTGGTGAATTCAGGTATCCTACAGTACAACAGAGTTTCTCAAAGTTTCGCAAAATCTAAACGTTGTTGCAGTTAAGACTCGTTCTCCTCTCCCAAATGCTTGGGAGTCATATTGATTAGGATTTGAGTTTGGAATTCAGGTATAGAATTTTTTTTAATTTTTTTCAAAAGATATTCTTTATTATAATAAATATTTTATAGCATGTAACTTATAGAATAATTAGTATTCATAATTCTTTTTGAAAGTATGTAATTATCTATATATGATGAATAATTGAATTTATAATATAAAAATGTATGAATTATTGGCAATTTAATTTAGAAATTATGATAAACAATAAAGAAGCATGGCCATGGGCATTGGTGTGAGCATGAGCATTGGCGTGAGCATGACCATGAGCATTTACAGCACGAGGATGATTGGTATAGAGAAGGGAGTGTTGGAATCATGCAAGACGCTAAGACATGTGAAGCAAGTGCATGCTTAGATCCTCCGTTCAAAGGTGGACCACTCTAATTCTCTGCTTCTCGAACTCCTTCTTTGTTGTTGCACCCTTCCTTCTTCTTCTTCTCCTTCAGCCCTTCACTGTGCGCTTTCTCTTTTCACCCAAATTCCAAATCCACACACTCGTTTCTCCAACCAACTCTTCCGTCAGTTCTCTCGTGGCCCCACACAGGAGGGGACCCTCCTTCTCTATCGCCTCGTTCGGAGAAACGGTACCCTTCTGGACAGGTTCAGCTTCCCCCCTCTGTTGAAGGCCGTTTCCAAACTTTCTGCCTTGAATATGGGCTTGGAGGTTCACGGCCTGGTTTCCAAGTTGGGCTTCCATGACGACCCTTTTATTCAAACCGCCTTGATTGCCATGTACGCGGCATGTGGTCGTATTATGGATGCCCGTTTGGTGTTTGACAAAATGTCTCACAGGGATGTGGTTTTTGCACCAAACTAGGCATATTTGCCTTTAATATTACTGAAATGGGCAAATTCAACCAAAATTACGAAAATGGGGAAGTCGTGGGGGACCTAAACGACTTCAATTGAAGAAGTCGTGCCCCCCCTGCACGACTTCACCCTGTTCATTTGACCAGGGTTGAAGTTGTGCACCCCTAAAACGACTTTAGGGTATGGTAATCGATTACCACATGTTGTAATTGATTACCATACCGTTTTTAATAAAAAATATATAAAAAAATTGAAATCGTAGGGGGGTTCACGCCTAAGAATACCAACTTAAGACCGAACGCTCACAATCACAATTCACCAAGGCCGAACGCTCAAGATCCAAAGCTAAGAATACTCTCTTAAGGCTGAACGCTCACAATCACAATTAAACAATCACTAAGTCACAAAGACTGAATGCTTAAGATTGAAACCGAACACTCAAGATTGACCGAACGCTCGGGATCATTATCCGAGAATACCAAATTAGGACGAACGCTTATAATCACTATTACACCAAAACCGAATGCTCAAGATTGAAGCCTAAGAACACCAACTTAAGACCGAACGCCTACAATTACTAATACAGAACCAAGACCGAACGCTAAAGATCACTCTCTGAGAATACCAATTTAAAGACGAACGCCTACGATCACTGTTTCACGAAGACCGAAAGCTCAAGATTGAAACCTACCAATTTAAGACCGAATGCTCAGGTTCACCAGCCGAGACTACCAAATTAGGATGAACGCTCACAATCATTAATCTACCAAGACCGAACGCTCGAGATTGCTTCATGAGAATACTAAATTAAGGACAAACGCCTAAATCACCAATTCATTTGAATACTGCTTGGACGAACGTCTAATATATTACTAACTTTTATTCAAGGAAGAATCCTACCGCTCGTTACATGAGAATACAAAACCGAACGCTCACTTGGCCTACCACTAACTTTTATTAAAGTCGTTTTTGGGGTGCACGACTTCAACCCTGGTCAAATGAACAGGGTGAAGTCGTGCAGGGGGGGGCACGACTTCTTCAATTGAAGTCGTTTTGGCCCCCCACGACTTCACTTTGGGTCAAAATTTGCCCATTTTGGTAATAAAGAGGGCATATTTGCCTAGTTTGGTGCAAAAACCCAGGGATGTCGTTACCTGGAATATTATGATTGATGGGTACTCTTAGAGTGGTCATTATGACCATGTTTTAAAGCTCTACGAAGAAATGAAGATTTCTGGTATGGAGCTTGATTCTATTATCCTTTGTACCATGCTTTCTGCTTGTGGTCATGCGGGAAATTTAAGCTATGGCAAAGCAAATCATGAGTTCATTAAGGACAATGGTTTTCGTGTTGACTCACATCTACAGACTGCTCTTGTTAATATGTATGCGAGTTGTGGTGCTATGTATCTGGCTAGGGAAGTCTATAATCAACTTCCCTCAAAACATTTGGTTGTTTCTACTGCTATGCTTTAAGGGTATGCGAAGATTGGATTGGAGAAAGATGCACGCTTCATATTTGACCAAATAGTTGAGAAGGACTTGGTGTGTTGGAGTGCCATGATATCTGGTTATGCTGAAAGTGATCAGCCTCAAGAGGCTCTTGAATTGTTTGATGAGATGCAACGACGGAGAATAGTGCCTGATCAGATACGATGTTGAGTGTCATTTCTGCTTGTGCTCATGTTGGTGCACTTGTTAAAGCCAAATGGGTTCATTCATATGTAGATAAAAATGGTTTTGGAAGGGCTCTTCCCATCAACAATGCCCTGGTTGATATGTATGCTAAATGTGGCAACTTGGTAAGAGCAAGAGAGGTATTTGAGAATATGCCAAGAAAAAATGTGATATCTTGGTCCAGCATGATCAATGCTTTCGCCATTCATGGGGATGCTGATAGTTGTTGAGACCTCGACAAGCGTACCAGATAGTTCAAGTAATAAATCGATAAGTCCGAATATCGAGTTCAGTTGTGATAAATGATGGATTGGATGATAGAAAGTGGTGATTTTCCAGGCTTTCCAGTGTTCTTTGTCCTCACTCGCACACTTTCCGGGAAAACTTCCCAGAAGGTCACCCATCCCAGAATTACTCTAAGCTAAGCATGCTTAACCACGAAGTTCTTATGAGTTAGGCTACCGAAAAGTAAATGCATTTTGGTGATATGAGTAGCCAAATCAATCCCTTTAAGCTATCCTTCAACCGTATAGTCCCATACCTACACAGTCTCCAGATCCCTCTCATTCCGGTGTATGTTCGATTCATCCATGTGCCCCTTCCACTGGAAGCCTGCCAGGAGCCACTCCTTGTCTGTGCCCCCTGCACCATGCTCCTTGCACCGGCGTCACTCCCCGCCCTCGTCAGTGCCCGGGTGTCACTGGAAGCACCCAAAATGAGCTGGACGTGAGCTGCAGAGTCCCCCTGGCCTTCTCCCCTCCAAAACTCCCTCTCTCTGCCTCTGGATCGCATTTTTAAAGAGAAGGGCTGTAAGTGATTTTTCGCTGGGCGAGCAGCCTCTTCTTGCTGGGCGAACGTCCTCCGCTCGCTGGGCAAGCGTCCATTCTCACTGGGCGAGCGTCCACTTTGCATCCTCGTTGGACGAGCGTCCACTCGCTGGACGTCTTCGCTGGACGAGCGTCCTCGCTGGACGTCTTCGCTGGACGACCGTCCACGTGCTGGGTCACGGGCGTGCACTCGCTGGACGAGCGTCCACTCGCTGAACGAGCGTCCTCCCTGGACGTTTTCGCTGGACGAGCGTCCACTCGCTGGGCGACGAGCGTTCGTTGGGCGACGAGCGTCTGTTCGCTGAGCTACGGGCGTCCGTTCGCTGGGCAACGAGCGTCCGTTCGGGCTTGGTTATTTGATCCTTCTGGCTTGGCAAATGACGCGCTCCAAGTCTGGGATAGTATCCAATCCTTATTCTACTTCGAAATAAACAAATAAAAGCATCAAAACACATTTAAACAATCAAAACTATATTTACATCAACATTTATATACTTTTCATGAGAGTTAACACTAAAACTTACTCAAAAGCACAACAATTTAAGTAACAAATACAAGCAAAGTTCACACCTATCAATAGTACCATAGCTCTTTTCCATAGGATGAAAGTACAAAATATTGAACCCAATGCAGTTACGTTTATAGGTATACTTTATGCATGCAGTCATGCAGGCTTGGTTGAGGAGGGCGAGAAATTCTTTTCCTCCATGATCAATGACCACAACATTTCTCCCCAACGTGAACATTATGGTTGCATGGTGGACCTATATTGCAGAGCCAAACTCTTGAGAAAAGCATTGGAGCTTATTGAGACTATGCCTTTTTCGCCAAATGTTATCATCTGGGGATCCCTAATGTCTGCTTGTCAAAATCACGGTGAGCTTGAATTAGGGGAATTTGCTGCAAAACGAGTACTTGAGTTAGAGCCTGATCATGATGGGGCCCTTGTAGTTTTGTCAAATATTTATGCCCAAGAAAAAAGGTGGGATAATGTCGGACTGGTCAGGAAATTAATGAGTCATAAAGGTATCTCAAAGGAGAAGGCAAGTAGTAGGATTGAACTAAATAACGAGGTGCATGTGTTTATGATGGCAGATAGATATCATAAGCAATCAGATGAAATATATAAAAAGTTAGATGAGATAGTGAGTCAACTGAAACTAGTTGGTTACACACCAAGCTCTTCGGGAATTTTGGTTGATTTGGAAGAGGAAGAAAAAAAAGAAATAGTTCTCTGGCATAGCAAAAAATTAGCACTGTGCTATGGGCTAAGACCGAGCGAGCGGTTAACATTGCCGCCCACCAAGGTCACAATCAAGAACGAACGTCCAAACGAACGATTGTCCGAGCTTTCATGGAACGAGCGGTCTTTCAAGGTCGCCCATCCAAGCATGGACAAAACCCCTTCGCACAATAAAATTATGCTCGGGCTCAGGGGACTTATGTATTAGCAGGACCGGACGCCATACGAAAGGACATCCACGTCTTCCCAGCACGCAGACCGAGCGAGCGGTTAACACAATGCCATGAATAAATGTGACATCCCAATTATATACGTCATGCATATATAATAAAGACGTCATCATGCATAATATAGGAAAGCAGTCAAGAGTAATTAAGGATTACAGTCATCCTTAGAATAGTGCGAAATTGACAACTAGAGTATTAGAATTTCTCCGTGGAAAATACGGAGAATTTAAAACTTTAAATACTCAAAAGTTCATCAAGAGCTAGCAAATCTAAGCTACAACACTGCCGTCTCCATCAAGAGCTGCTCCCAAAGTATCCTCTCTGCCATCTGCTCCCATCCAAGTGGATGATCATCGCCAAAGAAACATACATAAGCAATACAAACAAGCAAGGGTTAGCTAGATATAAAAAGCATGTTATATAACCTCACACGACATGCAAAAGTCATCCAAACATGGTAAACTGACATCACAAGACTTGTTACTTTATACCCCGACCCGTTGCTTTATAGACCGACTCGTCCGAACTAGAATGATTACCGAGCTATGGCGGGTTATGCACTCGTGGCGGCCTCTACTGCTTTGCAAAGCCATTGCCAATGGGTTCCACCCTACCACCCTCACGAGGTTAGTCCGTTCCGCGACCTAGAGCATCCTGGAAGCCTCCAAGACTAGGTCCTCCTGCTACTCCTCACCACATGGATCAATCATCTCTACTTGAGAATGAAATACCATTGGAGCGTCAGGAAAACCCCCAAGACTGAGCTACCATGCAATCATTCCATACAGCCCCAAATCACCACCATGTATCCTCTCTGGAGGATCATGGAATTACGTCCACCACCATGTATCCTCTCCTTGAGGATCATAGAATTACATCCATAAATCATATTGTTACTTTGAAACTTAACCCAAGTCATGAATAATCAGATACCACCATATTATCACAGTAAATCCAACATACCTCATACATTCACATACTTCTCACATAAATCACATCACAGTATATATATTTTCCAAACATTTTGCACATAATTCAATTCAATAGAAAATGAACTTAAAACCCAACATTATTTGCAAAATACTATTTGGATGAACATTATTCGCCGAACGCTATTTACAAAACACTATAAGGCCGAACACTATAAGGCCGAGAACACCTTTCGTTGGACAAACGAATGGAACAATCTTCCTTCGACAAACGAACCGGAAGTAGCTTCCTTCGACAAACGAACTGGAAGCAGGAACACTCAGCCAACTTGAAAAGAACAAAAATTCGACCTTTGACACACAATGCGCGAGCTTCTCCTATTCACAAGACTTCACAAGAGTAAGAACTATCACTTGACAACTTCCTCAGACGCACTGTATTCTCAAATGACATAGATCCCTTTTCACTCTCAGAGAGCTTCCCTTAGGCACACAACTCTACAAGACAACCACACACCTCACATATCACTTTCATCCATCTCACCCTGAGATGTCGAATTCATACTCAAATTCATCATTTAAATTTGCAGTCATATTATCACAGTAATTTAACATATCACATGCATTCACATACTTTCACATAAATCACATCACAGTATACATTCCAAACATTTTGCACATTTAATTAAACCCAGCACAAGAGCAAATGAACTTAGAACCGAACACTATTTGCCGAACACTATTTGGGCGAACACTATTTGTCGAACGTTTATTGGACAAACACTATTTGGCAGGACACTATTTGCCGAACGCTATTTGGACGAATACTAAGAAACCAAACACTGCTTGGACGAACGCTTATAAACCGAACACTATCACTTCTAATATTATTGTTCGAACACTGTTTGGACGAACACTTAAAGATCAAATACAATGAAACCGAATACTATGAGGTCGAACACTGTTTGGACGAACGCTTATAAACCGAACACCATCATTTCTAATACTATAAGGTTGGACACTGTTTGAACGAACGCTATAGATCAAATACTATGAAACCGAATACTATATGGTTGGCCACTATTTTGACAAACGCTGTAGATCAAATACTATGAAACCAAATACTATAACGTTGGACACTATTTGGACGAACAATATAAAATAAACTATCCAATCCAATACCAACCGAACGGTATAAAATAAACTATGACCGAACGACATAAATCAGCACCTAAACGAACGATATCAAAATCAAGGTTTAACCTACACGAACGACCAAATCACTAATACATGCCCAAGGACGCTCGCAGAACACAAGACCGAACGCTCAAATCAAACCCTAAGAATACCGAACATTCAAGTTGACCAATCGTTCAGAATATTTTGGCTGACCACTAATTGGTCGAAGAATTGGACGAACGCGCGTTCTACATAATTTTGCAGAATCGCACTAGATTTCCAGAAACCCCATTTTCATCCCCTTTTCCCAGATTTGCATCAAACACAGCATAGTTCAACAATCAAAGAAATAGATCTAGCTCCCCTTACCTCTTGAAGTCTTCCTTAGTGAATCTTGAATCTATCTTCTCCAAGACTTGCAGTACCAAGGCCTCCTTGCAACTCTAACAGCTCTCAACTTCACCTCTCTCACGGATTTTGCAGCAAGGATTTCACTCCCCAAGTGCAAAACCCATACCCCCTTTTATCTCCTACGTTCAATGCTTTTTGAATGGTGCAAAAGTGAAAGCAAGGGCCCGAACGTGTGTTGCTCCCCATTTGCCAAATAAAATAAAATCTCACTTCTTTCTATGGGGCGGCTGGTGCTTCCAAACACTAATTGTCCCCTCCATCTTCTTTTAAAATAAAGAATTTTTTAGGTTCTTACATAAATAATTTGTTATCCTATGTATTTCCTTTTTTAACTAACTTTTCTTTCTGTCAGTCTTTGAAATATGTGGTGCTTAAAGTTAAAAGTATATTTATTGTTTAATTGGAATAATTGATAAAAATTAAAATGGTTTACAAAAATATATACATATATTATATTAATGTAATTATAACAAATTAGAATTACTTCTATTATATAATTATAACATTATAAAAATTAATCGAAAAAAGTAATAATGTTATGATTATATCACTAGTGCAGAAAGGGCTTTAGACGTTCCCTCAACATCTTTGCGGGTGACGTCTTTGTAGACGTCCGTTGTGTCTGGCCGGACGTCTATATAGACGTCCGTTGTGTTTGGCCGGACGTCTATATAGACCTCCGCTATGTTAGGCCGGACGTCTATATAGACCTCCGCTGTGAACCCTCGGACATCCATATAGACGTCCAGCGCCTCGCCCCGGACGTCTACTTGGCTGAATTGTTAGCGGTAGGGGCTGGGGGGGTTGGACGTCCGTTTGTGCACTGCCGGACGCCTATAGACGTCCGACTGTGCACTAACAGACGTCTACTAGGCGTTTTTTTAAAAAAATTGATTTATTTTTTCAATAAAACCACACCTGAAAAGCATAAAAATGTCCAGAACAATTTTGCAATAATATAAATATGCGTTTCATATAAATAAAGTTCTACTTAATGTGGAGTTCAATCCACTACCAAAACTATCAACATAAAACTTAAACTAAAACTAAACAATGTTCAACAAGAAATAAAACTATTCCTAACTCCATCTTTGCAGAATATAAGCGGTCCACTCCTGCCTTATCTGTTTAATTGTGTCCTCTGGAATAGGCGATGTACTCTTTAAGCGCTGCAAAATTCAAGAAAGATTCATTATGGTTTCATATATGTTGAAGATGAATTTGATTTGTAATGTATTGTAGGTATACATCATTACCTCATTCCAGTCATCTGTAATGATAGCTCGAATGATGGTCTTAATCCAACACATCACATAGAAGCCACACTCCCATGAATCTAGCTGCTGGTTACACTAAAATCACAAACTAAATAGTTAAGAATTTAGATCATTCAATAACATAGAAAATGAATTAGAAACTATAAATGACTTACAACCTTTGGATACAAAATTTGAACCAGTTGACCACGAGATTTACCAATAACTCTGTACAGATTGAAAACACAAAGTATAATTAATATGACTATATTTATCATAAAAGTTGAAGGTGAACATCAAATTCAAAGTCATTTTTGGAGAAACACTTACCCTTGAAGCATGGTTCTCAAGTCATTTTTCATCCTCCTGTGCAATGAACAAAACCATATAATTTTACATTGTTTGGGAATGATGACCATCAACTGCCAGTGCGACCTATCACGAAGGACAAATAGTTATTCAACTAATTAAGGAAACTATAATAATAAACTGACCACATATAACAACACCTACCCCTCAATGTATGGCATAAGGTATATGTCTCTTTTTGACTCATCCATCCATGTTTGCAAATAATGTTGTCTATTTTGAAGTGTGTTACCAGACGGTTGAATGGTCTGAGGTTCAACAAATCCGTACATGGAAGACTGACCTTGGTCTACAACGATTGTGTCCATGTACCTAAAACAACAAAGTTAAGTTGTTAGAAACTATAACAATGTAAATAAAAGTAATATGAAAGACCAAATTGACTATCTTACATGCACCACAACTGAATGATGGAAATATTCAACATCCGGTCTCCCCCAATCATCTCCAATGCATCAGATAATGTGATATAAACTGGCACATGTGGGGGAAGACCAAATACTCTCAAATCCCAGTATAGTTCTAATGGTACTTTCTTCAACCTGGGTAATTTTGTCATTAGCTTTGATAGAGGATCATCCTCCGCTTCAGCCATGTCATCATCTTCATGTATGACTGTATCATGAATCGGCTGCTTCTGAGGACGTGTGAACTGCAGATAAGAATTTACGTCAAAGCGTTATCAACAATTATTTGTAGAATAAACATAGAAATACTAAGTTAATTATACCTGTGGAGTAGCGATGTGGGACATGATCAATGCTCTAGGCCAGGCAATAAATGATCCTATGGCCTCCCCCACAAAGTTAATTTCTGGAGTGGGTACATGCACCTGAGCCTGGGGATCCCAAACCTCGTCAATGGTCACACGCACGTGCTAGGGTAATATGGCAACACCATGAATGGTCTCCCCTCCCTTAAGCACTCGTCCGACAGCCACAATGCGTGGGGGATCCCCATCAACCAACAGCTCATATTGACCGTTATATTGAGTGGGGTCTATAGCAGAGCATGATCCTTTAGTGCTGACACGAGGTGGTGTGGGAGTGTCATCGGCCCCCATGTTGCCTTGCGTCATGAAATGCAGCTTTTCTTCAAGCGCTCTTTGTATTTGTTTTTGTTCTTGTAGCTGCTCCATGAATCGTTGCTCCATTGATCTCATGCTTTGGTTGAGTCTTTCCTCCCATTGAAGATCCATCTGCCTCAGTGTCTCCTGACTCATTGATTGGGGGGTTTTCTGTGTAGGGCCAAAGTAGTCACGAAGACCAATCGCCCCAGGAACTCCACGTACACGTCGTGGGTGCTCGGGCCTTCCAATGGTCATTGTTAGAATGTCGTCCCTACCTTGGCCAGCAAATGTGCCCTGAGTCTGCTGCTCAACCAACTCATCCTGCACATAAAAAAACCAAGTTACTTAGAAGACATGCTGTGATAGATACAGAATCAAAGAACTGCTTATAATTTGAACTTACAATTCTCTATGAGATCAAGGCAGCTGAGGAAGATGTCATGTTCCCATCATATTTAGTCCGAGCAGCCTTCCACAGGTGCAGGTGCTAGGTCCGGCAACTCAAGTCCCAAGGCATCCGCTCTAGACTTTCTCAGTTTCTTCTCCATTTTTGGATATCCACCTCGTGATAACAAGTGGGGTGCGTCGTTTAGCCTTTGTCTTTCTTGGGCGGCTAACCTTTTATCCTGTGAAACCATTTATATAAATAAGTGTAAAATCATAAAAACTCAATGAAAGACGATGTTAAGAAACATACCTTCCATTCATCAAACTCTCTAGATGCATGAAAGTGCATCCAATCCTCCTCTGTGAATGTATATTGCTGACAGGGACTTTCATGTTGCCTGTTGTTGAGCGGATCGCACCTCCCACAAAAGTTGAGCATAAAAGAATGCAGTATAGACTAGGAAGTGACTCCTAGGTCGTCTCACAAGGACCAATATTGGGGTTCAGTCTCATATCACACACATAGTGGGGGGTTTTGTGAAAGTTTTTGCAAGGAAAATTAAATTAAATAAAAATTGAAAGTTAAAGACAACTAACAAAATTAAAAGCTTGAAAGCAGAAAACCGAACGGTAATAACAATAAGTGTTAAAACCGAACGGTCTAAAGCACTGACCGAACGGTGCACTATAAATTGCACAGAAGTAAAACCAATACGGTATTAACATTGAGACCGAACGGTCCACGAAAAAGGAAATGAACGAACGGTCGCTAAAGACCGAGCGTCCTAACAAGGAACAAGACAAGCCGAACGTCACAGAGCAACGATAATAAAAAGCAGAACAAAGAAATGGATGAACGATCTCTAACAGTGAAGTTAGAGACCGAACGGTTCTTTTAGTGAGATCGAACGGTTGGAAAGTTGAGACCGAACGGTCCCTAAAGAAAGGAAATGGAAATGCAGGAAATTTGGAAACCGAACGATAAAAGCAACTTAAACATCTAAGAAAAGGACGAACGGTATTAGGTGACCGAACATTGTGAAGACAACAGGCAATGGAAAATGATATTGAAAACTAAACCAAAAAAGACTGAACGGTCTCTAACAATGAAGCATGTTAGAGACCAAACAGTGTAAAGGTAAAACCGAGCGGCATGCAGTATTTAAAGCTGAATAGTGCAACAGCGGAAAAGCATAGGAAAATTGTAAACCAAACTGTGACATCCCAAATATACAGTCATCAACTATATAATAGAATAATCACATTTAATAATAATTCAGTACAGTCTAGAGAAAAAAAAAGCGAACGCGCAAGGACGAATGTTCTTACGAAAGAGCTACAAAGTTAAAGCCGAACGACATAGGTAATAACTAACCGAACGATTTACAAGAGAAAACTACCGAATGCTCGTACATAGAAAGTAAGGTGATCGAACGACCACGGTCAAACGCCTATACTACTAGCCGAACGTCTTACTATTCGGTCTTCACCTCAACTTCTACCAAACTCTCTTCTTCCAGCGCATCTTCCAGTCGCTCGTCTCCTTCTGCTCACATCCACACGGATGATCATTGCAACGACAGGACGAACGTACAAAACGAGACAACACAAGGAAAAACACAGGGTAAGCTTATGTAATTTAATTCATACATCAACATTTAAATCAAACATTCCAAACACACAAGATTATTTCAACATATATAATCATTCAAAAACTCTCATTAGACAGACCGTCCGGACTGTATGAATCTGTGTAGCTACAGGCGTTCTTGCACCTGGGTGATGTAGTAACTGGAATAATCACATCAGCTGCCACCCGAGGTTAGCCCTATCCAAAGTACCCCTAAGGACTAGGACCTCCTGCCGTTCCCACACATGACCTACCCTCCTCTACGTGAGGATGAGTACTCACGGAACATCAGGATGAACAACCAACATTAGCATGCCCACAGTCATACTTTACAAAATTCCATTTTCATCCATACATGAGTCGTTCCTCCCTGGAACGCTCGTTCAAAATCCAAAATCATTATTTCATCTCATATACTGTTCGTTCATTATCATTCTTCACTTTAACCTCATTTTCGTCTTTCATTACCATTACATAAAATAACGAGCGTTCAGCCCTTTTCATAACGAGGACGAACGTGAAAACGAGATCGAGAACTCCTCGTTTCAGAACTGAATAAAACCGACACATCAAATTTACCGAACGTCATTTTCTACTTGAATCAGTTGAATGAACTGACTCTAGGAAGATCGAATCATTACTCAAAGAATAATTTAAGTAGGAAGGCTCTATGCCGAATACAAATAGATAAAGACACTTCAAGACGAGTAGATGACCATACTGAGAACAATTTAGTTATAGAAGGCGATTGCCAGTCAATGACCGAACGCGGTACACAGATTTACTGAAGTTTTGGACGAACCCTATTTCCACCCGTTTGGTAATTTAATACTAGGACGAGCGTTCGGTATAAGACCGAGCGCCACTCATAACGAACGCTTTGGGTCGAGACCCATCGCAGACTTGTACTCATAATAAAAATAGAAATAAAGGTAATAAGAGATGGTGAAGATAGAATTTAAAAATGACTAAGTGTCTAATTATGTTTACAAGCTTCTCAATTCCTCACACAACACTCAGGATGTCTACGTTTGGTCGAACGCTCAAACGTAGCACTAATAAAAGAGGGCGTTCGTCCTCAACTAGGATTCTTTCCGAATGAAAGAATCCCATACCAAATCATTTTCACTGGAAAACCGAACGGTCAAAGACGGTCCAATAACGTATGTACACAATCATAAGGGGAATTTCTTATCATAGTCAATATTATCAAATTTCAATTTTAACATATAGTCTCACCCATTTACAATCATACCGTATTCAAATAATCATATCTTATATCATTAAATCACAGAAATCTCATACATTTCACGCATCATAACATAGCATCATAAATTTTCATATCCAATCAATTCAACGAACGTTCATGCAACACATAGTCATATAAATTAAATTAATAAGCTTCCCTTACCTCTAAAGGTTACCGAACGTTCCCAAACGTAGAAACACAACTTCTTTACTACAGGTTCTCCTATCGTCAATGCTCGTTAATCCCAACTACAACAAGTGAACCCCGACACCATCAGATCTACTCATTTTAAGAATGGTGATCAACGTACGAACTCAGAACTGAGTTGTATGCTTGGAAAACGAACGATAGAGAGCAGGGAAAGACTTACCAGTCTAGCTTAACAAACCAAACGGTTTCTCTGGAAGCTCTTGTCACCGTGAGTCCTTCTATGGTACCGGAATACTGATAGGAGGAGAGGAAGTGGTTGTGTTCTTAGAGAGAAGGTGGAGAAGTCGTAGAGAGAAGGAGGAGAGGAAGGGTTTCTTCAGAAACGAGAAAAGAGGTTGCATGTAGAGAAAGTGGGTAGATTTTCTGAAAATCTAAGTTTTGCTTTACACGCCAAAACGAACGTCCCCTCTTCAGCCGACACCTGTTTTCCACTAACTGGTTTCCGACTCCCCTGGCGTCCGTTGTTGAAGTGTCGCGCTCTCAGAGTGACACGCAAACTGCACTGCGCTCGTCACTCCAGACTCCATGCAGCGTGACACCTGGCGTCTGTTGGTGAAGTGTCTCGTTCTGCGGTCGCCACGTGAGTTGTTGAGGTGTCTCGTTCTCTGACTGCCACGCGTACTCTAGCGAATGTACGTTATTTTCCAGGGTCTGACATTTCTTGATCGAGCGGTAATAAGAATAAAGGGTGAGCACCGAATGGTTCAAAGCAAACTAATAAAATGAAGTGGGAAAACCAACACGCATAAGCCGAACGGTACAATTAACAAAAGAAACGAACGGATACAGAAAACAGCTAAACAGTAATTAAGCAGTAAAATGGAAACAAGTTAAAACTTCAAGAATAACCGAACGGGAAATAAGCAACCAATTGAAACTAAGCAACAAAGAAGGCAGCCGAACGCATGCATCAACAATGACCAGAACAAACCGAATGGTCTACAGTGAGAACTTCGACTGAACGGTACAAGAATATTCAATCATCAAGCTAAAGGAACCAAGACCAAAACTAAACTAGAAAATAAAGAATCAACCGAACGGTAGTAAATGGACAAACACTTACATAACTGAACGGTCTAAAAAGGTTATTGATCGGTATGAAATGCAGCAAAATTCATCAAACTTTGAACGCAGTGCAACAGAAACTAAACTTTAACTTCGAAATGCACAGATAAGCCGAAAACTATTCTAAACGTTAATGAAAATATACCGAATGGGATTAAAATATTTCGCAATAGTAAAGGCACCATCCAACGCAAACTGAGAATCAAACAACATTGGAAATGCAACGTGAACAGTAGAATCGCAAACCAGAAATGCAGGAAGGTGACGATGAACAGTGACAAGATGAACGAGCGATGAACGGTGAAAATAAATTAATGAGTAACTGTAACATCCCAAAATACAGTAATAACCATAATTTAGAATTAATTACATTTCATAATCAAACAGTGCAGTCTTTACACTAAGATTAATGTTCATAAACCAAACGACTTTAAGTACAGAGTTTACTACAATACTACAAAAATACTAAGAGTTAGGGACGAACGGTTTTACAAAACCAAATAACCGAACGTTCAAAACTAACTAAACTATCATCTAAAATAACCGAACGCTCTAAGGTTCGGCCTTGACTTTCACGTCCACCAGATTCTCCTCTTCAATCACGTCTTCCAACAAAGCGTCTTCATCACTGCTCGTCCTCCCATATTACACTCGCGCTCTAGATGTCCGTTTCTCCTACAACGAGTGCATAACTTTACTCCCAACAACTTAGGACATGATGATCGGTAGTGTGGTGACGAATCATTATTTTCTTCACTTCACTTAATTTATTGTACTAGAATTAATTAGGGAATTGTGCTAAAATGTCCGGTATTTTCCCGTTTTACTAATTGTGCTTAAATTGACCAGTAATTCTTATTTTAATTAATTTGAATTGTCTGAGACTAATTATTTACATTATTGAGTGCAGGGAAAATTTTGGAAATAAATTGGGACATTTGGAAAAATATTCATCTACTGTGTTACTTATTTGGACAAAACTGTACTGCATTGATTTATTCTGTGTGTTGATTAGTGGAAACTTGAGATGGAATAATTTTTGTGTGGATTGGCTAAAAAAATTAGAAGAAGTGCACGGTGTTGGAATCCATATACAGCACACGGCCAATTCAATTTGACTAGCATCACCACATGTTTTGGACAACACAAAGGCTGCCACACTCACGGCCATTTATTTTGGCAAAGCATTCAGCCTAAGTTGGAATCAAAGAGAAGGGACCACCAAGTTCCAAGTGCAGCCACAGTTTTCTCAAATAATTTGGAAGACAATAGCATGGCATTCACGTTGGCAAATGAAATGATGGAGGGGACCACATTGCAACTCATTACTTGAAGCTTGATTGAAGTAGGGGCCACCTCACAGTTCTCTTTATTTTGTGGCTGCAGTTCACGTGAAAGAAGAGAGGGCCCATGATTTCTTATTATTTCTATCAAGCAATTGGTAACACACGGTCCAACAAAGAGAAGCTTCACACTCTACGGCCTTGGTCTTGGAGAAAGAGCACGTCCAGCTGGAGTAGCCACCACCGAGAAGACTTCTTCACCTTCTTGTTGTTAGCACACGCAAATTGGAAGAAGCAAGAAGAGGGGAGCTGCACATGGGTTTTTAGTTTTAAAGGGAAGCCACCTCCTTGATGAAGAAGCTCACGGTCTTCACATCCGGCAGCATGGAAAGCACAGTGTTGATTGGAAGAGAAAGCAAACACACAAAGCATCAGAGAAAGATGATCCACGTTCCAGAAGCTTCGAGTGTAGGCACCTAGGTTGGTTGAAAGAAATTTGGCAACATCCCTAGGGGAAGCAAAGTCCACGGACACTACAAAAATGGAGGGTCCCTACCCTATTTCTTTGGCACATTTAGGAGTTGAAGAAAGTCAGGAAGCTAGGGGGACAATACACAAACAAGCTAGCTGAAATGAAGGATACGGTAGTTTGTCCAGAGGAGAAGTGGCTATAAATGGCAGCAGCAGGCAGAGAAGCAAAGTCATTAGATTTTAGGAGTAGAGTTAGGAGTGCAATTTACGTTCTGGTTTTCTCCTCCCCTCTGGGGGAGGTTTTGTGTTTGATTTCATTTGCACGTTCCATGTATTGCATTTCGTTGATTACAATTTCAATTCTGCGTTTTAATTCCAGTTCTGTTCTGCTATAAAATTCAGTTGAGCATTTTAATTTTGTCAGAATTTTGTTTTCAATTCACATTCTCAAAACGTTATTAAGCTGTTTCTCAATTTTTATTTTCACTGCACCCGTTGATTTACGTTTTCAGAAAAAGTTAAATTTCGTTTTTACCATCCTCTAAATTTATTGTCTTCCGTTTTCTACTATTTACTATATTTTCAATATTTACTGCATTTTCGTTTTTCTGCACTGCTATTTTAGTTTTCCGCACCAAAACACTATCAAACCCCCATTCATGTTAAATCTAAGACCGAACCAGAATATTGGTTCTTGAGAAACGACCTAGGAGTCACTTCCTAGCTTAGGCTGCAATATTTTCGTGTAATCAATTTTTGCGAGAGGCGCGACCCTCTCGTCATGTGGTCCTCCACACTGAAAACACTTCACCGTCCCTTGCTGTCCAGACCGATTGGCAGCAACCAAAGATTGTGCCTGAGACCCACTAGAAGTAGATGGTAATCCAGCACGAGTGTAAGGCGTCCTCCTTGTCCTCCTTGAATTAATATTATTCCTTGAAGATGTGGGTCCTCTTATTACCTGCTGTTGTTGCTTCATGTGTTGCTCCACTTCTGTCACGTTCTTCTCTAATACATTAGCTCTCTCCACCTCATCAGGGAGACACTTCTCATTGAACTTAGATGGATGATGTTGAAGGAAACTCTCCGAACTCCACTCGGTCCCGTTTATTCCCAGAGGAAGTGGATGCTCCGGAAATATTCCTAGTGATTTCTAGGATCTTCGCCAGCTGTCTTTGGGTCGCTTCAGAATTGGCACGTGCGGCTTCCAAACTTTGTAAAGCGATCCTAATCTGCTGCACTAATGTAGCGTTCTGCTGTTGAAGCACTTCTATTACTGATTCCAATAGCCTATTGTGATAAGATGCATCATGCTCGGTTGGTTGAGGTTGAGAAGGAGGTATTGGTGCCATTAGTTCTCTGAGAAGTAGAGAAAACAATCATTAGCAAATTTTAAGGAGTTTGAATCATTCATCAAACGGACGTTGAGCACACAGCAAAAGCATAGTATGCTCATAACCTACAGTGTTCCTTAAGGAACCAAACTGCTCTGATACCACTAATGTAACATCCCAAAATACAGTAATAACCATAATTTAGAATTAATTACATTTCATAATCAAACAGTGCAGTCTTTACACTAAGATTAATGTTCATAAACCAAACGGCTTTAAGTACAGAGTTTACTACAATACTACAAAAATACTAAGAGTCAGGGACGAACGGTTTTACAAAACCCAATAACCGAACGTTCAAAACTAACTAAACTATCATCTAAAATAACTGAACGCTCTAAGGTTCGGCCTTGACTTTCACGTCCACCAGATTCTCCTCTTCAATCACGTCTTCCAACAAAGTGTCTCCTTCTGCTCACATCTACACGGATGATCATTGCAATGACAGGACGGACGTACAAGGACGAGACAACACAAGGAAAACAAAAGGGTAAACTTATGTAATTTAATTCATACATCAACAGATAAATCAAACATTCCAAACATACAAGAATAGTTCAACATATATAATCATCCAAAAACTATCATTAGACGGACCGTCCGGACTGTATGAATCTGCGTAGCTACAGGCGTTCTTGCACCCGGGTGATGTAGTAACTGTAATAATCTCATCAGCTGCCACCCGAGGTTAGTCCTATCCAAAGTACCCCTAAGGACTAGGACCTCCTGCCGTTCCCACACATGACCTACCCTCCTCTACATGAGGACAAGTACTCACGGAACATCAGGATGAACAGCCAGCACTAGCATGCCCACAGTCATACTTTACCAAATTCCATATTCATGAAAGAGTGAGTCGTTCCTCCCTGGAACGCTCGTTCAAAATCCACAATCATAAATTTATCTCATATACTGTTCGTTCATTATCATTCTTCACTTTAATTTCATTTTCGTCTTTCATTTCAGATACATAAAATAACGAGCGTTCATCCCTCTTCATAACGAGGACGAACGTGAAAAACTAGACCGAGAGATTTTCGTTTCAGAACCGAATAAAACCGACACATCAGATTTACCAAACATCATTTTCTACTCGAATCATTTGAATGAACTGACTCTAGGAAGGTCAAATCGTTACTCAAAGAATAATTTAAGTAGGAAATCTTTAGGCCGAATCCAAAGAGATAAAGACACCTCAAGACGAGTAGATGACCATACCGAGAACAATTTATATTATAGAAGCCGACTGCCAGTCAATGACCGAACACGGTGTACTGATTTATAGAAATTTGGACGAACGTTATTTCTACCCGTTTGGTAATTAACGATAAGGACGAGCGTTCGGTATGAGACCGAGTGCCACTCAATACGTACGCTTTGGGTCAAGACCCATCGCTGATTTGAACTCATAATTATAAATAGAAATAAGGTTGTTACAGGATGGTGAAGATTGAATTCAGAATGACTAAATGTCCAAAGGTATAGTTATAAGTTTCTCAACTCCTCACATAACACTCGGGGCATCTACGTTCGGCCGAACGCTCAAACGTAGCACTAATACAAGAGGGCGTTCGTCCTCAACTAGAATTCTTTCGAAATGAAAGAGTTCCAATTTTATCAGCTTACAAGAGAAACCGAACGGTAAAGGACCGTTTGATGACGTACGTACATTTTCTTAGAGAGAAATTCATTTTCAACTTTTCATCTATTTCTAACTCAACATTTATCATATAGTTCATATCTTATAAATTCGTATCAGTTATCAATTCACATACTTTATAGGATTCAGATTAACAACTCATACTCCACAATAATTATCTATTTTCACATTCATACATATCAACCATCATCATACATAACAACCATCATGCACTACATACATTCAATCAATAACGAACGCTCATACAGAAAACAACATACAATATCAATTAAATTAAATAAGCTTCCCTTAGCCGGATTCGTGAGCAACTTGTCTTAAACGCAACTCTACCCTCATTGGTCAACCAAACTCTTCAAACTAAAACAATTTACAGAAAACCAAGATTGGTTCAGATAAGGTGACTTCATGCAACCAGAGCTAGGCTTGCATGTTCATACGGATGAACAACTAAAGACGAGAAACTTACCAGTTTCAGAATTCAGAACTGTTCGGTTTAAGTAGAAGCTTGGGACGCCGGAAATGCTCGTACGGTGCCTGAATGATGATCGGAGAAGAGGAAGGGTGAGTTTTCTTAGAGAGAAGATAGGGTTTCTAGAGAGAAGAAGGAGGAAGATGGAAGATCAGATTTTTGAAAGAGAGTGCATGCAAAGGAGAGTGGAGTGTTTTTCTGAAAATTCAAATTTTGCTCCACAGTCGAGAACGAACGTCCCCTCTTCAGCCGACACCTGTTTTCCACTAACTGGTTTCCGACTCCCCTCGGCATGACACCTGGCGTCCGTTGTTGAAGTGTCGCGCTCTCAGAGTGACACGCAAACTGTACTACGCTCCTCACTCTAGACTCCATGCAGCGTGACACCTAGCGTCCGTTGTTGAGGTGTCTCGTTCTCCAGCTGCCATGCGTACTCCAGCGTACGTTATTTTCCAGGGTCTTACAGTAACTGTGTGTATCCCAATATGAAGAAAATATAAACGTTTTATCGGTTCAAGTAAGAAAACAATGAAAAGGAACCTCTTGGAGCTCTCTTCCAGCAGAACGTGTCTTCCTCTCATTCATCCCATATCTCGAAATGTTCAAAAAAAATCAAGCAAAAGAGTGTGGCGGCTAGACTTCCTGGTTTTCTCCTCTACCAAACGCTGGATGTAGTTGAGTGTCAACGTGTACAGACTTGGCAGTTGATGTAAGCTCTCCATTCAGCCGTGATCCATCTCTCCACCTCTGCGTCTGTGTGCTGCTTCCTGGACGAACAAAACTCTTCAACAACTGGAGCTAGACTTAAAAAGGCCTTCCTTCCTCAGCGCTGGATGTGCTTGAACGTCAATGTGTGCAGGCCGTGGGTCACCAATTGAACCAAAAAAAATAATAATATCCTCCATGCTTCCAGCTATGATAAGCACCTTAATGCAAATTGTGAACTAAAATAAAACTTGTGTCATCATGGACTGCACCGTGCTGCTGTTTTGCTTCCAACCAAAATGTTCTAAAAGTCTTTTCTGTGTTAATGTGGCATGAATGGACGGTCCATGAGCCATTTACTCTACAAAATGGAAATAAACCATGTTCCAAGCTGTGTGGTGTCTCCGCTTGCATTATTTCCAGTTGCTTCCAAAATGTGGCAACCACTTTCATGTTCTTTATTTCATTAAGAATGCAACGTGAATCTCATCCATGTGCCGTGTAGTTTCCTTTCCATGTGTGTGGCAGCATTCCTTAGTGGAGCATGCTTTCAAAGATAGAGAAATAAGATGTGCTTACTGCCAATTGGTGTAACATTGTGTGATCCTTCCAGCCAAGCTGTGAAACGTGTGGCAGTAGCCTTCCAAATTCAATTTCCCCTAGGCCGTGAGTGCGTCCCAAGCTGCTGGATGCCTTGCTTAAGAGTGTTGGGAGGTCTTAGCACCGTTCAATTATCAATTCAAGTTGACACAAAATTCACGCAGCACTGTGCGAAAATTGAAATGGCTGAGATGCATTGGGCTCAATTGTCATTTCTCATTTAATCTTCAAATGTCCCAAATTGTATTTCCAAAATTTTCTCTGCAATTACTAATGCAAATAATTAGTTTCAAACAATTCAAATTAATTAAAATTAGAATTACTGGTCAATTTAAGCGTAATTAGTAAAAATGGGAAAATATCGGACATTTTAGCACAATTCCCTGATTAAATTTGGTACAATAAGCTAAGTGAAATTGAGAAAATATTGACTCATCAAAATAGACCACACTTAGTCTTTTGCACTCTTGGGAAAAATCAAGACGCAAATCAGGGAATAGTTCCAAAGGACACCAGGAATACGACACAAACTCAGCACGCAGAAAACAAAGACTCATGAGAAAAATAAACAGAATTTACACAGTTCTCAAGAAATCTGGACAAAGAAAAGAAGTAGACAATATCCAACACAAAATCAAATAAAGCAGATACTTACATAAATCTTCCAAGCAATTCACAATATGGCAAAAATAATTAATCAGCTTAAGAGGTGAATCAAAAATAACAAAACCTCACAAATGCACTCTCAGTGTTTCTCTCAAGTGTCTAGGGTAAATAATAATATCAGCTCGATGTACTCAAGAAAACAAACACAAGCAGACTTGGCAAACCTCTAAAATCAACACTCAGAAACATATGCATGTTCGAATCAAAAGGTCTTTTATGGCTGTAATGGGGCCAAGGACATGGGAGGATAAAATATGGATAAGTAGCTGCAACCCAGAAGAAATAGAGGAGCAATGGGGATCAAGTGTAAATACAGTCAAATCACACTCAAAACCTCTAATTCAATCCTCTTCTCGACTTCATTATTCACACAAGTTTTTTTTTTCTCATTTTTCAATTTTCATTTTTTTTTCATCTTGTCTCTTTTCTTTTCTCTATTTAGGATTCAATTGTAACAGACAAGATACACAACATATTTACAAAAATGAAACACAAAGAGGAACCAACTAGCCAATTCATTATAATCCCCAGGGAGACCACACTTATTCCCAAAACACTTCCTGTAACATCCCAAAAATTCACACTTTAATAATTCAAAATTTAAATTTGTAATAATACATTTACGGTAACACCCCGTAATCTCACACTTAAATCTATACATATGTTTTAAGCTTAGATTTAACTGCAAATATAACATTGAATCCTTCTAATTTGTTCTTCCATCTCTTTCTTCATTTGCACAGGATCACGCGACAATCCTTCATCTGCTATCGTATAACGAATTATACGATCATCGCATAGATAAGATTTTCCGGCACAAACAAACAAGTAAGGGTGAGCTAACATGCAACACATGATTTATAAAACATGCATAATTGCTTTGATATAAACATCATATAATATTTATGTCAGACATCCTCATACCATCATACCACAATTCCTATAAGACACTCATCCCACTATCCCCAATAAACGTCACAATACCCAATATACACTCATCCAAATGATACGTTGATGAGCGGTCACGGGAGGTTATGCACTTGTGATGACTTCTACTTTTTCTTACAAATACACTTCCAAAATACTTCATACCATTCACAAGGTTAGTCCCCTCACTGTGTCCAAAACCGGCACATAAACCAGGACCTCCTGCTCATCTCACCACATAATTCATCCTGCTCTACTTGAGAAGGGATGATTATTAGAGTATCAGGATAACCTCCGACTACAGGACGCTCAACATCAACATATACACTATTACCATAACATTACAAAATCTCTGCATGAGATTCATACCATACTCATATTCCTCAACTCACATTATACCATTACAAAATCTCTCCATAATACTCATATCATGATCAGATGCATAATTTCATGTCAACATCATAAAATACATTCATCACAGTAATTTTATCATATCTCATGCATTCACATATTTTTCACATAATTTACCTCAAAGTATATATTCAAAACACATTGCACACTTAAAACAAGAGAAAAATAACCTTGGAACCGAACCCTATTTGCCGAGCACTATTTGGCCGAACGCTATCTGCCGAACGTTATTCGCTGAACACTATTTGGTTGAATACTATTTGGACGAACGCTAGGAGATCATGTTGAGCCGAACACTAAAACGCAAAAAACCATATTGACCGAACACTCTTAGAATGAACACTAAGATCAAACACCAGGTCGAACGCTCAAAACCAAACACCAGATCGAACACTATTAGGCCGAACGCTATTTGATTAAACGCTACTGGGTCGAACGCTAAAACACCGAACTCCATATTATATCGAATACTGTTTACACGAACGGTGAGATTGATCACTTAGGCTCGACACTAAACACCCAACGCTATTAGACCGGATGCCATTAGGTCGAACACCAAAAGATCGAACGCTAAGATCAAGCACTTAGACTTAACGCTAAGACACCGAACTCTACTAGAACAAATACTATTATTTCGAACACTATTGGAACGAATATTCAAAGATTAAATCTCACCGAACATTGACTCTCACGAACACTATCTGAGGGCAACATCATCGAGACCGGACGTTCCTTACGAACAACTACTAACTATTAATGATCCTTACCTGAGACAAGCATCATCCAAACCGAGCACTACCTATGAATGATCACTACCTGAATCATGCATCATCACGACCGATCACTACTTATTAATCGATCGGTACCTCAGATCAAATATCAAGGCCGATCACTCCCCACAAACGATCGCTACCTCAGAACAACATCATTGACGCAACCGGAATCGCGACGGGACGACGATTCGAAAAGAAAAAAAGGGTTTGAAAAAGAGATTTGGAGTCGCCACCATAGTTTATTCTTGAAAACTACGAAAAAAACATAAAATGATAAGGCATGGTCTGCGAAAACTGAGATTCTTGGTTCGGGAGTCGGTTACGTGTAGGGAAGGTATTAGCACCCTACAACGCCTGCCCTAAGGCAGTACCTTTAACTAAATACGCGAATATGATGTGGTTTTCAAAATGTTTAACTTTCCCCTAAAATAAAATTCTAAAGAAACAAAATGTATTTTTTAGTTTTTTTTGGGCCCGACAAGGATTGACCTCATTCCTACATATTCTCATTCAGAATGAGAAATCAGGGTTACGTAGTTCTCTTAGAAAACTGCTTGAAAATTTGTTTGAAAATTGTTTGAGAATTTTGTTTGTAAAATGACTTTGGATTTTTGGGAAAGTGAACCTGACAAGGACTGGCCTTGCTCCTACGTATCTCCACTTTTGATGAAGAATCAAGGATCACGTAGTTCTGGCAAGCAAGACTGTTTGTTGGCTTTGAAAGTGTGGATGTTTTTGGCTTTTGAAGATTTTATATTTTTTTGGTATTTTTATATAATAAATAGAAAAGGTTTTTCGCACAAGGACGATGCGTGCAATCACACATATGCTTAACCTTTAAAATATTTTTCTTATTTTTATAAAATATTTAGATTTTTGTGTAATGAGCACTAGGCTGATGCGTACGATCGCACGAGTACTCACACGACTTTTTCCCTTTTTTTTATTGTTTTGCGTAATGAGCACTAGGCTGATGCGTACGATCGCACGAGCACTCACACGGCTTTGTTTTGTTTATTTTATATATATTTTTTATATTTTTTGTTAACAAACCTGACAAAATATAAGATACAATATACAAGAGTGTAGTTATCACACAAAGGGCTATATACAGTAAAAGAAATAAAGAAATAAAAAACTTAAAAATAAAGCGAGAGAAAGACCAATAAAGAATAGGGGTGCAGAGATAAAAACCAGGGGTGCAGAGAATAAATGAAACTCTTTCGTTCGGGCCAAAATCCTCTTCTCCAAACTTTGGATCTGCCACGGGTGTAAGGATGAAATTTGGGGGTGCCATTGAACATTTGCTTGTCAGACCCAGTTCTATTTTTTTTATATATTTTTTTTGTTTGTAGAAACATAATGGACTTAAGCCCAAATAGAAGAGGTGCAAAACATGAAACCAGGGGTGCATAAAACGTTTTTTTTGTTTATTATTTTTAGGTTCGGCCCCAATTTCTATCCAGAAATACTTAGGGGTTCAGCATCTCCCCCTTTATTCTCAACACTCGGTGCTTTAGAGACTCAAGCTCTCTTTCCCCTAGCGGAGGTTCGCCATCGCTCCAGCCAGAACCGGCCACCGTGCCACTGCCTTCCACCAGCTTTGAAATCGTCGGCAACAGCAGTTACACCCGAAACCACCGGTGGCAACGACGTCACTGTTTTCAGCCAAAACTAGCCTCTGCATTACTGAACCGTTTCCAACCGCGGCACCGTCAGCCTTGGAGACTGCCACCGATGGGCTCTCCTATTCTCCTTCATATGGTATCTGTTTCTGTGTTTGGGTTGTTGGGAATGGTAGGTGTACAGTAAGATATTTATTGGATAAAATATCTTAGATATTTTAAGCGGTTAAGGTTATAAACAACCAACCGGATTTTCAGATAATTTGTTTATATCTTATTCTGTTTATATTTTATTGGGCTTATATTAGCTCAGGATCCATGAGGTAAATTATAAATACAAAGTCAGGGCCAAAAGCCAGGTACGTTCCACTTACGCATTATTCACTCTATGCTACTCTCAAATACTCAATAGTGATAATCATTCACTAAACATTCAACTAAGAGCCGAGGCTCCTCAAAATCACACGCCTAACTTGAGCGTCGGAGTATCTTTTGCAGGTACATCCTCCCACGTCAAGAAGAAGACCATCGGTTTGTGCCAACACCGATCAGCCAATAGCAGGAGTTTGAAAACGAGCGAGCGGCCCAAACACGTCAACAGGTTAGTCTTTCGGTTCCAAAATTATTAACCGAAACATTTTGGCACCCACCGTGGGGCCGAGCGTCAAACCCAATGATGGCCACGAGGAGCATGGAGGAACAACAAAGCTGAACGGTAAAGCCCGTTCCCTAGGAAGCACTCCTAGGTCAAAGACCGAGCGGTAAATTCCTCTCGGGAGAGAGGTAAAGCCCTCTTAAAACTGAACGGTAAAGCCCGTTCACTAGGAAGCACTCCTAGCTCAAAGCAGAGAGGTAAAGCCCTCTCAAAACCGAACGGTAAAGCCCGTTCACTAGGAAGCACTCCTAGTTAAAAGCAGAGATGTAAAGCCCTCTCAAAACTGAACGGTAAAGCCCGTTCACTAGGAAGCACTCCTAGCTCAAAGCGGAGAGGTAAAGCCCTCTCAAAGCCGAACGGTAAAGCCTATTCACTAGGAAGCACTCCTAGCTCAAAGCGGAGAGGTAAAGCCCTCTCAAAGCCGAATAGTAAAGACCGTTCACTAGGAAGCGTTCCTGGTTCAAAGTCAAAGACCGAGAGGTAAATCTCTCTCGGTTAATGTTGAAGGTCGAGAGGTAAATCCCTCTCGGTTAATGTCGAAGGCCAAGAGGTAAATCCCTATCAGTTAATGTCGAAGGCCAAGAGGTAAATCCCTCTTGGTTCATGTTGAAGGACGAGCGGTAAATTCCTCTCGGTTAATGTCGAGGGTCGAGAGGTAAATCCCTCTCGGTTAATGTCGAAGGACGAGCGGTAAATTCCTCTCGGTTAATGTCGAAGGTCGAGAGGTAAAACCCTCTCGGTTAATGTCGAAGGTCGAGAGGTAAAACCCTCTCGGTTAATGTCGAAGGTCGAGAGGTAAATCCCTCTCGGTTAATGTCGAAGGACGAGCTGTAAACGCCAAACACAACTTCCCTCAAACTCATAAGTCCTATAGTTAACCACGGCTAAAGCCGAATGCTTAACTTGGACTTGGGGGGCATAATGTACAGTAAGATATTTATTGGATAAAATATCTTACATATTTTAAGCGGTTAAGGTTATAAACAACCAACCGGATTTTCAGATAATTTGTTTATATCTTATTCTGTTTATATTTTATTGGGCTTATATCAGCTCAGGATCCATGAGGTAAATTATAAATACAAAGTCAGGGCCAAAAGCCAGGTACGTTCCACTTACGCATTATTCACTCTATGCTACTCTCAAATACTCAATAGTGATAATCATTCACTAAACATTCAACTAAGAGCCGAGGCTCCTCAAAATCACACGCCGAACTTGAGCGTCGGAGTATCTTTTGCAGGTACATCCTCCCACGTCAAGAAGAAAACCGATCGGTTTGTGCCAACACCGATCGGCCAATAGCAGGAGTGTGGAAGCGAGCGAGCGGCCCAGACACGTCAACAGGTTAGTCTTTTGGTCCCAAAATTATCCACTGAAACAGTAGGTTTCTGGTGATGTGTGTGATAGAGGGAGCCACCGTGTGCGCTGTGAGAGTTGAAGATTTTGAATTTTAATTTGAAGTTGGATGATGAAAATGGAGGAAATGGACGAAGATTAAGGTGCTGCCATGAAATGGTATAAGGGTGAAGAAAGATGGCTGTGAGGCGTGTTGGAGATGAAGGTGATGAGGTTGGCTGTGTGTGAATATGGAGGATGGGTGTTTGGCTGTGTCAAGATGGCTGTGGTAGTGGGTGAATATGGAGGATGGGCAGTTACTAGTAGCAGTGGGCGTAGGGTTGAAGAGATGGATGTTGGAGGTGATGGAGATTGGTCGTGTGTAAGGATGAAGGTGATCAGAGAGGGGTCAGTGGTGCCATGAAGGGATCATCATGAGAGGCAAAGGCCCGGGTCAGTGGTGAATGATGAATGAAGAGTAAAACGCCAGAAGATCCCCCTTTAGGAGATGAAGGTCATGTGTTTAACTTGGTAGAAGATTGAGAATTGTCGGCAGCTCTGATTGGAGTTCGTCTGTCGGCAGCTTTGATTGGGGGACTATCTGTCGGCAACTCTTATTGGAGGATTGTGGGAATTGGTGGAAGAATTTGGTAGGCAGACAGATAATTGGAGGGTTGGTGAAGTGGGAAACATTAGTGGAAGTTTGTTAAATGGGAATCATTAGTGGAAGATCGTGGGAATCATTACTGGGCCCTAAGGGGAGCGACCAAGACGAGAGGGGAGAGTGATAAGGACGAGCGGTAGATGAGGGGAATTGATTAGGACGAGCAGTAGACGTGGAGAAGTGATTAGGCCGAGCAGTAGACGAGGGGCAGCGATTAGGACGAGCGGTAGACGGGGGGAAGTTATTAGGACGAGTGGTAGAAAGGGAGGAACGATCAGGACGAGCGGTAGATGAGGAGGATCTACTCAGACCATTTAAAAGACAGCCAGCATTGCCTCTGACGAATGACAATTTAAGAATCTATTATATACTGTTTGGACGAACGACTCACCACACTATTTACCGAACGCCAATTGCTAATCAAACCATAATGGCCGAACGCTCAAAACCGAACGTTGAAAGAAAATAAGCACCATTAGTACGAACGCTGAAGAGAAACAAAATGAAGACCGAACGTTCATTAAAACACTATGACCGAACGCTAACAATTACTAAAGAAACGAACGGTAAACCTGCGAGTCCGAACGGTCGAACGCTTGAACCATTGTGGCCAGCGATGATCGAACGGTAAAGCCGAGCGGTAGAACACTTAAGAGGCCGAACGTCAAAAAGATATGGAGAAAAGAAGCGCACGGTAGAGGACGAACGGTCTCGCAGTGTGGAGGACGAACGATAGTAAAGCTACAGCAAGAGGCCGAACGCTCTTTTTACTTTTTTTTTATTTATTTTTTCTATTTTTATCATTATTTTTTTTTCTATTATTTTTTATTTTACACTCATGATGAAAATAAAATAAATCTATTAGTCAATCCGGACGAAATTGAGTGTGGACAGCTGCCCCTCTTTACTTAGATTTTATTAGATAATATGAAAATTTGAGATTTTTGTATTATCGGAGTAAAAGCTAAGTAAAGAAAGAAATACTAATTTCGTCCAGATTTCAAAGTGAGCGAGAAAAAAAACAGAGATATCTAAACAAAATGAACAAGGCTAAGAGAATTGAGGTGCATACATTATGGAGGGTGTAAAAACCCTATGGAAGTGAATGAGGTGTAATAACCTCGTGGAGGGTATACCAACCCCATGGATGAAATGGGTGAGGTGTAACAACCTCGTGGAGGGTGTACCAACCCTATGGAAGTGAATGAGGTGTAATAACCTCGTGGAGGGTGTACCAACCCTATGAATGAAGTGGGTGAGGTGTAACAACCTCGTGGAGGGTGTACCAACCCTATGGAAGTGAATAAGGTGTAATAACCTCGTGGAGGGTGTACCAACCCTATGGATGAAGTGGGTGAGGTGTAACAACCTCGTGGAGGGTGTACCAACCCTATGGAAGTGAATGAGGTGTACAAACCTCGTGGAGGGTGTACCAACCCTATGGATGAAGTGAATGAGGTATACAAACCTCGTGGAGGGTGTACCAACCCTATGGATGAAGTGAATGATGAGGTGTACAAACCTCGTGGAGGGTGTACCAACCCTATGAATGAATATACAAACCTCGTGGAGGGTGTACCAACCCTATGGATGAAGTGAATGATGAGGTGTACAAACCTCGTGGAGGGTGTACCTACCCTATGGATGAAGTGGGTGAGGTGTAACAACCTCGTGGAGGGTGTACCAATCCTATGGAAGTGAATGAGGTGTACAAACCTCGTGGAGGGTGTACCAACCCTATGGATAAGTGAATGAGGTGTACAAACCTCGTGGAGGGTGTACCAACCCTATGGATGAAGTGAATGAGGTATACAAACCTCGTGGAGGGTGTACCAACCCTATGGATGAAGTGAATGATGAGGTGTACAAACCTCGTGGAGGGTGTACCAACCCTATGGATGAAGTGGGTGAGGTGTAACAACCTCGTGGAGGGTGTACCAACCCTATGGAAGTGAATGAGGTGTACAAACCTCGTGGAGGGTGTACCAACCTTATGGATAAGTGAATGAGGTGTACAAACCTCGTGGAGGGTGTACCAACCCTATGGATGAAGTGAATGAGGTATACAAACCTCGTGGAGGGTGTACCAACCCTATGGATGAAGTGAATGATGAGGTGTACAAACCTCGTGGAGGGTGTACCAACCCTATGGATATGTGAATGATGAGGTGTACAAACCTCGTGGAGGGTGTACCAACCCTATGGATGAAGTTGATGAGGTGTAAAAAAACCTCGTGGAGGGTGTACCAACCCTATGGAAGTGAATGATTTTTTTTATTGGGTTCGACCATTGCCATGCAGAGGGCCGAGATACCAATGATAGAAAGTAAAATTGGGCTCGACCATTGCCTTGCAGAGGGCCGAGATACCATTGACAGAAAGTAAAATTGGGCTCGACCATTGCCTTCCAGAGGACCGAGATACCAATGACAGAAAGTAAAATTTGGCTCGACCATTGCCTTGCAGAGGGCCGAGATACCAATAGCAGAAAAATTGTGTGATGGTTTTGAATTGGAAACTTTGAATTTGTTTTGAAATTTTGAGGTGTCGAATTTTCTTTGATTTCGATTTTTTTTAGATAGGAATGAGTATCCTTTTTTTAAATAAGGTCGAAACTAAAAAAAAAGGTGTTCCAATTTTGTACAAGGATTAGGATTTTGAAGCTTCAATATGAAAAAGAAACATGGTTGATTTAAATTTTGAAATTGGAGGAGAAAACTTTGATGCATGTTGATTTTTTTTGTCCTTTTGAAAGAAGAAGATTTGGTGAAAATATGTAATTTTGAAATTGGAGGAGAAAACTTTGATGCATTTTGATTTTTTTGTCTTTTTTTTTGAAGGAAGAAGATTTGATGAAAATATGTAATTTTAAAATTGGAAGAGAAAACTTTGATGCATGTTGATTTTTTTTTTGTCTTTTTGATGGAAGAAGATCTGATAAACATTCATGAAAACAAATTCAACTTTATGAAATGATGTTGACTTGTGTTTTTGTTTTTAATGGAAGATTATGACACTCTTTTTTTTTTTACTGAGTCAATTTGTTTTCTTTGAAATCATCAAATTTATGATAATTTAGACTTTCACTTTCTTTTTACAATGGATGTCCAAATTCTAAAGTCAAATGTTCAAAATGAATCTTGTGCTGGACATTTTCTGATGAAATACCTATGTATACATGCTTGATGTCAAGGGTTGGGACAAATATGTGGAAGGATTTTGAGAGTACTGGGTTGGCTACTTGGGCCTCTTACTCCTTAAAACAATTACAAATGCCAATGTGAAGTCGTAGATACTCAGAAGTTGCCCCAGTTTGGGGGCATGGTAAAAGATAGGTATGGACAAATGTATCTATGAATTGTGAGGGTATAACTTTCACAAAATTGCCCCTAGTTTTGGGTATGAGTCAATTAAGCGAGGTTCAAAAAGAGGTTGCCCCCCATTTTGGGTTTACGAATGATAAGATGGACTCAAAATCATACAAAGCCCCAAAGTGTTTGCCCCTGTTTTGAGGGTGGATTTATGAATTTCAGTGTGGACAAATCTGAGAGGCCCAACAAGGGATGCCCTGGTCTTGGTACGAACTTTGAATATACACACGAAAAAAATGTGAGATTAACAAAGTTGCCCAATATTTTGAATGGGCCAAAACATATGAAACTCTCAAAGCGGCCCTAGTTTTGGAGAACGAGTGAAAAAGGTTATGTAAAACCTACAAAGTTGCCCATAGTTTGGGAATTGGGGGAAGAGTTTGAATGTGATATGAATTTGTTCAAAAATTTGTGATGGATATGGAAATGATTGGCTTAAAAGGATTGCCCCAATTGGCTTGATTTTCCTTCATATAATTTTGATCAATAGGGAGTTCCCTTCTTCCGAGGACATTTTTTTTTATCATTTTTTTTAACTACACTGTTAGTCATTTTGTCTTGTCTCAAAATTAAGCTTTATGAAAATTTAAGCAACCATCATTCAATCCGAGTGGACTTTTGTTTAAGCTTGTAATGTGGCTTGGGCTGAGGGGTATTGAAAGAAAGGATATAAAGGCCCAAATAAATGTTTGTGGATTTTTTGAAACAAGGGTTACCATCTACACCTTGTATCAGCTATTCGTCAAATTTGTTTTGACTACTTTGCCACTCTTCAAGTCTCATTCTTTGTTCATCATCACTTTGTGATTCTTTCCATTTTTGCTTCACTGAATTCTCCTTATTTGATCACTAAGTGTGTTTTTTTTTTGCAATTTGAGTTGACTTCTAATGTGATGGTAACCCTTGTTTAGGTAAATTTTGAAAAGAAATTTCTTATTGGCTCAAATTTGGTATCAATGGATATCTTTTACTTTTTTTTTTTGGATGAAGAAAGATGGCCACACATCATTTCAAATTTTGGTTGTTTTATTTTCACATAATTAATTTGGAGACAAAACTAAATGATTCCAACAAGAGTCATGTCTTTTTTGTTTTTTTTTTGTTTTTTTTGTTCTTTTTTGTCCCAACGGGTTTAAGGATCTTCCGAATGAAAGCTGTAAGACCTTGGAAAATGAACACCATAAATCACCTGTAAAATCCCATTAATTACACCCAAAACCCTTCTGCAGTGCATTAAAAACGCACTTCCATACTCTCTGCATTCTCGCCAAGTGTCACGATGGAAGGTTCTGAAGTCAGTTAGTGGAGTGCAGGTGTCAGTAGAAGAATGCACGACCGTTTGGACGTGGGGCAAACAAAATTAATCTTCTGAAAAACCTGCCACACTCTTCTGTATGCACCTTCACCTTCCAAACTCTAACCTCCATTTTTCTCCTCCTTCTCTCTAGAGAACCTTTCCCATCTCTCTACTACAACTCACTCTTCTCTACTCCGATCACTGTTCAGGCACCGTAGAAGGATTCCCGTCGTCCTGAGCTTTCACCTGAACCGAACACTTTAGAGTTCTGAAACCGGTAAGTTCCTTTCCCTTCAACTGTTCGTTCTGGTGAACATGCACATCCAACTCTGGATGCATGAGTTCTTAAGTTAAATACTGAACCCCTTTTTCATCTGTCTTTGATGTTGATTCATAGAGTAGTAAGTGTTGCGGGTAGAAGGAAATTGTAGTTGGCAAGTCAAGTTGCAAACTTAGGACGAACGTTCACGTTAAAGGTATGGGAAGCTTATTAATTTAATTCATATGTTGTTGTATGCTTACTGGAAATGAATGTATGTTGTTGAACGAGTGAATGTATGTATTCAGTATGAGTATGATGCATGATAGTTGATGAGTATGAAGTATATGAATGTGAAAAATGAGTTATTAATCTGAAGTATGAATTATTTATATGGATGCTATAAAGTATGAAAATTTATAATTGATGTAAAGTATAAAGTATGAACTGGTATATGGAAAACTTAAGTTGAAAATAGTTATAAATTTGAATATGAACTTCTTACTATGATTATGTACGTTCGTTATCGAACGGTCCTCTACCGTTCGGTTTTCTAGTAAACTAGTTAAAATGGAGTTCTTTCATTTGGAAGGAATTCTGATCGAGAACGAGCGTTCTCATGTGGAAATAATATCTTGGAGCGTTCGGCTCAGAATAGTCGTACCTAATATTCGAAATAAAGTAATATATATATGTGTACCTTGTACTTTAAAGATTTATAACGCTCGGTCTTACACCTAGCGTTCGTAATAAGTAGCGCTCGGTCTTACACCAAGCGTACGTCCTATGTAGCGCTCGGTCTTACACCCAGCGTACGTCATATGTAGTGCTCGGTCTTATACCGGACGCTCGTATTCGTCTTTGACCATCAAACGTGTGGAAATAGCGTAAGTTCAACTTCAGTAAAATTCTCTTACCGTGTTCGGTCATAGACTGGCAGTCGGTCTCTATAATATAATTTTTTTCGTTATGGTTTTGGAATCGTATTCGTAGAATCAGTTCATTCAACTGATTCAAATGGTAAATAACATTCGTTAAAAGAGATGCATATTTGTAGTAAAATTTATTCGGTCCTGGAACGAAGGTTATCATTCTCTTTCCTCCCGTTCGTCCTCGTTATGAAGAGGACTGAACGTTCGTTATTTTATGAATTTGAATTGAAAGATGAAAATGAAAATAAAGTGAAATATTATAAGTAATGAATAGTATATGAGGTGAAGAAATGATGGTGGATTTTGAACGAGCGTTCCAAGGAGGAACGACTCTATGCTTGGAATATGGAAGGTTGTATAGTATGACTGTGGTAAAGCTGCTGATGGCAGTTCATCCTGATGTTCCGTGAGTGCTCGTCCTCAAGTAGAGGAGGGTAGGTCATGTGTGGGAATGGCAGGAGGTCCTAGTACTTAGGAGTACTTTGGACTGATAGGGCTAACCTCTGGTGGCAGCTGTTGAATGTTTCTCGGTTACTACATCACCCGGGTGCACGAACACCTGTAGATACACAGATTCATACAGTCCGGACGGTCTGTCTAATGAGAGTTTTTGGATGATTATATGTGTTGAGATATTCTTGTATTGTTGGTATGTTGATTTGTATGTTTGATGCATGAATTAAATTATATAAGCTTACCCTGTGTTCTTTCCTTGTGTTGTTTTGTATCTGTACATCCGTTCTGTCAATGCAATGATCATCCGTGTGGATGTGAGCAGAAGGAGACACTCTTTTGGAAGAAGTGGTGGAAGAAGAGAGTCTTGTGGACGTCGAAGTGAAAGCCAAGACTTAGATTGTCCAGTAGAGTTAGGCGTTCTTAGAATTTTATTACGTTCGGTTATTGGTTTTGTAAAACCGTTTGTCTTGAACCTTTGTTACTTCTGTATTAACTTATTAACTCTGAATTTATTGACGTTCGGCTTTTGGATAGCTGACTTTACTTAAGACTGCACTGTGTAATTATGTAATGTGATTAATTCTAATTTATGGTTATTACTATAGTTTGGGATGTTACATTAGTGGTATCAGAGCAGTTTTGTTCTCTTAAGGACACTGTAGGTTATGAGTACACTATGTTTTTGCTGTGTGCTTATTGTGTGTTTAATGAGTTACTCTTAAACTCCTTGAACATGACTAACGCTCGTTTTTCTCTGTTTTCCAGAGAACAAATGGCACCTAGACTCCCTCCTCCACCACAGCCCAATGAACCAGATGTGCCCAACAACGCTAGGTTGTTGGAAACAGTGATTGAAAGGCTACAACAACATAACACCACATTAATGGAGCAGAACGCAGCTTCTCTACAGAGTTTGGAGGCCGCACGTGCCAACTCTGAAGCAACGCAACGTCAATTGATGGAAATTATTGCTGCGACAAGGAACACGTCCGGAGCATCAACCTCAAATATGACTCATCCAACCGAGTGGAGTTTGGAGAGTTTTCTTCAACACCACCCTGCCAAATTCAATGGAAAAGGTCTTCCGAATGAAGCGGATCAGTGGCTAAGGGATATGGAACGAATCTACAACGCCAAAAGGTGTCCGGATGACAACCGTTTGGCGTTCACAGAATATTTATTGACTGGAGAAGCTAGCCATTGGTGGTCAAGTATGAAGATGTTACTGGCTGAAGCTCAAATTTCCTGGGAAGTTTTCAGGGCTAAATTTTATGAAGAGTATTTCCCTGACAGCGTTCGTTTTGCCAAGGAAGTGGAATTTCTACAGTTGGTACAAGGGGGGATGTCCGTCTCGGAGTACACCAAAAATTTAAGCACCTGGTCCGTTTTAATACCATGGCTACAAGTGAAGAATGGCAATGCAGGAAGTTTGAGAACGGGCTGAGGACTGACTTGAAAGTATTGATATCCAGCCTGTGCATTAGATCGTTCCCTGTTATGGTCGAGAGAGCCAAAGTGTTGGAGAAGAACGTTGCTGAGGCAGAGCAACAGAAGAAACAACAAATGAGTAGGGGGCCGATTTTATCAAGAAATACTTCGAATGTGAGAAGATCTCCATACGTTCGTCCAACCCAATCCCCTAGTGGATCACAAGCATTGGTTACTGTCGGCCAATCTGGGCAGTAGAGGAATGTGACTTGCTTTTAGTGTGTAGGACCGCACTACCGGTGGGCATGTCCTCGATTATCAGGGGGAAAATATTGTAATCGTTGCAGACAAAATGGACATTTGGAAAACGAATGCAATATGGGGGGACGAGCGACAATAAGGCCGCCGAACGCTGGAAGAGCACAGCAAGGAAGAGGTGGACGAGCGCAGGCACTAGGGAGAGTGTATGCGATCACGGGTGCTGAAGCTGCTCGTTCAGGTACACTCATCACCAACACTTGCATATTGTTTGGAAAGCCTTGCTGTGTATTGTATGACTCGGGGGCAACTCATTCCTTCATCTCGAAGGCGTGCGTTGAGAAACTGGGGTTAGTGGAGAGCGAATTACAGTTCGATTTGGTGGTGTCAACCCTAGCGGCTGGTGGGATTAGGACATCTACAGTTTGTGTCAAATGTCCCATAGAAGTTGAGGGGCGTAGATTTAAAGTTAATCTTATTTGTTTACCCTTTCAAGACTTCGAGGTAATTTTGGGGATGGATTGGTTGACTACCAATCGCATTCTCATAGATTGTGGTAAGAAGGAGTTAGTCTTTCCTGATGAAGAAGAAGAGGAATTATCAGTTACGCTCGGGCAATTGAAGGAGGACATCATGGAAGGAGCTAGCTATTTTCTAATAATGACGCATGAAGACAAAGAGGTGGGAGAAGTGAATTTCGAGCGATTGTCCAACAATAAACTCAGTGGAGGACGATCGGTTGTAGATGAATTCCCGGACGTCTTTCCGGATGAAGTTCCTGGACTGCCTCCCATTCGTGAGGTTGAGTTCACGATTGACTTAGTGACGAAAGCCGCACCCATCTCTGTTCAACCCTACCGAATGTCACCAGCTGAGTTGGCCGAACTCAAGAAGCAAATTGAAGAATTGATGGATAAGAAGTTCATCCGGCCGAGTGCATCACCTTGGGGAGCACCTGTGTTGTTAGTGAAGAAGAAAGATGGCAGCTCTCGGCTCTGCATTGATTACAGACAACTTAATAAGCTGACCATCAAGAACAAGTATCCACTGCCTAGGATTGACGATCTACTGGATCAACTACAGGGTGCGAGAGTGTTTTCAAAGATTGATTTACGATCGGGCTATCACCAAATTCGGGTAAAGGAAGTGGACATTCAGAAGACTGCCTTTCGGTCCCGTTATAGACACTACGAGTATGTAGTGATGCCGTTCAGTGTCACCAGTGCACCAGCAATCTTCATGGATTATATGAATCGTATTTTTCGGCCATATCTGGACAAGTTTGTGGTGGTGTTTATTGACGACATCCTCATCTACTCCAAGAGCTATACAGAGCATGAAGAACACTTGAGGGCAGTATTGAGCGTGTTGAGGGAAAAGGAATTGTATGCCAAGCTGTCAAAGTGTGAATTTTGGATGAAGGAAGTACAATTTTTGGGGCACGTCGTCTCTGCCGGAGGTATCTCAGTAGATCCGGCCAAGGTGCAAGCGGTACTGGATTGGGAGAGTCCACGTTCAGTCACGGAGGTTAGAAGTTTCGTGGGGCTCGCGGGCTACTATAGACGGTTCATTGAGGGATTCTCCAACATAGTAGCTCCGCTGACTCATCTCACCAGGAAGGATCAACTGTTCGCCTGGTTCATTGAATTGCTGTATCATCCCGGGAAGGCTAATGTGGTGGCGGATGCTTTAAGCAGGAAAGCAGTCCGGGTCTCGGCAATGATGGTCAAAGAGCTGAGTTTGGTGGAAAGTTTTAGAGACGTAAGGTTACAGTTTGACTTAGGATCGAACGTTATTAAATGTTGTAACCTTAGAATCTCCAGTGATGTGTTCGACCGAATCAGAATGAAGCAGCGTGAGGATGAAGACTTGGTAAAGATATTGAGTACGCTCGGTACAGATCAGGCTAAGGAGTTCAATACTGGAACGGACGGTCTACTGCGCTATATGGGTAGGACGTGCGTTTCAAACGATGGTGATCTGAAGAGGATTATCCTGGAGGAAGGGCATCACAGCCGTCTTAGCATGCACCCTGGCATGACTAAGATGTATCAAGACCTCAGGCAATCATTCTGGTGGCCAGGAATGAAGAGTGATGTCGCACGTTTTGTGGCATCCTGCTTAACTTGTCAACGAGCGAAGGCTGAACACCAGAGACCGGGCGGCTTACTGCAGACACTGGAGATTCCTGAATGGAAGTGGGATAGCATTTCGATGGACTTTGTGACTCATCTACCCCGCACGCTCAAGAATCATGATTCCATCTGGGTTATAGTAGACCGATTAACTAAGAGCGCCCACTTTCTACCAGTCAACTTGAAGATGTCGATGACCAACTTGGCCAAGCTGTATATCAGAGAGATCGTTCGTTTGCATGGAGTACCCTCGAGCATCATCTATGACCGAGACACGAGATTCACATCTCGGTTTTGGCAATCTTTGCAAGGAGAATTGGGGAGCAAATTGCAGATGAGTTCAGCCTATCACCCTCAAACGGACGGCCAATCTGAAAGGACCATCCAAACGCTTGAAGATTTACTGAGGACGTGCGTCCTAGATCACATGGGAGTATGGGATGAAGTTCTGCCGCTAATGGAATTCACCTACAATAACAGCTTTCAAGCTAGCATAGGAATGGCACCGTTTGAAGCTCTCTACGGAAGAAAATGTCGAACCCCACTTTGTTGGTTTCAAGAAGGAGAGAAAATGTTGACTGGACCTGAGCTTATCCAGCAAACGACCGAGAAGGTGAAACTGATCCAAGAAAGATTGAAGACGTCACAAAGCAGGCAAAAATCTTATGTTGATAAGAGAAGAAGACCTTTAGAGTTTGCTGCAGGAGATCACGTTTTTCTTAGATTGAATCCGATCACTGGAGTAGGCCGAGCTGTTCGACCAAAGAAGTTATCTCCTAAGTTCGTCGGACCTTATCAAATATTGCGGAAGATCGGACCAATGGCGTACGAGTTGTCTTTACCTTCTTAACTATCCAACCTTCATCCAGTCTTCCACGTTTCCCAACTCCGGAAGTACATAGCCGATCCCTCGCACATATTGGAATTGGAAGACGTTCGTCTTAGTCAAGACCGGACACTGGAAATGCAACCCGTTCGTGTGGAAGATGGCCACACCAAGTACTATCGGGGAAAGGACGTTCGTTTAGTGAAAGTGGTGTGGAATGAAAAGACTGGCGACTCTACATGGGAAGTGGAAGAGGCTATGAAAGCTTTATATCCTCACTTATTTCCGGGTAAGTTTTAATTTTCAAGGACGAAAATTTTGTAGTTAGGGGGAATGTAAGACCTTGGAAAATGAACACCATAAATCACCTGTCAAATCCCATTAATTACACCCAAAACCCTTCTGCAGTGCACCAAAAACGCACTTCCATACTCTCTGCATTCTCGCCAAGTGTCACGATGGAAGGTTCTGAAGTCAGTTAGTGGAGTGCAAGTGTCAGCAGAAGAATGCACGACCATTTGGACGTGGGGCAAACAAAATTAATCTTCTGAAAAACCTGCCACACTCTTCTGCATGCACCTTCACCTTCCAAACTCTGACCTCCATTTTTCTCCTCCTTCTCTCTAGAGAACCTTTCCCTTCTCTCTAGAGAACCTTTCCCTTCTCTCTACTGCAACTCACTCTTCTCTGCTCCGATCACTGTTCAGGCACCGTAGAAGGATTCCCGTCGCCCTGAGCTTTCACTTGAACCGAACACTTTAGAGTTCTGAAACCGGTAAGTTCCTTTCCCTTCAACTGTTCGTTCTAGTGAACATGCACACCCAACTCTGGATGCATGAGTTCTTAAGTTAAATATTGAACCCCTTTTTCATCTGTCTTTGATGTTGATTCATAGAGTAGTAAGTGTTGCGGGTAGAAGGAAATTGTAGTTGGCAAGTCAAGTTGTAAACTTAGGACGAACGTTCACGTTAAAGGTAAGGGAAGCTTATTAATTTAATTCATATGTTGTTGTATGCTTACTGGAAATGAATGTATGTTGTTGAACGAGTGAATGTATGTATTCAGTATGAGTATGATGCATGATAGTTGATGAGTATGAAGTATATGAATGTGAAAAATGAGTTATTAATCTGAAGTATGAATTATTTATATGGATGCTATAAAGTCTGAAAATTTATAATTGATGTAAAGTATAAAGTATGAACTGGTATATGGAAAACTTAAGTTGAAAATAGTTATAAATTTGAATATGAATTCTTACTATGATTATGTACGTTCGTTATCGAACGGTCCTCTACCGTTCGGTTTTCTAGTAAACTGGTTAAAATTGAGTTCTTTCATTTGGAAGGAATTCTGATCGAGAACGAGCGTTCTCATGTGGAAATAATATCTTGGAGCGTTCGGCTCAGAATAGTCGTACCTAATATTTGAAATAAAGTAATATATATATATATATATATATATATGTGTGTGTGTGTGTGTGTGTGTGTGTGTGTGTGTGTGTGTACCTTGTACTTTAAAGATTTGTAACGCTCGGTCTTACACCTAGCGTTCGTAATAAGTAGCGCTCGGTCTTACACCAAGCGTAAGTCCTATGTAGCGCTCGGTCTTACACCCAGCGTACGTCATATGTAGTGCTCGGTCTTATACCGGACGCTCGTATTCGTCTTTAACCATCAAACTTAAGTTTTTTTTATTTATTTACTTTTTGCCAATTTTTAGAAAAAAATTGGGTTTGGTTGCCAGTTTGAAAACTGGGCTTTGCGTGCCAGTGTGAAAACTGGGCTTTGCGGGCCAGTATGAAAATTGGGCTTTGCGGGCCAGTGTGAAAACTGGGCTTTGCGGGCCAGTGTGGAAAATGGGCTGTGCGGGCCAGTGTGGAAAATGGGCATTGCGGGCCAGTGTGGGAACTGGGCCTTGCGGGTCAGTGTGGGAACTGGGCTTTGCGGGCCAGTATGAAAACTGGGCTTTGCGGGCCAGTGTGGAGATTGGGCTTTGCAGGCAATATGGGAATTGGGCTTTGGGCCAATGTGAAAACTGAGCTTTGTGGGCTAGACAAGTTGAGCTTTGTGGGCCAGTATGGGAATTGAGCTTGTGGGCCAATGTGGAAATTGGGCATAGGGTGTGAGTGTGGAGACTGGGCTTAGTGGGCCAATGTGAAAATTGGGCTTAGTGGGCCAGGCAAGCTGGGCTTTGTGGGCCAGTATGAGAACTAGCTTTGCGGGCCAGTGTGGAAACTGGGCTTTGCAGGCCAGTGTGGGAACTGGGCTTTGCAGGCCAGTGTGGGAACTGGGCTTTGCGGGCCAGTGTGGGAACTGGGCTTTGCGGACCAGTGTGGGAACTGGGCTTTGCGAGCCAGTGTGGGAACTAGGCTTTGTGGGCCAGTGTGGGAACTGGGCTTTGTGGGCCAGTGTGGGAACTGGGCTTTGCGGGCTAGTGTGGGAACTGGGCTTTGCGGGCCTAGTGTGGAAACTGGGCTTCGGGGACCAGTGTGGAAACTGGGCTTCGGGGGCCAGTGTAGAAACTGGGCTTCGGGGGCCAGTGTAGAAACTGGGCTTTGCGGGCCAATGTAGAAACTGGGCTTTGCGGGCTAGTATCGAAACTAGACTTTGCAGGCCAGTGTGAAAACTGGGCTTTGCAGGCCAGTGTGAAAACTGGGCTTTGCGGGCTAGTATCGAAACTAGACTTTGCGGGCCAGTATGAAAACTGGGCTTTGCGGGCCAGTGTGGAGATTGGGCTTTGCAGGCAATATGGGAATTGGGCTTTGGGCCAATGTGAAAACTGAGCTTTGTGGGCTAGACAAGTTGAGCTTTGTGGGCCAGTATGGGAATTGAGCTTGTGGGCCAATGTGGAAATTGGGCATAGGGTGTGAGTGTGGAGACTGGGCTTAGTGGGCCAATGTGAAAATTGGGCTTAGTGGGCCAGGCAAGCTGGGCTTTGTGGGCCAGTATGAGAACTAGCTTTGCGGGCCAGTGTGGAAACTGGGCTTTGCAGGCCAGTGTGGGAACTGGGCTTTGCAGGCCAGTGTGGGAACTGGGCTTTGCGGGCCAGTGTGGGAACTGGGCTTTGCGGACCAGTGTGGGAACTGGGCTTTGCGAGCCAGTGTGGGAACTAGGCTTTGTGGGCCAGTGTGGGAACTGGGCTTTGTGGGCCAGTGTGGGAACTGGGCTTTGCGGGCTAGTGTGGGAACTGGGCTTTGCGGGCCTAGTGTGGAAACTGGGCTTCGGGGACCAGTGTGGAAACTGGGCTTCGGGGGCCAGTGTAGAAACTGGGCTTCGGGGGCCAGTGTAGAAACTGGGCTTTGCGGGCCAATGTAGAAACTGGGCTTTGCGGGCTAGTATCGAAACTAGACTTTGCAGGCCAGTGTGAAAACTGGGCTTTGCAGGCCAGTGTGAAAACTGGGCTTTGCAGGCCAGTGTGAAAACTGGGCTTTGCAGGCCAGTGTGGAAACTGGACTTTGGAAACAATGCAAAAATTGATATGAGAAAGCTTGATTTAAAAAAACGATTTAAAAACAAAAATGTTCTCTTTTTTTTTTATTAAAATGTTCTCTTTTTTTTTATTTCATCATTTTTTAATTTATTTATAAAATGTGAATAATATTAAACATATTAGATGAAAAACTTTTTTTTTATGTTTTTATTGAAAATTATGCATGTAACTGGGCCAAAATGGGCTCAAAAAAATGTTTGAACTTTTCTTTTTTAATAATAATTTTTTTATTTTGAAATTTTGATTGATTTTTTTTTGTTTTTTATTATTTTTTTTGTTTTTTTTAATAATTTTTATTTATTTATTTTTATTTTTATTGTCGACCGGCACTATGACATCAGACGGTGGCAACGACCGAAACTGTGGCTACAATGGAAAATTTGGCTACAAATCGAGCACTCCTCCACGTCGGCCAACATTTCAGTCTGCTCACTCTCTCTCTTGCTCTCCCTTTCTCTCTCTATCTTGAGTGTTCTTCGAGTTCTGCCAAGAGCCTCTGTCCCCGTGTGCCTTCGAGGGTGTCGTAGTTCTACGAGGAGCTTCTGTGCGTGTAAGCCCTTTTCTTCCGGGTAAGTCCTCTACCCTTCCTTCTTTCTTTTCCTTCATGTTTTTTCATTTCCTTCCCTCTTTTAAGTCCTCGGTTCTTCTTTATGCTTTCTCTCCTTTTCTTTCCCTCTTCCCTTTAAACTTTTTCGTGTTTCCCTTTCCTTATTCCCTTTCCGTTTGTTGTTCTTTTCTGCTTTCATGTTTTTTTTACGCTCCCTTATGCTATCCAATTTTTGCTTCTATCTTTTATGCTTTCCTGGATTTTTCTTTTAAGCTTTTATGTTCTTTATGCTTTTATGTTTTTTTTTCGTTCCCTTATGCTTTTATGTTTTTTTTTCTTTTTTATGCTTATATTTTCTTTCTGTATTTATGTTCGTTCCCATTCTTGTTGTATTCGTTATTTTTCCTTTCTCTCTCTTTTTTTTAAAAAACCTAAAAAAATTGTTAATCCCCTAAAAACGAAATATGGACAAAAACGGGTTGGACTTAGACTTAATAGGATCCTTTGCGAGGACCTAGACCTACTAAACTGGACAAAACTGGATGGACCTCAAACTGGACAATGGACAAACCTAATTTAAAAGAAAATCTAATCGTATGAGCACTCATAACAATCCTTAACTTTTTTTTATATAGAAAAGATGGACCAAAATTTAACAAAACTACAAGTTCAGGACAAGATAGGGTATAAAAGATGGGCTCCAACTAGAGAACAGATCGCCTTATTAGAGGCACTTTTTTCGCGTTCGGGATAAGAAACCCGAACAAAGAACAAGTACATGAAATCGCGACTAAGCTAAAGGTTTATGGGGAGGTCGGGGAATACAGTGTCTACTGTTGGTTCCAGAATTATGGATACCGTGAGAAACAGAGATGTCTGAAACGAAGCATCGCCACTACGTCCTACTCTCCAATACCCCTCCTGCCGCCTTTCATGGATGGTAAGAAAAATGTCTTATTATTATTATTTATTTATTTATTTTTTTTCTTTTTACACTTCTAATTTTCTTTGTTTGTTTTTTTTTTGTTAGAGATCTCTCACGGACACCGCCGTCGGTGCTAGATAGGGTGACGCTCGATCTCTTTCCGATTCCTCCGGTTCCTGTCAAAATTGAGGTCCCTACCCCTTTTTTGTTCCAGTTGAAACCCCCTTCTGTCGAACTCTCCCTACGACTGCCCTCGGCTGACGAGTAGTTTCCTCAAGGAGACTAGAAGAATGTATTATTTTTTTTTTGTTGGATTGTAATCTTAACGATCACTAATGATCGACCACTGCCCGTCTTTTTGTTATGTTTATGTTTTTTTTTGGACTGTAATATTAACGATAACTAATGATCGACCTCTGAACATCTTTATTTTTACTATGTTTTTTTTTATCTCTCGGTAAGGTGACTTTGCATCTTTTCTGTTAGATCCGTCAGTTTAATTTGTTTATATTTTTTTGTTTTTTGTATTTTGTAATTTATGTTTTTTTTTTCTTTTCTGTCGATGAATAGCCTCCTCGAGGAGACTCCAAAATTGTAATTTTCATTTTTTGTTATTTTTGTTGTTTTTTTTTGTAAGATAGATTTTATTTAAGCAATGTTAAGACCGTTTTAGTGCACTTAGTTTTTTCAATAACCGTATTGGTATCTTTGTTCAATATTCTTCCCTCTGTCCATTACTGTAATTTTTGCTTTGATGATGAAATGAATTAGATCTTATGTCTTTCTTTGATTTATTCGGTCTAAAAATGATAAAAAAAATTTCTAATCAATTAATTGTATGAAATAATGAAGAAATGAGTTTTTAAAAAAAAATTATATTCACAATGAAGGAAAATAAGGAAAATTAACTTCGAAAAATGAGATTTGAAGTAAAACTCAAAATTATTTGTATGAAACAATGAAGAAATGTACTGAAGATAAGACTCTCATCGCAAAACAATTTTGGACAATATGAATTCGAATTTTCGATCATCCTTTTTTTTTTCAAATTTTTTTTATGATTTTTATTCGGTTTTATGAAATCCGACTCAAGCAAAATATGCACTTCAATCGGGTCTAACGGACCCAATAACTATTCTCAAAAGATGAGAAAAAAAATGATTTCAGACAATTTTTTTTTATGACCAATTTTTTTTAATTTTTAATTTTAAGAAAAATAAATATATATATATATATATATATATATATATATATATATATATATATATACATGTGAGAAAAGATAATTTGAAAGAAAAAAATTGCACGTTCGAAGCAAAAAGTTTTTTGAAAGATAATAATCCGCATTTTATTTGTATGAAAAATGATGTCCAGAAATTCAAAACAATGATCTATATTGTCCCAAAATATGTACAATTTATTAATTATTTTTTTTCAAAGATGTTTCATGCCCCAATAATATTTTGAAGAAATTCTAATTTTTTTTCCTTTTTCAATGATTCCAAGAACAAAATCAATTTTAATCTTTTTTTTTATTTTCATATTTTCTTTTTTTTTTATTTTTTATTTATTTAAAAGAAACATGAAATTTTTTTTTTGTAAAATAGGAAATGACAGACAAACTGTAACAATGTAGTGTCCCTTTTGTGCCGTATCAGAGGTTGAATAACTTAAAGTTCTAAGGCCAAATGTAACATCCCAATAAATAGTAAATACCATTAATTAGAATTAATCACATTTACAGAAATTACAGTGCAGTCTTAATATTTACAACAGCTGCTCAAAATAAAAATCGAACGTACAAAGCTATAAGCGTTCAGATTTCTAACTACAAGGCTTCAAAATTCTGGACGAACGGTCTTACAAAAATAAATAACCGAACGTATCAAAATACAGCACCTAATAACGCTAGTAATTTCTAAAGAACGAACACTCTACTGTTCAGCTTTAACCTCCACTTCTACCAGATTGGCATCCTCCAAATTTTCTTCTTCCAGCATTACTTCAAGGGGTGCCTCACCATCTGCTCACATCCACAACGGATGATCATTGCATTGACAAGACGGACATACATAAACAGTAGACAACACAAGGAATTGCAAGGGTAAGCTTAGGTAATTTAATTCATACAATTAACATGTTTTAACATAGTAAATCAGTCATACATTTCATACAACAAATAATAGATATCCAAGCATACAGTAACTCATTCAAACTCTCATAATTAAGGACTGTCCGGACTGTATGAAGCCATGTATCTACAGGCGTTCTTGCACCCGGGTGGTGTGGTAACTGGGATACACTCAACAGCTGCCACCCGAGGTTAACCCTATCAGTCCAAAGTACTCAGTAGGACTAGGGCCTCCTGCCATTCCCACGCATGACCTACTCCCCTCTACATGAGGATGAGCACTCACGAAATATCAGGATGAACAGCCATCAGCAGCTTTACCATGGTCATACTACACTACTTCTCATATTCACATCATGGAGACGTTCCTCCTTGGAACGCTCATTCACAATCCAATCCAATAAAATTCAATCACACTATCATTCGCCCATTATTAACCATTCCTCTCATTCAGATTTCCATTCTGTGTTCCACTCTCTTAATTTAAACAAAGTTTATCATTTAATAGATCCAGATGATTGTATTACAATACACTGCTATCACGTTTCTGAACAAAAGAAACGCACCATTATTCATTCACGGACGTTGAGACAATTGACTAATTTAATTGAAATTGAGTCTAAAAGATCCAAATAATACTTAGGAAAATTCTAAGTATAAAGACTTGAGGTTAAATGAAAAGGACCATCACAGTTTAAATGAATTCAAATAAATAATCAGAGCATTAGTAAATTCGTAAACGAACACTGCCAGTCAAGGACCGAACGTTAATTAATAAATTGAACGAACGCTGTGAAGTTCGCTCACGAGCAATGATAAGGACGAGCGTTCAATAGAAACTGAACCCTCCTTAGGACGAACGCTAGGTCAATGACCGAGCACCAAATAGAACGAACGCTCATCTGAACGAATGTTCGGTATCAAACCGAACGCTAACTAGGACGAACGCTCAATCTAAGACCGAGAGCTCGTTTGGACGAACGCTCAATCTAATACTAAGCGCTGCTTATGACGAACGCTGGTAAACAAAACCGAGCGTCCTAACTATACTTCAATTTATTTTCAATCATGGTACAAGCTAGGCTAAGCCGAACGCTCACACCTAACTCTTGACACCAATGACGCTCGTTCTTAATCAGAGTCCTTTCCAAATGAAAGAACCCTTATTCTAAAGGAAATTGCAGGGAAACCGAACGGTATAAGACCGTTCGATAACGAGCGTACATGATCAATCAGAGAAGATCAAAATTTCCAGATTTTTCAAACACGATAATTTCACAGATTTCATATGATTTGAACTTTTAAAATTTCATCTTCACCATAAATCTCATACATTACAGAATTCATATTAGAATCTCATCAATACAGTATTTTCCAGTTTTCCAGTTCAAACATCTCATCATTAACATACAGTTCAAAACAATATCATTCCACACCATACAGAATTTCAATCACATTCCAGATTTTACATCTCATTCTCTGCATAAAGCTCAACCAATAATGTCATCAACATATAATTCAAAAGTTTATCAGTCATATACAACCAGTACAATAGACTCGTGCATGCATACTCCAAAATTCATAGATTTCATACAATTCAAACATTCAGTACACTTCATTGCTGTCATAAACATCAAACAAGTATTAAATTAAATTACTCAAGCTTCCCTTACCTGGTCTAGCAGTGTACTTCCAATTGCTTAAGGTTTATCTTGATCACTCACGGCTTTCTTCCCAAATGAATCACTCCACGACTTTCACTAAATCTAATATACCAAAAATAACATAAGAATCAAACCTATAACTCTTGCATGCAACCAAGATTTGGTTCGCATGAACTAAAACAGATAAAGGTGCAGAGATGAGAACTTACCAGTTCAGTTCTCAGTTCTGTTCGGATCAAAATGATGCTCACAGTGCAGAGGAGGTTTCTACGGTGTCTGAAATAGGATTTGAGGAGATGATGATGAGTTATCTTAGAGAGAAGATGAAAGAGTTTAGAGAGAAGGCAGAGATGAAGAAAGCTAAAGTTTCGTGAGGAAGAGGGTGATTGCATGCAGAGAATGGGAAGAGTTTTTCTGAAATTCTCTTCCTTCCTGCACAGAAACTAACTCCCATTCTCCACACACCACTTGTCTTCCACTAACATTTTCAGGGTGCTCCAACCGTGACACATGGCAGGCGCATGCAGTGTGAAGGTGAGTGGAGTTTTGACGTGGCACGGTGCATTAATTGACGATCAGAGAATGAATTAGTGTGTATTAATTTATCAGGTTCTCACACCAAAGATATGCATTCACAAGGATAGCTCCCTAATGCTTAAATGAAGGCCACCAGAGCTATGGCTCTTTTCACTGTCTCTCCACAACAGTCAGAGTAATCAACTAGATGCAAAGACACAAATGAAGGGAACAAACTCTAGCTGGGGTTCTCATGATAGCCAGACAGGAAGTACATCCCAAAGTGACACCGCTACACAACCCCTCTAATTCTAAGTTGCGCTCAGACCCGGGTATAGGGTCCCACTCATGATATGCGTAAAGTGTTTGTGTGTGAAGGGAGATTATCATGCAAAACAACACTTGCGAAATAAACACAAATAAGTAGATATACAACATGTCATCTACCCTAGGGTTCAATATGGAACAATCAAAATAATTTACATGTAGTTATTTCAAATATCAAACATAGATAAAGACAAAAAAGGAAGGAAAACACAAAAAAAAAACCACATCGAATTCGCACATCTAATTAAATGGCTTGACTCTCTGAAGTCCCCAGTGGAGTCGCCATCTGTCGCAACCGGAATCGCGACGGGACGACGATCCGAAAAGAAAAAAAGGGTTTGAAAAAGAGATTTGGAGTCGCCACCATAGTTTATTCTGGAAAACTATGGAAAAACCATAAAATGATAAGGCATGGTCTGCGAAACTGAGATTCTTGGTTTGGGAGTCGATTACGTGTAGGGAAGGTATTAGCACCCTACAACGCCTGCCCTAAGGCAGTACCTTTAACTAAATACGCGAATATGATGTGGTTTTCAAAATGTTTAACTTTCCCATAAAATAAAATTCTAAAGAAACAAAATGTATTTTTCAGTCTTTTTTGGGCCCGATGTAAGACCCTGGAAAATAACGTACGCTGGAGTACGCGTGGCAGCTAGAGAACGAGACACCTCAACAACGTACGTGGCGACCGCAGAGCGAGATACTTCACCAACAGACGCCAGGTGTCACACTGCATGGAGTCTGGAGTGGGGAGCGTAGTGCAGTTTGCGTGTCACTCTGAGAGCGCGACACTTCAACAACGAACGCCAAGTGTCAAGCGAAGGAGAACCAGAAATCAGTTAGTGGGAAACAGGTGTCGACTGAAGAGGGGACGTTCGTTCTCGACAGTGGAGCAAAACTGGGATTTTCAGAAAAACACTCCACTCTCCTCTACATTCACTATCTTTCCAAAAATATGATCTTCCATCTTCCTCCTTCTTCTTTCTAGAAAAACCCTCCCTTCTCTCTTCTGTAACTTACCATTCTCTACTCCGATCACCGTTCAAGCACCGTGGAAGCATTCTCGGCGTCTCAAGCTTCATCTTAAACCGAACAGTTCTGGATTCTGAAACGGGTAAGTTCCTCGTCCTTAGCTGTTCGTCCGTATCAACATGCAAGCCTAGCTCTGGTTGCATGCAGTCACCTTATCTGAACCAATCTTGGTTTTCTATAATTTGTTTTAGTTTGAAGAGTTTGGTTGAGCGTTGAGGGTAGAAGGGATCTTATTTCCGAAAACTGAGTTTTGGTCTGAAGGACGTACGTGCACTTCTAGAGGTAAGGGAAGCTTATTTAATTTAATTGATACTTGTATGTTGTATGAACGTCTGATATGTACTGGATGTATGAGATATATGTTGATTGAGTACGTATGATGATGGTTGATATGTATGAATGGGAATATGGATAATTATTGTGGAGTATGAATTGTTAATATGAATTCTATAAAGTATGTGAATTGATGATTGATATGAAATTATAAGATATGAACTGTATGAGAAATGTAGAGTTAGAATAGATGAAAAATCTGAATATGATATTCCTTACCTTGATAATGTACGCTCGTCATCGAGCGGTCTTATACCGTTCGGTTTTCTAGTAAATGGTTTAAAATGGAATTCTTTCATTCGGAAAGAACTCTGATCGAGAACGAGCGTCCTCCTGTGAAATGCTATGTTTGAGCGTTCGGATCAGTCTAGCGGTATTTGAGTCTCTGAAATGAAATAATAAAATTTCTACCCTTATACTTAAAATTAGTAACGCTCGGTCTTATACCAAGCGTTCGTCCTAATGAACTCTCGGTCTTATACCAAGCGTTCGTCCTAATGAACTCTCGGTCGTATACCTAGCGTTCGTCCTAAGTAGTGTTCGGTGTTATACCGAACGCTCGTCCTTGTCGTTAATTACCAAACGGGTAGAAATAGCGTTCGTCCAAATTTCTATAAATCAGTACACCGCGTTCAGTCATTGACTGGCAGTCGGCTTCTATAATATAAATTGTTCTCGGTATGGTCATCTACTCGTCTTGAGGTGTCTTTATCTCTTTGGATTCGGCCTAAAGATTTCCTACTTAAATTATTCTTTGAGTAACGATTTGACCTTCCTAGAGTCAGTTCATTCAACTGATTCGAGTAGAAAATGACGTTCGGTAAATCTGATGTGTCTGTTTTATTCGGTTCTCAAACAAGAATCTCTCGGTCTAGTTTTTCACGTTCGTCCTCGTTATGAAGAGGGCTGAACGCTCGTTATTTTATGTATCTGAAATGAAAGATGAAAATGAAGTTAAAGTGAAGAATGATAATGAACGAACAGTATATGAGATAAATTTATGATTGTGGATTTTGAACAAGCATTCCAGGGAGGAACGACTCACTCTTTGATGAATATGGAATTTGGTAACTTTATATCCTTTCTCAAGCCATTCTAAAACTTGCGACACTGCCATTCTTCATCTATTGACATGGTGTTGAAGCGAAGCAGGTGTTTAAAACGATCTGCATACTCCGATACCGATCTGTTGCCCTGAGTCAACTCAAGAAACTCTACCTCTTTAGCAAACCTGACACTATCTGGGAAGTATTCAGTGTAGAATTTAGTTCTGAACAACTCCCAAGTGATAGGAGTCTCGTTCCTCTCCAAGATCGTCTTCACACTGTTCCACCAATGTCCAGCTTCTCCTGTCAGCAAGTACTGGGTGTAGGCCAGCTTCTTCTCATCCGGACACCCTTTGGCTTCATACATTCGCTCCATATCTTGGAACCAATGATCGGCCTCATCCGGACTGCATTTGCCAGTAAACCTGTCGGGATGGTGTTGAAGAAAACTCTCCAAACTCCACTCCTTGACTGGAATGGTAATAGGGGCAGAAACATCAGGAGTAGGTCTTCCATTAACCATCATTTCCCTAAGGAACTTCTGAGTGTCTTCAGCTGACACTCTTGCAGCTTCAAGGTTTTGAAGAGCGATGGTGTTTTGTTGCACCAAAGCAGCATTCTGAAGTTGCATAGTCTCAAGTACAGCCTCCAGTCTTACGGTGTTCTCAGAAGGCTCAGGCTGAGAAGGAGGAGGTGGTGGTGGTCTAGGTGCCATTTTCTGCTTATACAGAGAAAACACCATTAGTCCAACCCAAGGAAACAAGGACAATCATCCAACACAAGGCTAAGAGTACACAGCACAAGCAGGGCAAACACATACCCTACAGGATCATCTAAGAACAGAAACTGCTCTGATACCATAAATGTAACATCCCAATTATATACGTCATGTATATATAATAAAGACGTCATCATGCATAATATAGGAAAGCAGTCAAGAGTTAATCAAGGATTACAGTCATCCTTAGAATAGTGTGAAATTTCCGACTAGAGTATTAGAATTTCTCCCTGGATTTTATGGGACAATTAAAAATTTAAACACTCAAAAGTTCTTCCAAATAATATGAGTCCTCAGAATAAAAGCTAGCACATCTAAGCTGCAGCACTGCCGTCTCCATCAAGAGTTGTTTCCAAAGTATCCTCCCCGTCATCTGCTCCCATCCAAGTGGATGATCATCGCCAAAGAAACATACCCAAACAGCACACAACACAAACAATGAAAGGGTGAGCTAGATATAAAAGCATGTTATACATACAGCACAGTTAATTCATGCAATCATTCATAGATTCATATAAAAGAACAATTAAAGCATACTCATTGATCCATATTTCACACACTCCCATGACATGTAAACATTCATCCAAACATGGTAAACTGACATCACAAGACTTGTTACTTTAAACCCCGACTTGTTGCTTTATAGACTGACTCGTCCGGACTAGAATGATTACCGAGCTATGGCGGGTCTTGCACTCGTGGTGGCTTTATGAAATTTGGGCACTCCCGCCCTGGCACTACCGCCTTGTGAAACTTGGGCACTACCGCCTGGTGGAACTTTTGGGCACTCCCGCCCGGCCACAATCACGAGGTTAATCCGTTATCACTCACCTTGGATCATATGGAAGCATCCAAGACTAGGACCTCCTGCTACTCCTCACCACATGTTCAATCCTCTCTACATGAGAAGAAAGACCATTGGAGATTCAAGATGACCCCCAAAACTGAGCTACCATGTAATCATTCTATACAACCCCAAAACACCACCATGTATCCTCTCCTTGAGGATCATGGAATTACGTCCATGAATCATACTGTTACTTTGAACCTTAACCCAAGCCATGAATAACCAGATACCACCACATTATCACAACAAATCCAACATATCTCATACATTCACATATTTTCACCTAATTCACGTTAAAGCATATATTCCAAACATTGGTACACATAATTCAATCCAAGAGCAAAGGAACTTAGAACCCATCACCATTTGCAGACCATTACATGGACGAACACTATTCACCGAGCATTATAAACCGAACGCAAACTATGCCAATTGAACGAACGCTAAGAGATTTAACACAATTGGACGAACGCTAAAACCAAACACTGACCACAATTAGGCCGAACGCTAAAACCGAACACTGAACACAATTTGGCCGAGCGCTAAAACCATCGAACACCCTATTGAAGTAAACACTGTTTGAACGAACGTTATTAAATCCTACACTATCAGACCGAACGCTAAAACCGAACGTCATATTGGATTGGTTTAATCCTTTTCGACATCCCTATTTATGTACGAATGTCTCAGATGGGTCCTCGTTTTCTAAAGTGTATCAAAATGGTCCTTAATTTTCAAAATTGATATCAATTGAGTCATTTCCGTTAAGTTGGCTGGACGGCGTTAAAAAAATTGATGAGTGGATGCTGAGATGACGAACGAACGCTCGTCCACCAGCGAACGAACGCTCGTCCACAAGCGAACGAACGCTCGTGCACCAGCGAACGAACGCTCGTCTACCTCTTACTGCTGGACGACCGTTCGTTCCACACTGGACTACCGTTCGTTCAGTGGTCGACGAGCGTTCGTTCGCTTGTGGACGAGCGTTCGTTCGTCATCTCAGCATCCACTCATCAATTTTTTTAACGCCGTCTAGCCAATTTAACGTAAAGGACTCAATTGATATCAATTTTGAAAATTAAGGACCATTTTGATACACTTTAGAAAACGAGGACTTATCTGAGACATTCGTACATAAATAGGGATGTCGAAAAGGATTAAACCTATTGGATTCAACACTATTTGGCCGAGCGCTCAAATATCAAGGCCGAACACCATTTGGACGAACGCTATCTGACGCACGCTATCTGGCGAACGCGATCTACAGAACGTTCACGAATACTCCAAAACCGATCGTTCGAGACCCAAAGTTTAAGGCCGAACGCTAATTCCTGAATACTATAAGAACGGACGTTATCGGATCCTAGGCCGAACGCTAAACCTTTGGACACCATATTGAATTCATCATTGTTTGAACGAGCGCTAAAAGATCAACCCTTATCAAGACCGAACGCTTACAGTCTAAACCTCGGAATAGTCGAACGCTATATTTTACTAATCACATAAAAATACCGAACGCTCAAGATTCACACTTAACACTATCAAGTTAAGAACGAACGCTTATACTTTCTAATTCACCAAAGCCGAACGTTTAAGATTCAAACTTAGAATATCAAATGAAGATCGAACGCTACACTCACTAATTCACCAAAACGGACGTTCAAGCTCTGAAACTAAGAATATCAAATTATACTAATACACCTAAAGGCCGAACGTTCCAGATTAACACCTAAGAATATCAAATTTAGGTCGCACGCTTAAATCACTGAAACATCAAAACCGAACGCTTACTATTACACATCCAGAAACAAGACCGAACGCTAAAGATCACCTTATTAGAATACCGTTTTAGGGACGAACGCCTACTGCCACTATTTCACAAGATCGAACGCTCAGGATTGAAATTTAATTATACCAATTTAAGAACGAACGTTCACACTAATCTACCAAGACCGAACGTTCGGGATCACTTCATCAGAATACAATTTGAGGACGAACGCGAACGCTCGTTTCCTTAGAACACCCTAACCGAACGCTCATACCATTTCTGCCGACCACTAATTGGTCGAGCAAAAATTTTGACTCATCAAAATTGGACGTACGCGCGTTCTGCAGAATTCTGCAGAATCGCAAAATCCAGAAACCCAGAAAACCAGAAACCCAATATTCATCCCCAATTTCCAGATTTTCATTAATACAGTATGAATCAACAATCAAATAAAAATCTAACTCCCCTTACCTCTTGAAGACTTCCTTCAATCACCTCCAGAGAGTTTGATTTTCTTCCAACTCCAAAAGTTATCCTCCTCTTCTCTTCCACCACTTGCAGAACTCAAGCTTCCTTGCAGCTTCAACTTCACCTCACAATTTTGCAGAAATGATTTCCCCCCCTAAGCAGAACCCATACTCCCTTTTTATCTCCCACAAGCCTCCCTTTTTTTTTTGAATGGGGAAAATGGAAGCAACGTTTGCTGTCCCTTGTGGCCAACAAAACTGGCGCTTTCCAGCGCTCGTTCCTTCCTTCCCTGTTTGTTTGTTCTTTTTTTTTTTTTTAATCGTACGATTCCTTACACAAATCCTCCTCTCCGCATTTCTAAAGTTAGTATTGCTTCCCTTGAGTGCTCTTTGGACGGTTGAAAACGGAAGAAAGGGTTCCTTCCTTGTGGACTGCTCTCCCTGGTGCCAAATCAAGAGACCCCCTCCTCTATTCGTACTTCCCGTAATAATTACATTCTAATAATGCAAGAAGTGGGTGACTGCCCTGTCTCCACCACTTAAAATATGCGGTCCTTACATCGTTCACCTTTTTCTTTAAGTTTTGAATGACCGTTCGGTGTTGGTTTTGTAAACCGTTCGGTCAAAATTTCTCTTGTGGTACAGTTTTAGATGGAAAGTTATGTAAGGCCGTTCGGCCATAACTGTACTCTCTTTTAAATGTTAAAACTGACCTGTGTTATCATTAATAGTAATTATTCTGGTTTTTCTTACTGTATTTTTGGGATGTTACACTTAAATTTATTATAATTTAAAATTTAATTAAATAAAGAATTAATTATGTTATATATATATATATATATATATATATATATAAAATGTTGTTTAGCATTTGCTTAATTAAAAGAAAAAGTGTAACATCCCAATATCTCACATTGGATAATTCATAATTTATATATTGTAACATTATATTTACGGTAACATCTCGTTATCCCACACTTAAAAATTCACAGTTGATATACATATTTTTAACTCAGATTTCAACTATAAACTCCTAAATATAACTTGAATTCTTCTAACTTATTCTTCGATCTCTTTCTTCATTGGTATTGTTCCAGACGACATTCCTTCATCTGCTCCCGTATAATATCACGCATTATACGATCATCGCATTCACATGCACACACAAGTAAGGGTGAGCTAACAATTCAATACAATAACCATACCTCGATACCAAACCATACTATGCTCACTTTACCAGATCAAATTACATAAACAAATATGAGTTACACGCTAAACCACATTGCATGCATCAATATATATCAAACACCAAATCAAAATTCATACACCAATATGCATCAACAACATATCAGAATGCATACACCAATATGCATCAAACACCAAATCAGAATGCATACACCAATATGCATCAACAACATGTCAGAATGCATACACCAATATGCATCAACAACATATCAGAATGCATACACCAATATGCATCAAACACCAAATCAGAATGCATACACCAATATGCATCAACAACATGTCAGAATGCATACACCAATATGCATCACGTCCATCCATCCCAAAAGTCATACATATTGACTATATCACATACTTTCCACATAAATAACATCATTATAGTTCACCATCATGTTCAGATACATAAATTCAAATGTAATAAAATCCAATCATTTCAGAAATCATACAAACTGAATATATTCCAACAAGATATATTACACAATAATTTAACAATACATAATCTGTTCAATAGGATTTAAGTTAAAAACTTGTCGAGTAGACTTCCAGGAAAGGGAGGTGCGTCACAATGGACAACTTAAGTACCAAGTCTTTCCTTAGCCAAAGTGTTCCTCAATTAGTTTTTAACAAATTTCTTATTTACAGATTCAAAACAACAGCATATAATATTAACACCGAAATTTAATATAGATATCAAAAAAATAGAAATTAAGCAATATTGAGATCCCTGAGAAGATACGAAATTAATATCTCTAAATCTGTAACTCCGATTTCAAATCTGAATGGTCACAATAATTCACTATTTGTTATAAACTACATATTAAAATTTTAGATTGATCCAACGGTTAACTAGATAGATATTGAGGTTTTACCGAGGTAACTCAGGTGCATAATTTTAAGTGGTTTTCGGTTATACTCAAAATGCGGAACTAATTTCCCTAAGCACAGACATTTAATTACAAATCTGAATGGTCAAAATGACTTAATATGTCTTATGAATTACATACTAAATTTTGGGCTCAATCTAACGGTAAATGAAATATATATGAAATTTTTACCATGATAACTTAAGAACAGAAATATAGTGTTCATCAGATTTTTCAAAACTTAAAAATTATTTTCTCCAAACATAGACTTTCAATTAAAAATCCGATCGGTCAAAGTGTATTAATATATCTTAGGAATCATGTATAAAATTTTCAAGTTGATCTAACGGTTAAATAAGTCATAATATATATTTTACCGAGATGACTCAATAACAGATCTACAGGGGTAATTAATTTACTCAAACATGCAGGATTTATTTCTCTAAGTACAGACTTCTAATTACAAATCCAAACGATCAAAGTGAAGAAATAGGTCTTAGGAAACATATATTAAAATTTTAGCTAAATCCAACGGTCAAAATAATTAAAAGAAAAGTTTTACCATACTAACTCGAAAATAAGAAAATTATAATCATGAAAACTAAATTTATATAAGTGAATAGATAACTACCATTACCAAAATTTTAACATACTCATAACTCATATTCATTATCATAACATGGATAAAAATCATATACAAGAAGGATTAGCTCCCCTTACCTCTATTCCAGACTTAATCTCCTGCTCCGAATTTGTTTCCCCGAAACCCTTCAGAACCTCTACTCTTCTTGCAACTAAAAATTTCTCCCTAACTCTTTCTTCTCTATTTCTCAAGCTCTCACTTGATTCCTCTTTTCTTGGTGCAAAATACCCTTCCCTCCTATGGCTATTTATAGGTAAAAAAATTTACTATTCATTAATATTTTAATATTATTTATTATTTTAATATTATTTAAAAAAATAATATTTTAATCATTTACTTATTAAATCTGATCCTAGTTTCTTCCATATTAAGAAATCCTAATTTCTTCCATGCTAAGGAATCCTAATTTCTTTCATGCTAAGAAGTTATTTTTACTATTCACTTTTTAGTATTTACTATTTACTTTTTACAATTAAAAAATACTAAATAAGTTACCAAAAATTTGAACCTCTCCTTCTAAAATTACTATAATTTTATATTCAAAATTTACATTTTTCTATCCACTAAAATTATTATTACTAATAATGTGAGATCCTGAATAATTACCACACACAAATACATGTCAAATCTTAATTAACGCACCCCAACCCCACACTCTGATCACCATTAAATGCACCGTGCCATGTCAAAACGCACTCACACCCCTCTGCATGCGATTGCCAAGTGTCACGGCTGGAACATACGAAAAACCTTAGTGGAAGACAAGTGGCATGTGGAGAATGGGCGTTCGTCCTGCGTGGGAAGGGAAAATTATTCTCTGAAAAACTCTTCTCCACTTTTCTGCATGCTTCATCTTCTTCCCCGAAATTCTGATTTCGAATTCTCTGCCTTCTCTCTAAAACCGCTTCAACTTCTCACTACTGTAACTCATCACCAACCTCTCCAATTCCATTTCAGAAACCGTAGGACCGTTCACGGCGTCGTGAGCTTTCACTGGAACCGAACACGTTAGAGTTCTGTAACCGGTAAGTTCTCCAACTCTAAACGCTCCTTTCTGAGTTGCATGCGGACACTGATACAGCTGCATGTTAGAGTATAAGCTAAGTTCTTCTACGTTCTTTTGGTTAGATTTAGTGAAGCACTTGAGAAGCACGTTGAGGGTAGGAAACCATATTTGGACAAGTTAAAAAGCACTCACTTAGGGCATTCACTACTGGACCAGGTAAGGGAAGCTTTAGTAATTTAATTGATACTTGTATGATGTGTGTGAAAGCATGAAGTGTACTGGATGTATGAAATGTATGATGTTTAAGCATGCATGAACGAGCACTGTTGTACTGGATGTGTATGAGTGATATTGTTTGAACTGTATGTTGAGGATGAAACGTATGAATTGGAAAATGGATAATTTTTGTAATGTATGAGATGATAATATGAATTCTGTAATGTATGAAATTTATGGTGGAGATAAATTATAAGATATGAATCGTATGAAAAATGTGAAGTTATTGTAGAGGAAAAATCTGGAAAAATATAATTGTCCTTACTTTGATAATGTATGTTCGTCATAGTACGGTCTTATACCGTTCGGTTTCCCCTGAAAATGACTTAGAATAGGAATCCTTTCATTTGGAAAGAATTCTGTTTGAAAACGAGCGTCCTCTTGTGAAAGGCTAGGTTTGAGCGTTCGGCTCAGCTTAGTGGTATCCAACGATCGTAATTAATTGAAGTTATATTAGTAACGCTCGGTCTTATAATCCGGCGTTCGTTTTAGGTAGCACTTAGTCTTATACTAAGCGTTCGTCCAAATGAGCTCTCGGTCTTATATCGAGCGTTCGTTCTAATTAGTGCTCGGTCATCTACCTAGCGTTCGTCCTAAGTAGTGTTTGGTTTTATATTGAACGCTCGTCCTTATCCTTGATTTCTGAGCGAACGTAAATAGCGTTCGTCCAAATTATGAGTTTGCGTTCGGTCATTGACTGGCGGTGTCGTCTCCTGAACTAAATTACGCTCAGTTTAATTATCTAAATAATTCGTGGTGTATTTATCCATTTAATTCTATCTAGGGTCATCTTACTTAAATTATTCTAAGTATTATTCAGATCTTCTATAGTCAGTTCCTTAAATAATTTAAGTATTCGTAACGTCCGTCAGAGGACTGGGGTTCGTTTCTTTTGTTCAGAAACGAGGATTTCTCTGTACTGTGATAACGTTCGTCCTTATTTTTAAAAGGATGAACGCTCGTCATTTTATGAAAGTGGAACAAAGAATGAAAATGTGAATAAGAGGAAAGATTAAGGTGTGCGAACGTTATTTTGAGTGAAATATTGAAAGTGGATTTTGAACGAGCGTTCCAAGGAGGAACGTCTCTATGATTTGAATGTGATAAGTTATGTAGTATGACCATGGTAAAGCTGCTGATGGCTGTTCATCCTGATATTTCGTGAGTGCTCGTCCTCATGTAGAGGGGAGTAGGTCATGTGTGGGAATGGCAGGAGGTCCTAGTCCTACTGAGTACTTTGGACTGATAGGGCTAACCTCGGGTGGCAGCTGTTGAGTGTTTACAGTTATCACATCACCCGAGTGCACGAACGCCTGTAGATACATGGATTCATACAGTCCGAACGGTCGGTTTTGTGAGAGTTGGGATGATTAATTGTATGATGATATATTGTTGTATGTCTTGTACTGTGATTTGTATATGATAAATTATATGTTGGTTGTATGAATTAAATTACCTAAGCTTACCCTTGCATTTCCTTGTGTTGTCTACTGTTTATGTACGTCCGTCTTGTCAATGCAATGATCATCCGTGTGGATGTGAGCAGACGGAGAGGCGCTGCTTGAAGATACACTAGAAGAAGAAAATTTGGAGGACGCCAACCTGGTCGAAGTAGAGGTTAAAGCCGAGCCCTAGTGCGCTCGTTAAGTTGTAATCCTTAGTACTTCTGTTTAGCTTTTGGTGACGTTCGGTTATTTAGTTTTGTAAAACCGTTCGTCCTAAATCTTGGTTTTATTGTAGAAAAGTTCTGAACTATGTATCCGTTTACCGTTCGGCTTTTAATAGCTAATTTAATTAAGACTGCACTGTTTAATTCTGTAAATGTGATTAGTTCTAATCTATGGTAATTACTATATTTTGGGATGTTACAAATAAAATGCTAAAATTTACTACTATAAATATATATATATATATATATATATATATATATATATATATATATATATATATATATATATATATATATATTTCTATGGGTCTTACATTCTCCCCAACAACAAAAATTTTTGTCCTCGAAAATTCAACATAAAATAAGGTTATGATTATTTCACCTTATCTTCTAGTTTCCTTGTAAATTCATTTACTCTTCTTTCCCAAACTACTTTGACTAAGTAGATGATCTTTCCTCTAAGTCATTCTATTCGATGGTTTTCTATACTTAGGGGTTGCCCTTTTAATGAGACATCTTCTTTGTTTGTAGTCGCATCTACTTCTAAAATGTGAGAAAGATCTAACACACACTTTCTTAGTTAAGTAGCATTAAAACTAAATGAATGTTGACTAATGTGCTTAAGAGAAATTTCCTCGTGCGAAGAGCTTCTCCCACACTCGTGGTTGAACTTACTAATAAGAAGATATTACTCTAACGGTTTTCTCCTAAAATCAACATACGACTTCTACCTACTGAGATTCCTAAGTCATAATTGACTTAATAATAGACCCAAAATCTCCTCCTTTTACAAAAACCTTTAAAATCTCATCACCTAAATACAAAACAAAAATAATTAACCATTATCTTCCATACCAGATTTATGTAACCTAACCACTCATAGTAATAACTTATGCCAAATCATCACTTATAGCTCAAAACTTTCAATTTACCAACTTCCAACTTTTTACTCTAACCTATAATGAACTACTCTTGGTTTTAGATTAGATTTTCCCCAAATTACACTTCAACACCAAAACAACCTTAGGAAACTAGATTATTCAAATAACCTCAGTGTCAATACCAAATTTCGTCCGGGTAAATAAAATTAATCACAAAAAAAAAAAGTAAATAGTGAATAGTAAATTGTGAATAGTAAAAAGTGAATAGTAAAAAAAAAATTATTTTTGGAAAGGATAAATGTTCCACGTAGCTTTGAGATCAGAATTCACCAATTTGCAAATAAAAAATTATTTTTGTAATAGTAAAATGAATAAAAAATGAATAGTAAAAATGAATAGTACAAATGAATAGTAAATTTTTTTTACTATAAATAGCCAAGGGGGGAGGCTGAAAATTGACACAAAAGAATTTAGAAAATTTTTTGAGAGAAGAGAGTTGGAAGAATTTCTAATTTCAAAGGGGATATTCTGGAAGTTTTCAGAGAGCGAGGAGATTAAGTCTGTAACAGAGGTAAGGGAAGCTAACCTTGAGTATCTCCTTTTGTATTATCTTGAGCCTTGAATATGCTATATTTTGCTTTTGTCTGATCTTAAATCTTGATTATGGAGTATTTTGTTTCTGTATGATTTTGAATTTAAATGAGAGTATGCTTTTGTGTTGATATCCAAGTGTGATAGTTGTAAAATGTGATATTGATTATGTTATACCATTTGTATGTTATTAGTTTTTTATTTTTGTATTTTGGAAGGATTAGAAGTTGTCTAACCGGCTCTGCCAGATTCAACTTCTTGTTTCCCCAAACGTTTTATTTCTTTACTTATTTATTTTATTGCGTTTTGGAAGGATTAGAAGTTGTCTAACCGGCTCTGCCAGATTCAACTTCTTGTTTCCCCAAACGTTTTATTTCTTTACTTATTTATTTTATTGCATTTTGGAAGGATTAGAAGTTGTCTAACCGGCTCTGCCAGATTCAACTTCTTGTTTCCCCAAACGTTTTATTTCTTTACTTATTTATTTTATTGCATTTTGGAAGGATTAGAAGTTGTCTAACCGGCTCTGCCAGATTCAACTTCTTGTTTCCCCAAACGTTTTATTTCTTTACTTATTTATTTTATTGCATTTTTGGAAGGAATAGAAGTTGTCTAACCGGCTCTGCCAGATTCAACTTCTTATTTCCCCATACATGTTATTGTTCTTGTTATTTAATTATATTGTATTTTTGGATGGATTAGAAGTTGTCTAACCGGCTCTGCCAGATTCAACTTCTTGTTTCCCCATGAATTTTTATATTAAGATTATTTTTATGATTGTCAAATATTATATTCTTCTATGACCATTTATTGTAATGTTTTATTATTGTATGAATTCTATTATGGATGTTTATTGTGATTGTCAATACCAAATTTCGTCCGGGTAAATAAAATTAAAAAAAAAACAACACAAAAACACCAAAATGAAAAACACTATTTATTTTACTTTTTGCACCCTTAAATTTTCTATTAAACACTTAATCCAATGGTCCAAAATAATCTCATTTTTTACTTCCTCACCACCCATCTTTTCTTATCACACCCCATTCTCCACATCACCATCCACATCACCCTCCACATCATCTATCTTTTTCTTTTATTTTTTCCACATCATTTTCATATTAATTTTATATATCAACTTTTCTAATTATTCCACTACATTTTTTTATTATATCCTCTCCATCAACATTTTTTATTATCCATTTTTTTTCCGCCTTATTTTTCCACTCACTTTTTATATTATTTCTTTCCTTTATTTTCCACATTAACTTTTTCTATTCATTTTTTTAATTATATTTTATTTCACCTAAATTTTCCACCAACTTATTATATTATTTTTATTCATCAACTTTCTTCATCCTTAACTCTATAAATACCTACATTCTCTTCACTTCACACACACAATTTACATAATATCCATCTCTTCTCTCTTAAAATCTCTTCATTCCATCCCAAAACTCTACATTTTTCTCTCACATTTTACTATTTCTTAATCTCTCTATACATAATAAATCCCATACCACATTTCTACCATAAAGTTATCTTCTTCATCTTCCATCTATCTTTCTCACAACTTATTACAAGTAAGGTTTTATTTCATCACACAAATCTTCAACAAGGTACACATTTTCTCTTCATTCTATTTATATATGCATTTTGATCATTTTTTTTAGTTTATAAATTCATCTTGTTTTCTATCACAATTTTTCTTTATGCTTTTCATATTTCAACTCATCTATCCTTCTTAATAAAAAAATATAAAACTTTAAAAAACATGTAATGATATAAATATCGGTGTGAGTACTCGTGCGATCGTACGCATCAGCCTAGTACTCATTACCCAAAATATAAAATAAACAAAAAAGCCGTGTGAGTGCTCGTGCGATCGTACGCATCAGCCTAGTGCTCATTACGCAAAACAATAAAAAACAAGAAAAAAGCCGTGTGAGTGCTCGTGCGATCGTACGCATCAGCCTAGTGCTCATTACGCAAAAAAATCTAAATATTACATAAAAAAAATACCAAAAAATATAAAAACCTTCAAAAACTAAAAACATCAACATTTTCAAACAATAAACAATCTTCCTAGCCAGAACTACGCGATCCTTGATTCTCCATCAAAAGTGGAGATACGTAGGAGCAAGGCCAGTCCTTGTCAGGTTCACTTTCCCAAAAATCCAAATTTATTCATAATCATTTTCCAAACAAATTTTCTAAACAATTTCTCAAACAATATTTTCAAGCAGTTTCTAAAAGAACTACGGAACCCTGATTTCTCATTCTTAATGAGAATACGTAGGAGCAAGGTCAATCCTTGTCGGGCCCAAAAAAACTAAAAAATACATGTTTCTTTAGAAGTTTTATTTTAGGGGAAAGTTAAACATTTTGAAAACCACATCATATTCGCATATTTAGTTAAAGGTACTGCCTTAGGGCAGGCGTTGTAGGGTGCTAATACCTTCCCTACACGTAACCGACTCCCGAACCAAGAATCTCAGTTTCGCAGACCATGCCTTATCATTTTATGGTTTTTCCGTAGTTTTCCAGAATAAACTATGGTGGCGACTCCAAATCTTTTTTTCAAAAACCCTGTTTTATTTTTTCGGATCGTCGTCCCGTCGCGATTCCGGTTGCGACACTCAGTCTCACATATTTGTCCCTTGAAATCTCTATTTTCAACCACAACACGCATGTCTTAGACCATTTATACCTCTTAAAGATAACATCCAATCAAATATCATATACTATCAACCATCACAACAACAACCATTTCATAATCCCACAGTATTGAGGATCCAATATTCAAAATCATCATCTAAACAGACTGAATGTTTGAACAATGTTTTTTTTTTCACATTTATAATTACAACATATAACTATGTATGAACATACTAAATGTACGTAGCCTTAAGAAAATGCATATTTTATAAAAACATTGTCTAAAACAAAACCAATAGTATATAAAAATTTGACAACAAAAATTTTAATTTAATACTTATTTGTACGCATTCAACTAGAAAAGTCTCACACTCATAACCTGAATCATTTCTCTACTTATTTTGTGCATAAAATTTCTAGCATCTCAAATTGAAATGTACTCACGAAAAAATTAAAATCATAAACCTTCAGAACACTTTTACTTGTCACTTTTAACCCCATCAAAACCATCATACCTCACTAGTCTCAAAATAATCCATTAATGTTTTAAAAGAACTCATTTGCATTGTTTAGAATGAAGGCTCAGAGCCTCTGGAAGAGAGGAACCGAGAGTGTTTCCTACTCCTACTCCTAATCTAATGCTAAAATCTACTTCCATCTCCTCTCTGCTGTGCTTCATTTATAGCCAATCTGAACATCCTCCCGTGACTTCCCCTTAATTTCAGGATTTTGCTTTTGTCTTTAGTTGACAATTGGCAGCCCCTGAATTCTTAAAATCCCTTGGATGTATGAAAATAGGTGGGGCCCTCTCCAAATTGCTTGTCCGTTTCTTCACTTGTGCCGAGATATGTAAGACCCTAGATAATTAACACTGCAACTTAAATCAAATCAAATTTTAAAGAATTAAAAACCTATCTGCAGTGCATTCCACGTCACTATTCAGACAATTGAAACCCACTTACATACTCTCTGCTTGCACTGGAAACACATGCACACACTGACACACGCCTGCCAAGTGTCGTCTTAGAACCTTCGAAAATCAGTGGTGGGTTACAGATGGCAATCTGAGGGTGCATGACCGTTTGACGTGGGGGGGAAGAAAATGATTTCTCTGAAAACCACTTCCTCTCACACTCTGCATTCACCTTCTTCCCCACGAACTCAACCCTTCATCTTCTCCAACTTCTCTCTAAAACTCCCAACTTCTCTCTACTGTGATTCTCACGTTTATTCTCCGATCAACTTGTAGCACCGTAAGAACATTCGTCCAGCGGTGAGCTTTCTTTTAGACCGAACCAATCCCGGTTCCGGAGACGGTAAGTCTTCCAACTTAGGTGTTTGTTTCTGGATCTTCCTGCGAAACCAATTTCTGTTGCATGCAAGGGTAGAAGTTGATATCTTCTGCATTTCTTTGGTTAGATTTAGTTAAAGAAACTTAAGTGGCTGTTGAGTACAGAAGAGCTGTAGTTGAACGTGTGAAAATCATACTCTTAGGGCGTACACTGCTATCCAGGTAAGGGAAGCTTTAGTAATTTAATTTAATATATGTTTGATCTGTATGACAGTAATGAATTGTGCTGGATGTCTGAAATGTATGCAATATATGAATTTTGAATATGCGTGAATGAGCAGAATTGGAAATAGATGTATATCAGGAATGTTGTGTGAAATTATGCAGTGTATGAGATGTATGAGTTGTAATGTGATTGATTTCTGCATAATTTGGAATGATACTGATCTGAACTGTATGTTGATGATGATATGTTTGAAACTGGAAAAGGGAAGATTCTGTATTGATGAGATGATAATATGAATTCTGTAATGTATGAGATTTATGTTGGAGAAAAATTCTAAGTTATGGATTGTATGAAAACCGTGAAGTTAATGTGAATGAAAAATCTGGAAATCTGATCTTCTCTGATTGATCATGTACGCTCGTTATCGAACGGTCTTATACCGTTCGGTTTCCCTGGAAAATCACTTAGAATAAGGAATTCTTTCATTTGGAAAGGACTCTGGTTAAGAACGAGCGTTATTGGTGTCAAGAGTTAGGCGTGAGCGTTCGGCTTAGCCTAACGTGTCCAACCATTGCAAATAAAGTGAAGTATAGTTAGGACGCTCGGTTTTGTTTACCAGTGTTCGTCATAAGTGGCGTTTAGTATTATACTGAGCGTTCGTCCAAATGAACTCTCGATCTTAGATTGAGCGTTCGTCCTAGTTAGCGTTCGGTCTGATACCGAACGTTCGTTCAAATGCACGTTCGTTCAAATACGTGTTCGTTCTATTTGGTGCTCGGTCATTGACCTGGCGTTCGTCCTGAGCAGTGTTCGCTTTTATAATTGAACGCTCGCCTTTCATTGCTTCGTGAGCGAACGTATATGGCGTTCGTCCAAATTATTAATTAACGTTCGGTCTTTGACTGGCAGTGTTGCTTTCTGAATTCAATCCTATTTGGTTGTTTATCTAAATACTTTCTTACTGGCTTTATTCTTTGGATTCCACCTGGAGTTGTTATACTTAAAATTTTTCTAAGTATTACCCATAATTTCTAAGATCAAACCCTTCAAATTATTAAGTGTCATCAAGTATCATGTGGATAAATGGTTCGTTTCTTTTGTTCAGAAACGTGGACGTTTGAGAACTGTAATATGTTCGTCCCTATCTATTGAGTGATGAACGTTCTTTAAAATAAAGAAAGTGAACACAGACTGAAAATTGGAATAAGATGAATGGTGAATATGTGCGAATGGTATTTGGAATGAATATTATTGGATTGGATTGTGAATGAGCGTTCCAAGGAGGAACGTCTCCATGATGTGAATATGAGAAGTAGTGTAGTATGACCATGGATAAGCTACTGATGGCTGTTCATCCTGATATTCCGTGATTGCTCATCCTCATGTAGAGGAGAGTAGTTCATGCGTGGGAATGGCAGGAGGCACTAGTCCTACATAGTACTTTGGGCTGATAAGGGTCAACCTCGGGTGGCAGCTGTTGAGGGTATCCCAGTTACTACATCACCCGGGTGCAGGAACGCCTGTAGATACATGGATCATACAGTCCGGACAGTCTTTAATGATGAGAATTTGAATGAGTTACTGTATGCTTGGATATGTGTTTAATGTTGTATGAACTGTATGACTGACTTTATAAGTTAAATTATGTTGATTGTATTGAATTAAATTACCTAAGCTTACCCTTGCAACTTTCCTTGTGTTGTCTACTGTTTCTGTATGTCCGTCTTGTCAATGCAATGATCATCCGTTGTGGATGTGAGCAGATGGTGAGGCACCCCTTGAATCCATGCTGGAAGAAGAAAATTTGGAGGATGCCAACCTTGTGGAAGTTGAAGTTAAATCGGAGCAGTAGGGGCTAGTTCCGTAGCAGCTTTTAGATTTTCTGTATTGTATTTTTGGTGGTTCTGTATATAGTTTTGCAGAATACAGAAATCTGAACTGTTTTGTATTTTAGATGAATTTCTGAACACTGTAAAATGCTGTACATTCAGTGTTTAAATTTTGAGCAGCTACTGTAAATATTAAGACTGCACTGTATTTCTGTAAATGTGATCAGTTCTGGTTAATGGTAATTATCATTTATTGGGATGTTACAAGATCACTCAAAAACTATTAATCACAAGATTCGAGAAAACTTTTCATTCCTACTATAACCAGAAAGTGATTCTCCTTATATATCCTTATTTAAGACTTCCATGACCATGTAAAACTCTAAGAATCGTTCTTTTTCCGTAACAATTTTCCATTATATTTTCTCAACACAGTTTCTACTCCTAGAAATCTTACGCCTCCAAAAGCCACTTATGTTTACCAAAAATTATACTAGATTGCTCCACCTTACCCTATACTTCTATTTTCCGTAAAATTTCTAATTACTCTGATGATTACACGGAGTCCAAAACACTATTACTAAATAATTCATCCTTATGTTTTCTTTTCTATACCCATTTGACAAGAACTTGTCCAAAAGTAATACCTATATTGAGTATGCTTTATAACATCCATAGAAACCCTTCTACACTTAATATCATGCATCATTTCCTTCACTCGTCCTTGATGGACTTATCTGATTCTTGGTAATATTGCCTTCACCCTTAAATACACTTAATGTTCAACAATCAACTCACAATTCTTTAAGACCATAAACTTCTAAAAACATATTGAAACATGACCAAACCATCCTTTCGATCATACTCTAGACTACAATATCTATCCTTCACTTGCATTGGTCAGATATCCCTAAAATACTAGTGCTCATCCTTTATTTAACCCACACTAAATGTTGAACCACTATTTTCTTCACCTGATAAACACTTCTGAAATACTTAACAAAACTAGAATAATCAAGCTTCTTTCAAGATTATACTCCAAATTACCTCAACCTTCATTTAATTATTTTCCTAGCAACCATTACTAGCCTAAGTTAAAACATTCTTCAAGAATTAACTTATAAACTCTAAATCTTAGGAATATAAATCGTGTCCTCAAAATACCTTCCCACATCCTAACCTAATATGAATCCACAAACTTAATGTTATCCGTAATCCAGTACCTAACAACTGCGTATCTTTGATAAGACTCAGCAGATCACTCAATCAACAATGTTATAATTTATGAAACCACTTATATCAATAAGGCCGAATTTAAAACTAACTAGCTTCCTTATCAGTACTGCACCTACTCATTTAAATAAACTACTTATGCCACATAAGTTAAATCCATCTTATAACATTAAAATATAGTTTAATGGTTATACTAATTAATCCTCTAATACTTGAAATAACTCCCATAGATATAAAGAATTTATGGGTCATCAAAAGATGTCATAGCACAAAACCATTGTGCCAAGTATCCCTTCCCACCACTCTATTCAAGAACTTTTTCAGGTAAGTACACCCTCCCAACCATTTAACCACCATGTTACTTCTTACCACTCGTCTATAGAGATTATCAGGCATTCAACCACAACGCAACCTCAATTATAATGTGCTTCCCGAGATCAAAACCATATCCCAAGGATATTTAGTGTTAACCAAATCTCAAATTTTTATCTTATGCGAACTAAAAGTAAGTATAAACAAGTTCACTCACACACATCACTGGATATAGATCAAGGTGCGACATATAAATCTTTACCCATCCTTTACATCACCATTGAGGTTTGAATACTACCATATAACTATACCTGATGAAATTTCTCCAATTCCAACCTACAACTTCTTAATTATTCCAAATTTCCTAATCACATTGCAACCCTCCTTTTTATCTATTTCCAAACTCTTCTTCTTCCTTATCTTGTCATGTTCATAATAATATCAATTCAACCTACACTGCCTCTACTAACTTTAATATTCCAAAATCAATAAAATTTACAACCATAAATCATGACATTTTAATCCTATCATAAAAATACCAAATATTTACATAAGCCGAAAGCCAAAATTTTCGTACCTGGATTTTCTCCACTACTCCTCATACCACAATCACATACTCTCAAATCTTATCTCTAATACATTTACTGAAAAAAATCTAACCATCTCCTTTTAATCATCCATTTAGCTTAAAATCCTTCCAATAAAAGATCTCGTGTCCTCTTAACTTATAAATTTCTCCTCCTATTAAACTTTCTCTCAATCCTCTTTATTCCTTATATAACTTCTCATCTACTCTTCTTCGTCTAATATTTGATTTATTCTTAATCTACTTCAGTATTCCTATCCTTTTTTTTTTATTTTAAACTTTCTCTTCAAATCTTCCACCATTTTCTTTCTTCAGATTCCAATCATCACTGATACATCAATCCATGTTACCAATCTCACACAATGTCATTCTGTTTCTCATCAACACTTCCTTTTCTTCTGACTTCTAACGTTATTGATATACTAAACCAAACTGATTTCTCAAACCTTGCTACATTCATGCTTATCCAAAGCTTCTCTAAATCTAGCCTTTGAACTCAACTCCTTTTTGTGAAACGTAAGATATCTCATCTATTAATTTTTGTTCTAGAAACTTCTAAAAATTTTACTTCTAAACACCAACATCTTCACTCATCCTTTGGAACTTAAATTCTAGTATTATATCTCCCTATCAAGGCTTTAACTAATTCTAATATCTTTCCTCAAACCCTCAGAATTAAGAAAGGAAAAGCATCTATGGTAAAAGTCATGAGTAGTTAAACACAATACTCTACTATCTAGATTTGGAGGAAATGGTAAATTATACCATTTAGACTCAATTCTTCACAAAGAAGACACGGAAGACCCACAACACAGAGGTCATCCTAAGGACGAACTGCTCTGATACCACTAATGTAACATCCCAATATCTCACATTGGATAATTCATAATTTATATATTGTAACATTATATTTACGGTAACGTCTCGTAATCCCACACTTAAAAATTCACAGTTGATATACATATTTTTAACTCATATTTCAACTATAAACTCCTAAATATAACTTGAATTCTTCTAACTTATTCTTCGATCTCTTTCTTCATTGGTATTGTTCCAGACGACATTCCTTCATCTGCTCCCGTATAATATCACGCATTATACGATCATCGCATTCACATGCACACACAAGTAAGGGTGAGCTAACAATTCAATACAATAACCATACCTCGATACCAAACCATACTATGCTCACTTTACCAGATCAAATTACATAAACAAATATGAGTTACACGCTAAACCACATTGCATGCATCAATATATATCAAACACCAAATCAGAATGCATACACCAATATGCACCAACAACATATCAGAATGCATACACCAATATGCATCAAACACCAAATCAGAATGCATACACCAATATGCATCAACAACATGTCAGAATGCATACACCAATATGCATCAACAACATATCAGAATGCATACACCAATATGCATCAAACACCAAATCAGAATGCATACACCAATATGCATCAACAACATGTCAGAATGCATACACCAATATGCATCACGTCCATCCATCCCAAAAGTCATACATATTGACTATATCACATACTTTCCACATAAATAACATCATTATAGTTCACAATCATGTTCAGATGCATAAATTCAAATGTAATAAAATCCAATCATTTCAGAAATCATACAAACTGAATATATTCCAACAAGATATATTACACAATAATTTAACAATACATAATCTGTTCAATAGGATTTAAGTTAAAAACTTGTCGAGTAGACTTCCAGGAAAGGGAGGTGCGTCACAATGGACAACTTAAGTACCAAGCCTTTCCTTAGCCAAAGTGTTCCTGTCACGTCCCATTAATGTATGCGCTGAGTCACCACTGTGCTTCCATAAATGTACTGTGCCACGTGTGCTGAGCAATTTAAAACTCACCCACAGAAGTCCTGCATGCGCGCCACTTGTCCAAAGTGGAAGTTTCTGAAATGAATGGTGGGGTGCAGGTGTCAAACAGAGAGACGTTCGTTCGTCTGAAAGTGGGAGTTTGAACAAAAATGATTTTCTGGAAAATTTCCCCACTCTCTACGCGCACCTTCTCCCTTCCAAACTCAGACTTTTCTTTTCTCCTCCATCTCTCTATAGACCTTTCTTCTTCTCTCTTCTGCAACTCATCACCCTTTACTCCGTTCACGTTTCAGCACCGTGAGAAGCATCCCTGCACCGTGAGCTTTCCATCAAACCGAACGGTTTTGGATTCTGAAACGGGTAAGTTTCACATCCTCGACCACTCTTCATTTTCAACATGCAAGCCTCATTTTGAATCTTCATGCACCTTCTCTGAACCAATATTGGTTTTCTGTAATTTTTAGTTTAAGAAGTTTTGGGTTGAACGTAAGGGTAGAAGGGTGTACTGGAAATCTGGTGTTCTTTCTGAAGAACGAACGCACAATCCGGGTAAGGGGAGCTTATTAAATTTAATTCTTGAGTTATGAAGTGTTGCATGAACGATTTGTGATGTTGCACTGTGTTAAATGCATGTTCTGTAAATATTCTTGAGTATGAATTATGCTATAAGATTTTATTATATGATTTTGATCATGAAATATGCTATGGTTTGATTTATTGGAAACATGAACTGTATGATGAGATGATGCAATGAAAATGTTTGATTTGTGCTATGATAAGAGTGAATTAATGCATGAAAGTTTATGCTGGAAATTATGGTTACTGTATGTGGAATTTAAAAATGAGAATCCTATGAAAATGAACGTTCGTTATCGCAACGGTCTTTGACCGTTCGGTATTTGTAGTACAGTCCTTGAAACAGTCGAACCCTTTCATTTGGAAAGGATTATCCTTGAGGACGAACGCCCTCTTATATAGCTTTACGTTTGAGCAATTGGCCAGACGTACACTTCATGAGTGTTGCGTGAGAATTGAGAACCTTGATAACATCCTTTTGAACACATAGTCAAATTGTAAGACATAAATTTTAAGTATTTTATCTTATAGAAATCCCCAAACTTCTTTGATTTTGAATCAGTGAAAGTTCTCGACCTAAAAGCGTACGTCCTAAAGTGGCGCTCGGTCTTAGACCGAACGCTCGTCCTAAAATTGTAAATGATAAGTAGTGCTCGGTCTGATACCGAACACTCTTCCCAATACGTGCGTGATAAAGAACGCTCGGTCATATACCGAACGTTCGTTCCTTCTTTAATTATCAGCGAACGATAATAGCGTTCGTCCGGAATTGAAATAGCGTTCGCCCATAAATCTAAACAGCGTTCGTCCAAAAGTTCTATTGACGTTCGTACAAGTCCTCTGTGACGTTCGTCCAAAATTCATTAAAAGCCTATTTTCGCGCTCGGTCATTGACTGGCGGTTTGTCTCCTGAATTAAATCTTGTCCAGTTTATTTATCTAAACAACTTGTGAATTTACCTATCCATTGGATTCGTTCAAGTGCTACTGAACTTAGATTTTTCTAAGTATTATTTGGATCGTACTAGAATCAGTTCATTTAACTGATTCGAAGGAGTCTTTCTTGGTCTAACTCTCGACGTTCGTCCTCGTTATGAAGGGGAGTGAACGTTCGTTCTTTTAAGAAAGTAGAACACAGAATGAAAATGTATTTAAGAGGAAGGATTAAGATGTGCGAACACTATGAGAATTGAAATTGTGATTGTGGATTTTGAACGAGCGTTCCAGGGAGGAACGACTCTTGGTTGGAAATTGAGATTTGTAAAGTATGAATGTGGTAAGCTTAGTTGGCGGTTCATCCTGATATTCCGTGAGTGCTCGTTCTCAAGTAGAGAGGAGCATGTCATGCGTGGGAATGGCAGGAGGTCCTAGTCCATAACTGTAACTTGGACAGAACGGACTAACCTCAGGTGGCAGCTGACGAGTATTCCAGCTCTTCCACCTGGGTGCACGGACGTCGTAGCTACACATAATTCATACAAGTCCGGACGGTCGGTCTAGTATCAGGATTTTTGATTGAATTAATGTATGACTTGAATGCATGTGTTGTGAATAAATTGATATGTTTGATATGTATAAACTGTATGTTTGACTTGAATTAAATTCAATAATCTTACCCTTGCATTTCCATCGTGTTGTCTTGTATATGTATATCCGTCATGTCCTTGCAATGATCATCCGTGTGGATGTGAGCAGAAGGTGATACTTCCCTGGAGCAAACACTTGAAGAAGGATTCATTTCGGAAGAAAATCTTGTAGAAGTTGAAGTGAAGGCCGAACAGTGAGACATTCGGTTTTTAGTTAGTGCACTTAGGTTAGCGGGCCGCCTATGAGCGAGCGCCCCATTTCTGTTGTAAATATTTGGACGTTCGGTGTTTATTTTTGTAAACCGTTCGTCCTAATCATTTTATGAACGCTCGTTACTTTATATATGAAAGGCCGTTCGGCCATTTATTTAAATCTGTCCCTTTATTATTAAGACTGTTTTGCTTTATTGATATATGTGATTATTCTAAATATATAGTTGATGACTGTATAATTTTGGGAAGTTACATTATTGGTATCAGAGCAGTTTTGTTCTCTTAAGAACGCTGTAGGTTATGAGTGCATTGCGTTTTTGCTGTGTGCTTATTGTGTGTTTAGTGAGTTATGGTTCTTTTAACTCTTAAACAGAATTAACGCTCGTCTTTCTCTGTGAACCAGAGAACGAATGGCGCCTAGACTTCCTCCTCCACCACAGCCTAACGATCCTGACGCTCCTAATAATGCCAGGATGTTGGAGACGGTCATTGATAGGCTGCAACAACAAAACACAACATTAATAGAACAGAACGCCGCATTGATGAGGCAAAATCAGGAAGCCATGCAGAGCTTGGAGGCCTCTCGTCTCAATTCGGAAGCAACTCAGAGGCAGTTGATGGACATTCTTGCCGCTACCAGAGGCACGCTAGGAGCGTCCTCTTCCAATGTCGTTCATCATACTGAGTGGAGCTTGGAGAGTTTTCTCCAACACCATCCGTCCAAGTTTAGTGGAAAGTGCTTACCGGATGAGGCAGATCAGTGGTTACAAGATATGGAGAGAATTTATAATGCTAAGAGATGTCCAGATGAGAACCGGTTGGCTTTCACGGAGTATTTGCTTACTGGAGAAGCAAGTCATTGGTGGACGAGCGTGAAGGCAATTTTGACGGACGCTCACAGCCCCATTAATTGGGAAGTGTTCAGGGCCAAATTTTACGAAGAATACTTCCCTAACAGCGTGCGGTTTGCTAAGGAAGTGGAATTTCTTCAGCTTGTTCAGGGAGGAATGTCCGTTTCAGAATATACTAACAAGTTCAAACATCTAGTGAGGTTCAATACAATGGCTACTAGTGAAGAGTGGCAATGTAGAAAATTTGAAAACGGACTGAGAAGTGATCTTAAGGTGTTAATCTCCAGCTTGTGCATTCGGTCATTTCCAGCCATGGTTGAGAGAGCTAAAGTGTTAGAGAAAAATATGGCTGAGGCGGAACAACAGAAGAAACAACAAGCATCAAGAGGACCAATTCTGTCGAGACCCAATGTGAATAGGAACCGGACCCCTTACGCTCGTCCAGCTCAGGCGAGTGGTTCTCAAGCAATGGTGGTTACTGGACAATCAAGCCAACCGGGGACAGTGAGGTGTTTTCAATGTGGAGGACCCCATTACAAGTCAGCTTGTCATCAAATGGTAGGAGTAAAATATTGCCCCCGTTGTAGAAGACATGGTCACCTGGAGAACGAGTGCAATATGGGTGGACGTGCAGTGATGAGGCCACCCAACACTGGAAGGAATCAAACTAGAGGAGGTGGACGAGCCCAAGCTGTTGGGTGTGTGTATGCAATCACTGGTGCAGAAGCAGCAAGCTCAGGTACGCTCGTCACTGGCACCTGTTTAGTTCATGGAATATCTTGCTGCGTGTTGTTTGATTCGGGGACGACACACTCCTTCATCTCGAAGGCGTGCGTTGATAAGTTGGGGTTAGTGGAGAGCAAGATGCAGTTTGATTTGGTGGTATCAACACCAGCCGCTGGGGAAGTTAGGACATCTACCATGTGTGTTAGGTGCCCTATTGAGGTAGAAGGACGTAGGTACAAGGTGAATCTCATCTGTTTGCCTCTCAAAGACTTAGAAGTAATTCTGGGAATGGATTGGCTGAATACCAATCGCATTCTCATAGATTGTGGAGCAAAGGAATTGATTTTTCCTGAAGAAGAAGAAGAGGAATTGGGTGTGACGTTCGGCCAGTTGAAAGAAGACATTATGGAGGGCGCGAGTTGTTTCTTGATTATGACGCATGAAGACGTAGGGGTTGCGGATAAGAGCTTTGAACGTTCGTCCAACAAGTACACTGAAGGAAGAACGGTTGTGGACGAATTCCCGGACGTCCTTCCGGATGAAGTACCAGGACTGCCTCCCGTTCGTGAAGTGGAATTCACGATTGACCTGGTAACGACCGCGGCTCCCATATCCGTTCAACCATATAGAATGGCACCCGCTGAATTGGTTGAGCTTAAAAAGCATATTGAAGAATTGATGGACAAGAGGTTCATCCGTCCAAGCGTGTCACCTTGGGGAGCGCCCGTATTATTGGTGAAGAAGAAGGATGGCAGTTCACGGCTATGCATTGACTATCGTCAATTGAATAAGCTGACCATCAAGAACAAATACCCATTGCCTCGTATTGACGATCTGCTGGATCAATTGCATGGAGCGAGTGTCTTCTCCAAAATAGATTTGAGATCGGGCTACCACCAAATTCGGGTTAAGGAAGAAGACATTCAGAAGACGGCCTTCCGTTCATGCTACGGACATTATGAGTATGTGGTCATGCCGTTCGGTGTGACGAACGCTCCAGCAGTCTTCATGGACTACATGAACAGGATCTTTAGGCCGTACTTGGACAAGTTTGTGGTGGTATTCATTGATGATATCCTCATCTACTCCAAGAATTGTGAAGAGCACGAAGAGCATTTGAGGTTGGTACTTGGAGTGTTGAGAGAAAAAGAGCTGTACGCTAAGTTATCTAAGTCTGAATTCTGGATGAAGGAAGTGCAGTTCTTGGGACACGTTGTATCCGCGGGTGGAATTTCAGTTGATCCGGCTAAGGTACGAGCGGTCTTGGAATGGGAGAGTCCACGCTCGGTCACTGAAGTTAGGAGCTTTGTGGGGCTCGCGGGCTACTACAGGCGCTTTATAGAAGGATTTTCTAAGATAGTAGCCCCATTGACTCAGCTGACCAGGAAGGATCACCCGTTCGCTTGGACTGATCGGTGTGAATCCAGCTTCCAAGAGTTGAAGCAGAAGCTGACGAGCGCTCCAGTTCTGGTGATTCCGGACACGGCCAAACCTTTCGAAGTCTACTGTGATGCGTATCACCAAGGTTTGGGGTGCGTTCTCATGCAAGATAAACGAGTAGTGGCGTACGCCTCTCGACAATTGAAGATACATGAGAGGAATTATCCAACGCACGACCTAGAGCTGGCAGCGGTCGTTTTTGCCTTGAAGATTTGGAGATATTACTTGTATGGATCCGTCTTCCAAGTTTTCAGTGATCATAAGAGTCTCAAGTACCTCTTTGATCAGAAGGAGTTGAATATGAGGCAGAGGAGGTGGCTTGAGTTCTTAAAGGATTACGAGTTTGAGTTACACTACCATCCAGGAAAAGCGAACGTTGTGGCGGACGCACTAAGCAGGAAAGTGGTGCATGTGTCGTCCATGATGGTACGTGAGTTAAGCTTAGTGGAAAGCTTTAGAGACCTAAGATTGCAGTTTAATTTAGAACCAGACAGCATCAAATGCTGCAATCTTAGGATATCAAGTGACATGTTTGAACGGATCAGAATGAAACAACTTGAAGATGAAGAATTGGTGAAGATAAGAGGCGCGCTCGGCACAGATCAGGCAAAGGAATTCAACGTTGGGACGGACGGCCTACTACGCTATATGGGTAGGACGTGCGTTCCGAATGATGGAGATTTGAAGCGGATCATCTTAGCTGACGGACATCACAGCCGTCTTAGCATGCATCCAGGCATGACTAAGATGTATCACGATTTGAAGCAGTCGTTCTGGTGGCCAGGAATGAAGAATGATGTCGCACGCTTTGTGGCATCATGCCTAACATGTCAACGTGCCAAAGCTGAATACCAAAGACCGGGCGGCCTACTGCAACCTTTGGAGATTCCAGAATGGAAGTGGGACAGCATTTCAATGGACTTCGTGACACACTTGCCACGCACAGTTAGGAATCACGATTCCATTTGGGTGATAGTGGATCGTTTAACAAAGAGTGTCCACTTCCTAGCCGTCAACTTGAAGATGTCCATGACCAACTTGGCCAAGCTTTACATCAAAGAGATCGTTCGTCTGCATGGAGTGCCGTCTAGCATCATCTCTGACCGAGACACAAGGTTCACCTCTCGGTTTTGGCAGTCGTTGCAAAGTGAACTGGGCAGCAAACTCCAAATGAGCTCAGCATACCACCCTCAGACGGACGGTCAATCCGAGAGAACAATCCAGACGCTTGAAGACTTGTTAAGAACGTGCGTACTCGATCACATGGGCGTTTGGGATGAAATCCTGCCGTTAGTGGATTTCACCTACAACAACAGCTTCCAGTCAAGCATTGGAATGGCTCCATTTGAAGCCCTTTACGGACGTAAATGTCGCACACCACTTTACTGGTTTCAAGAAGGAGAAAACATATTGACTGGACCAGAGCTCGTTCAACAAACGACTGAAAAGGTGAAGTTAATTCAAGAAGATTGAAGACGTCCAGAAGCAGGCAGAAGTCATACGCAGATAAGAGGAGACGACCCTTGGAGTTCAAAGCTGGCGATCATGTATTTCTCAGATTAAATCCAACCACTGGAGCAGGAAGAGCGTTGCGTTCAAAGAAATTATCTCCTAAGTTCGTGGGGCCGTACCAGATCATAAGGAAGATTGGACCTGTTGCATACGAGCTAGCCCTACCTCCACAATTGTCCAACCTTCATCCAGTGTTTCACGTCTCTCAACTCCGGAAGTACGTAGCTGATCCCTCGCACATATTGGAGCTGGAGGACGTTCGTCTTCGACAAGACCGAACGCTAGAAATGAAGCCGATTCGCATTGAAGACGAATGCACTAAATTACACAAAGGGAAGGACGTTCGGTTGGTGAAAGTAGTGTGGGACGACAAGACTGGCGATTCTACTTGGGAAGTTGAGAATGCCATGAAGGACTTATACCCCCATCTATTCCCTGGTAAGTCTTCAATTTTCGAGGACGAAAATTTTTTGTAGTTAGGGGGATTGTCACGTCCCATTAATGTATGCGCTGAGTCACCACTGTGCTTCCATAAATGTACTGTGCCACGTGTGCTGAGCAATTTAAAACTCACCCACGGAAGTCCTGCATGCGCGCCACTTGTCCAAAGTGGAAGTTTCTGAAATGAATGGTGGGGTGCAGGTGTCAAACAGAGAGACGTTCGTTCGTCTGAAAGTGGGAGTTTGAACAAAAATGATTTTCTGGAAAATTTCCCCACTCTCTACGCGCACCTTCTCCCTTCCAAACTCAGACTTTTCTTTTCTCCTCCATCTCTCTATAGACCTTTCTTCTTCTCTCTGCTGCAACTCATCACCCTTTACTCCGTTCACGTTTCAGCACCGTGAGAAGCATCCCTGCACCGTGAGCTTTCCATCAAACCGAACGGTTTTGGATTCTGAAACGGGTAAGTTTCACATCCTCGACCACTCTTCATTTTCAACATGCAAGCCTCATTTTGAATCTTCATGCACCTTCTCTGAACCAATATTGGTTTTCTGTAATTTTTAGTTTAAGAAGTTTTGGGTTGAACGTAAGGGTAGAAGGGTGTACTGGAAATCTGGTGTTCTTTCTGAAGAACGAACGCACAATCCGGGTAAGGGGAGCTTATTAAATTTAATTCTTGAGTTATGAAGTGTTGCATGAACGATTTGTGATGTTGCACTGTGTTAAATGCATGTTCTGTAAATATTCTTGAGTATGAATTATGCTATAAGATTTTATTATATGATTTTGATCATGAAATATGCTATGGTTTGATTTATTGGAAACATGAACTGTATGATGAGATGATGCAATGAAAATGTTTGATTTGTGCTATGATAAGAGTGAATTAATGCATGAAAGTTTATGCTGGAAATTATGGTTACTGTATGTGGAATTTAAAAATGAGAATCCTATGAAAATGAACGTTCGTTATCGCAACGGTCTTTGACCGTTCGGTATTTGTAGTACAGTCCTTGAAACAGTCGAACCCTTTCATTTGGAAAGGATTATCCTTGAGGACGAACGCCCTCTTATATAGCTTTACGTTTGAGCAATTGGCCAGACGTACACTTCATGAGTGTTGCGTGAGAATTGAGAACCTTGATAACATCCTTTTGAACACATAGTCAAATTGTAAGACATAAATTTTAAGTATTTTATCTTATAGAAATCCCCAAACTTCTTTGATTTTGAATCAGTGAAAGTTCTCGACCTAAAAGCGTACGTCCTAAAGTGGCGCTCGGTCTTAGACCGAACGCTCGTCCTAAAATTGTAAATGATAAGTAGTGCTCGGTCTGATACCGAACACTCTTCCCAATACGTGCGTGATAAAGAACGCTCGGTCATATACCGAACGTTCGTTCCTTCTTTAATTATCAGCGAACGATAATAGCGTTCGTCCGGAATTGAAATAGCGTTCGCCCATAAATATAAACAGCGTTCGTCCAAAAGTTCTATTGACGTTCGTACAAGTCCTCTGTGACGTTCGTCCAAAATTCATTAAAAGCCTATTTTCGCGCTCGGTCATTGACTGGCGGTTTGTCTCCTGAATTAAATCTTGTCCAGTTTATTTATCTAAACAACTTGTGAATTTACCTATCCATTGGATTCGTTCAAGTGCTACTGAACTTAGATTTTTCTAAGTATTATTTGGATCGTACTAGAATCAGTTCATTTAACTGATTTGAAGGAGTCTTTCTTGGTCTAACTCTCGACGTTCGTCCTCGTTATGAAGGGGAGTGAACGTTCATTCTTTTAAGAAAGTGGAACACAGAATGAAAATGTATTTAAGAGGAAGGATTAAGATGTGCGAACACTATAAGAATTGAAATTGTGATTGTGGATTTTGAACGAGCGTTCCAGGGAGGAACGACTCTTGGTTGGAAATTGAGATTTGTAAAGTATGAATGTGGTAAGCTTAGCTGGCGGTTCATCCTGATATTCCGTGAGTGCTCGTTCTCAAGTAGAGAGGAGCATGTCATGCGTGGGAATGACAGGAGGTCCTAGTCCATAACTGTAACTTGGACAGAACGGACTAACCTCAGGTGGCAGCTGACGAGTATTCCAGCTCTTCCACCTGGGTGCACGGACGTCGTAGCTACACAGAATTCATACAAGTCCGGACGGTCGGTCTAGTATCAGGATTTTTGATTGAATTAATGTATGACTTGAATGCATGTGTTGTGAATAAATTGATATGTTTGATATGTATAAACTGTATGTTTGACTTGAATTAAATTCAATAAGCTTACCCTTGCATTTCCATCGTGTTGTCTTGTATATGTATATCCGTCATGTCCTTGCAATGATCATCCGTGTGGATGTGAGCAGAAGGTGATACTTCCCTGGAGCAAACACTTGAAGAAGGATTCATTTCGGAAGAAAATCTTGTAGAAGTTGAAGTGAAGGCCGAACAGTGAGACATTCGGTTTTTAGTTAGTGCACTTAGGTTAGCGGGCCGCCTATGAGCGAGCGCCCCATTTCTGTTGTAAATATTTGGACGTTCGGTGTTTATTTTTGTAAACCGTTCGTCCTAATCATTTTGTGAACGCTCGTTACTTTATATATGAAAGGCCGTTCGGCCATTTATTTAAATCTGTCCCTTTATTATTAAGACTGTTTTGCTTTATTGATATATGTGATTAATCTAAATATATAGTTGATGACTGTATAATTTTGGGATGTTACAGTTCCTCAATTAGTTTTTAACAAATTTCTTATTTACAGATTCAAAACAACAGCATATAATATTAACACCGAAATTTAATATAGATATCAAAAAAATAGAAATTAAACAATATTGAGATCCCTGAGAAGATACGAAATTAATATCTCTAAATCTGTAACTCCGATTTCAAATCTGAATGGTCACAATAATTCACTATTTGTTATAAACTACATATTAAAATTTTAGGTTGATCCAACGGTTAACTAGATAGATATTGAGGTTTTACCGAGGTAACTCAGGTGCAGAATTTTAAGTGGTTTTCGGTTATACTCAAAATGCGGAACTAATTTCCCTAAGCACAGACATTTAATTACAAATCTGAACGGTCAAAATGACTTAATATGTCTTATGATTTACATACTAAATTTTGGGCTCAATCTAACGGTAAATGAAATATATATGAAATTTTTACCATGATAACTTAAGAACAGAAATATAGTGTTCATCAGATTTTCCAAAACTTAAAAATTATTTTCTCCAAACATAGACTTTCAATAAAAAATCCGATCGGTCAAAGTGTATTAATATATCTTAGGAATCATGTATAAAATTTTCAAGTTGATCTAACGGTTAAATAAGTCATAATATATATTTTACCGAGATGACTCAATAACAGATCTACAGGGGTAATTAATTTACTCAAACATGCAGGATTTATTTCTCTAAGTACAGACTTCTAATTACAAATCCAAACGGTCAAAGTGAAGAAATAGGTCTTAGGATTCATATATTAAAATTTTAGCTAAATCCAACGGTCAAAATAATTAAAAGAAAAGTTTTACCATACTAACTCGAAAATAAGAAAATTATAATCATGAAAACTAAATTTATATAAGTGAATAGATAACTACCATTACCAAAATTTTAACATACTCATAACTCATATTCATTATCATAACATGGATAAAAATCATATACAAGAAGGATTAGCTCCCCTTACCTCTATTCCAGACTTAATCTCCTGCTCCGAATTTGTTTCCCCGAAACCCTTCAGAACCTCTACTCTTCTTGCAACTAAAAATTTCTCCCTAACTCTTTCTTCTCTATTTCTCAAGCTCTCACTTGATTCCTCTTTTCTTGGTGCAAAATACCCTTCCCTCCTATGGCTATTTATAGGTAAAAAAATTTACTATTCATTAATATTTTAATATTATTTATTATTTTAATATTATTTAAAAAAATAATATTTTAATCATTTACTTATTAAATCTGATCCTAGTTTCTTCCATATTAAGAAATCCTAATTTCTTCCATGCTAAGGAATCCTAATTTCTTTCATGCTAAGAAGTTATTTTTACTATTCACTTTTTACTATTTACTATTTACTTTTTACAATAAGTTACCAAAAATTTGAACCTCTCCTTCTAAAATTACCATAATTTTATATTCAAAATTTACATTTTTCTATCCACTAAAATTATTATTACTAATAAAATGCTAAAATTTACTACTATAAATATATATATATATATATATATATTTTTTTTATGGGTCTTACTGTGACATCCCAAAAATACAGTAAAAACCATATAATTAGAAAATCACAGTTAATAATAAAACAGTACAGTTTTCCAACTAAAATAAAACGAACAAAACAAACGCTCAAGGACGGACGTCCTTGAGTACAAGCTTACAATAATAAATAGCGAACGCGCAACACCGCACGTCCATACAATAGTCACGGATTACAACCGAACGTAAAAATTTAAAACCTGACCGAACGGTTCACACAGGAAAACACCGAACGGTCATACATAATAGAATTAAAGGATTGGCCGAGCGTCTCACTGCTCGGTCTTCACTTCAACTTCAACTAGATTCTCTTCGTTCAACACATCTTCCAGACGCTCGTCTCCCTCTGCTCACATCCACATGGATGATCATTGCAATGACAGGACGGACGTACAAAACGAGACAACACAAGGAAAAACGCAGGGTAAGCTTATGTAATTTAACTCATGCATCCACATACAAATTCACATAAACAGTTCATCATACATGTACATTTCAACGCACGCATAACAAAAAAACTCAACACACGACTGACTGTCCGGACTGTATGAATTCTGCGTAGTTACAGGCGTTCACGCACTCGGGTGGTGTGGTAACTGGCATTCTCATTAGCTGCCACCCTAGGTTAGTCCATTCCGTCCAAATTACTGTTATGTAACGGTTCCGTCCAAATTACTGTTATGTGACGGGGACCTCCTGCCATTCCCACGCATGACATACCCCCTCTATGTGAGGACGAATAGTCACGGAATATCAGGATCGAACAGCCAGCATTAACTTCCCACAGTCATACATTTAAAAATTCTCAAATTCTCAATCAGGAGTCGTCCCAACCCGGAACGCTAGTTCAACATCACAACTTTCTTTCCATCTCATGTGCTGTTCATCATTTATTACTCATCATTCTATAATTATTTTCATTATTTATAAGGTTGACCATCAAAAACCGAACGTCCTGCCCTCACCAAGAAAACGAGGACGAACCATGCTGACTGGACTAAAAGGACGCTCGTTAAAAATCAGAGTACGAACGCTCAGTATCTGACCGAGCACCATTTTGAGCGAGCGCTCAATCTATAAACGAGCCCCTGTTTAGAACGAGCGTTCGGTATAGTACCGAACACCCTCTTGAACGAACGTTCGGTATAATACCGAACCCCAATTTGAACGAACGCTCAGATTAAAACCGAGCACACAAAAGGACGAAATCTAAGTTCAGAACCGAGCAATAGTAGGACGAACGCTCAGTTTGAGACCGAGCACCAACTAGAGCGAACGCTCAGATCAAAACCGAGCACCATTTGGACGAACGCTCAATTCGGAGCACTTTTGGACGAACGCTCAGTTCAAAACCGAACGCTGGACGAACGCTCAGTGTGAGACTGAGCACCAATTAGAACGAGCGCGAGTACCATTTGGAGCGAGCGCTCGGTATAAGACCGAACACCAATTAGAACGAACGCTCATTATGAACCAAGCACCAAAACAGAACGAACGCTCAATTCAGAACCGAACACAATTAGGACGAGCGTTCGGTGTAAGACCGAACACTCCTAAGTACGAACGTCAGGTGTGAGACCGAACGTTTATAACTTTAAAATAATAGATTTTACGAACGGAAATAAACTATTTCAAACATACCAGATACAACAAAGCTTTGCCGAACGCTCAACAAGGCAGTGGAACCTGAGGACGCTCGTCCTCGACCAGGGATTATTCCAAATGAACGAATCCCATTCTTGACTATTAAAAGGGAGACCGAACGGTCAAAGACCGTTCAGTACGAACGTTCAATATGAAGGGAAACTCTTTTTCAATTCATTTACATTCCAATTCAATATCAACATGAAATTCTCATAGTTTCTTACGTTCATATCAACATCACTTCCACATTTTATTCAATCCACATCATGTAAACTCATACATCTCATTTCACCAAGAAAACGAACGTTCATGCAGTTCAGTAAATCAAATATCATGCATTTTACTCATACCATCAAATGACGAACGTTCATACAATTCATACATATCATACATCATGCATTAATTTCATGCAGTAAATTAACGAACGTTCATACAAGGCACACCACATGAATTAAATCAAATAAGCTTCCCTTACTTGGAAATGACCGAACGTCCACTGACGCACCACACTCTTCTCCACTACGTTTCCCTTTCCCACGCTCGTAAACGCTCGTTAACCAAACTACACTGGACGAGCCCCAAACAAAATCAGATCTAATAAATTCTAAGAAGGGTAACGTACGTACACAAAATTGGTTTCGTATACCAGTAAGACGAACGACCGAGAGGGAGAACGAACTTACCAGTTCAGTTTCTCCAGACGAACGTTTCCTCTTGAATCCTTGACGCCGAACGTCCTTCAACGGTGCAGGAATGCTATACGGAGGAGGATAACGGTGGTTCTTAGAGAGAAGGTGCAGAGAGTGAAGAGAGAAGGAGGAAGGACTTGGATTCTTAGGAATGAAAAGTGGTGTGCGTGCAGAGGGTGGAGGATTTATCAGAATCTCAGATCTGTTTTTTTTCCACCTTGCCAGCGCACGTCCGTACACTGCCAGTGCACTTCCACTAACGCTTCTGACAGCCCATGCTGGACGGTCGTCCTGCACCTCTGATTTCTGACTGCCCATGCTGAACGGTCGACCACTCCCAAGCGGACACGTGTATTCCACTACCAGTTTCCACTACCGTTCAGACTGCCCATACCGTGCGTCAGCTGGTGTCCGTTAGTGGATGTCAGACGCTGCTGTCGCCCATGTGCGTCGCTGAGGTGGCGCGCTCTAGGCTGCCACGTTTTTTTTTTTTTTTTTTTCCGAGGCCTGACACTTACAAAAAGAACCTTAACTTTTATGTTGTTTAGTGTCAGCTTAAAAGAAAATGAATTTTGGAAAGGGAAACCAAAAGACTATGTGAACATACATTAGCGCCATTTTCGTCAGGTTAAAAGATTTTGATACCTGCAAAATTCTTACTGCTAAATTTTCACAGTAAAAAAAATATTGGTGACATTATTTTGGGAAATAAATAGTTAAATTGAGGGTTGGTTCAGATGTTAATTTGATGTGTGAACTTCAGGTTGGTAAGTGTAACATCCCGATTATATAATAACCAATATTATATAATATAAGCGTCAACATCTAAATAAAGAGAACAGTCGGAGTATGACATGTAATTAAATGCGAAATTACAGTCATCCAAATAGAAGAGGCGAAAATATAAACTTAAACAGTTTAAAGGATTGAACACTACAAGTGTCTGAATAGGAAAATTCCTAACAGATTAAGCTGCAACCTCGGTATCCTCTAGCTCTTGCTCCAAAGGAATCTCCTCTACAACCTCTGCTCCCATCCAAGTGGATGATCATCGCCAAAGAAACATACCTAAACAACACCAACACAAACAATGCAAGGGTGAGCTAGATATAAAAAGCATGTTATACATATAGCACAGTTAATTCATGTTATCATACATAGATTCATATAAAAGAACAATTAAAGCATACTCATTAACCCACATTTCACACACTCACACGACATGTAAAAATCATCCAAACATGGTAAACTGACATCACAAGAATTGTTACTTTATACCCCGACTTGTTGCTTTATATACCGACTCGTCCGGACCAAAATGATTACCGAGCTATGGCGGGTCTTGCACTCGTGGTGGCTTTATGAAACTTGGGCACTACCGCCCTGGCACTATCGCCTTGTGAAACTTAGGCACTACTGCTCGGTGGAACTTTGGGCACTACCGCCCGGCCACAGTCACGAGGTTAATCCGTTATCACTCACCTTGGATCATGTAACATCCCAAAAATTCACCCTAAAAAAATTAATTTTTCAAAACTTAAATGTTGTAATAATACATAACATCCCGAACATAAACTAAAATCTATACATCAGTTTTAAGCTCAGACGCAATTGCAAAGATAACCTTGAATCCTTCTAATTCGATCTTCCAACTCTTCCTCCATTTGCACAGGATCATGTGACAATCCTTCAATTGCTCCCGTATAACATCACACATTATACGATCATCGCATTCACATGCACAAACAAGCAAAGTAAGGGTGAGCTAACCTGAAACACATCATTTATAAAACGTGCATAGTTATTTCAGTACAAATATCATATAATAATTAAGTCAGACATCCTCAAACCAACGTACCACAATTCCTGTTGGACACTCATTCCATAGTACCTAATAATCAACCCAGTACACAATAAACTCTCATCTGGATGATACGTTGATGAGCAAATCAACGGAAGGTGCCCCACTTGTAATTTCATTCTTAGTCCCCTCAATATGTCCACAATCAACCACAGATCAAGACATCCTACTACAGTACCCTTAACCTCAATACATACCCAGATATCATATCATTACTGAATCAAACGATAAAACAACGAACTTATATTACATCGGATACTGTTTACACGAACATTAAGATTGATCACTTAAGCTCGAAACTGAACATCAAACGCTATTATACCGAATACCATTAGGTCGAATACCAAAAGATCAAACGCTAATTAAGATCAAGTACTTAGACTTCACGTTAAGACAGTGTACTCTACTAGAACAATTACTATTATTTCGAACACTATTCGAACGATTGCTCAAAGATCAAATCTCGCACACCACGGATTAAGTACCATTCGGACGAACACTTAATTGATCACTTTACTGGATTTAATTCTATCTGAGGGTAACCTCATCGAGACCGGATGTTCCCTACGTACAACCACTAACTATTAATGATCCTTACCTGAGACAAGCATCATCCGACCCGAGCACTACCTATGAATGATCACTTCCTGAATCATGCATCATCACGACTAATCACTATTTATTAATCGATCGTTACCCCAACGACTATTAAGGCCGGTCACTCCCTATAAATGATTACAACCTCAGAGCAACATCACCAATAAAGATCATTCCCTAAGAACCATTGCTACGAGACAGAACACTATAATAAAGAACGCTTGAGTCTGGATTAAACGCCTAGAGTACTCTGCTGAACACCTCAGTACTGACCGAACGTAATCAAACTAAACCTCAAGTTACCAAATTAAGATCGGACGCTAGCTACCTCAGATCCACTAACATCAAGATCAACTGTTACCTAATAACGCTCGCTACCTGAAAATAAATAACACCAAGACTGAACGTCACTAGTAAGAACGCTCGTTACTACCTATAGACCCAACAAGTTTTACTCCCCGTCTTTCTCTCGAAGTATTCTAAATCCAACTTTATCTGCACTACCATCTCTCCCGTATCCGTACGACCATCACGGTTAGAAACCACAGCCACAACATGCAAGATGAATAACCAGAATTATCACATTATAAACCCATTACACCTACTATAACAATTCCCATGATAAATCGACTCACATGACGCTGCAGACTAGTCTTTCATAAACTGATGTCGTTTACTTGTAATTCGTCGTCATAACCTGCTCTCAATAACAGGCGACCCGAGCCGTCATCCATCGCGACTTCAGACCTATCTCCCCGACTCCTCAAGGACTAACGAGTAAAAACATCGATACTACGCGTAACGATGCACTATACTCAACACGAGCCGAAGTCATTGGCCGAGACATTCACCTCCTCGCGCAAAAGAAGGTGACACTCGAATCTCCGTCTCACGCGTGAGACTAGCAAAAATACTAAAAAGACCGACGAAGTTACAAGTAAATAACATAATGTATGTACCACCTCCAATAGAATAAACGTGCTCAATCACGAATTCATACATATTGTCATTAATATGTATAAATAAACCAACAGAATAAACGTGCTCAATCACGAAGTCATACATATTCTCAATAATATGTATAACTAAACCAATAGAATAAACGTGCTCAATCACGAAGTCATACATATTCTCAATAATATGTATAACTAAACCAATAGAATAAACGTGCTCAATCACGAAGTCATACATATTCTTAATAATATGTATAACTAAACCAATAGAATAAACGTGCTCAATCACGAAATCATACATATTCTCAATAATATGTATAACTAAACCAAGTCATACATATTCTCAATAATACGTATAACTAAACCAATATTGGATCAAGGAAATAACCAACAATTCTCAATAATTGCTTCAAAATACTCCCACGGATTCATGCATTATTGCCGAACGCTATTTCCAACTCATCAAAGGCCGAACGCTCACAAACCAAGGCCGAACGCTCACAAACCAAGGACGAACGCTCACATAACCACCGACGAACGCTCACAAAACCACCGACGAACGCTCACAAAACCAAGGACGAACGCTCACAAAACCAAGGACGAACGTCCAAGATCCACACCGAACACTTAAAACCGAATGCTAACTTATATCCAAAAGCCGAACGTTCACTTATACCCAAAAACCGAACGCTCGCTTATACTCAAAAACCGAACGCTAAAATCAATCACTTACGCCGAACGCTAAACCATTGGACGCTACTGCATTCATCACTGTTTGGACGAGCGCTTAAAGATGAAACATCCTCAAAGAACGAACGCTGTCTATGGCGAATACTATTCGAATACAAACGTCATCTGAGCCGAACGTTCCCTATGAACGATCGCTAACTTAGAATAAATATCATCAAAATTGAACGTCCGTTAATCCATAGTACGACCGAGCGCTCTTTACAACCTATGGACATTTGTATGTTAAAGATCAAGTTAAGGTTGAACGCTCATTAATTCACTATACGATTTGGACGAGCGTCTCATATATACTAACTTGACGGACGAACACGGACGTTCGTTCAAAACCGAACGCACAGTAATTTGGACGAACGTCCAATTTCACCAGGACGAACGTTTTGAAATTGGCCGACCACTATTTGGTCGAGCACTGTTGGGACGAACGTCCAATTTTGACTCACCAAAATTGGACGAACACGCGTTCTGCAGAAATTCTGCTGAATCGCGTCAGATTCCAGAAACCCCAAATTCATCCCCTTCTTCCCAGATTTTACCCAGATTTGCATCAAATACTTAATTACTCAAAAGTCAAGGAAATAAATCAAGCTCCCCTTACCTCTTGAAGACTTCCTTGTAAGTTTTGGGATCAATCTCCTCCTAGACGTGCAGATCAAGATCTCCTAGCAACTTTAACAGCTCTCCACTTCCTCTCCCAGATCTTGCTGCAAGGACTCCACTCTCACCAGATGCCCACCCAGATCCACCTCTCAGCCCTTCTGAAGTTGGTACAGTTCCCATGGGTGCTCTTTTGTGCTAGCAAACTTGAGAGCTTAAAGACGTAGCTGGTCCAACAAAAGGAGAAGCCACCTTCACGGTCCAGGAGCAAACTTCCAAACACAGCAGCTACAACAACGTTAGAAGGGAGAAGGATTGATGTTTGGAATGAAGAATCCACGACTAGTCTTACAAAATGGAGGGCTCCCAACATTATTTCTTCTCTCACGTCCAAGAGGTGCTCACGGGTGAGATGCATCTTCCCTGACGCTCAAAATGAGAGCCTCCCCTCTTTCCCCTTCCAATAATTGCATCCCAATAATGAAAAAGGTGGGTGACCACCGTGTCCCCACCACTCCTAAAATTACGGGTCTTACAGATCATATGGAAGCATCCAAGACTAGGACCTCCTGCTACTCCTCACCACATGGTTCAATCCTCTGTACATGAGAAGAAAGACCATTGGAGTTTCAGGATGACCCCCAAAACTGAGCTACCATGTAATCATTCTGTACAATCCCCAAAACACCACCATGTATCCTCTCCTTGAGGATCATGGAATTACGTCCATGAATCATATTGTTACTTTGAAACTTTACCCAAGTCATGAATAACCAGATACCAACATATTATCGCAGTAATTCCAACATACCTCACACATTCACATACTTTTCACATAAATCACATCATACCATACTTCCAACAATTTACACATTTAATTCAACCCAAAACAAGAGCAAGTGAACTTAAAACCCATCACCTTTTGCAGAACACTATTTGGATGAACACTATTCGCCGAACCTTATATGCATAACGCCACTATGCTAATTGGACGAATGCTTATGAGATTCAACCCAATCCGGCCGAACGCTAAAACCGAGCACCATAATAGATTGAACACAATTCAGCCGAACGCTAAAACCGAACACCTGACTGGATTAAACACTATTCGGCCGAACGCTAAAACCGAACACCTCACTGGATTAACACTATTCGGCCGAACGCTAAAACCGAACATCATATTGGATTCAACACAATTTGGCCGAACACTATGAGATTAACCACCACTGGGTCGAACGCTAAAACACCAACCTCCATATTATACCGAACACTATTTAGCCGAACGTTAAGATTGATCACTTAGGCTCGACACTAAACACCAAACACTATTTGACCGGATACCATTAGGTCGAACACCAAAAGAACGAATGCTCAAAGATCAAAGATCAAAACTTAACGCTAAGACAACGAACACAACCAGATCAAATCTCATTAAGATTGAACGCTACCTTTTGAGGAGCACTACTGATGACAGACGTTCTCCATGAACAAACACTAACAGAATAATCCTTCTCAAGACCGAACGCTTACGATCTAAACCTCAGAATACCTGTTCCAAGTCGAACGCTATATATTACTAATCACATAATAATACCGAACGCTCAAAATCCAAACTTAACACTATCAAATTAAGAACGAACGCTCAAGATTGCTACCCGAGAATACCAAGTTAAGAACGAATGCTTATACTTACTAATACACCAAAGCCGAATGCTTCAAGATTGAAACCTAAGACTATTAAATTTAGACCGAACGTTTAAGATCCAAATCTAAGAATCCAAATTAAGGCCGAACGCTCACAATCACCATTAAACCAAGGCCGAACGCTCAAGATCCAAATTAAGAATACCAACTTAAGGCCGAACGCTCACAATCACAATTAAACCAAGGCCGAACGCTTAAGGTCACTTCCTGAGAATACTAATTTAGGGACTAACACCTACGATCACTATTTCACCATGACCGGACGCTCAGAATTGAAATCTATCAATTTAACACCGAACGCTATGGTTCACCAGCCGAGACTACCAAATTAGGACGAACGTTTACAATAACTATTAGACCAAAACCGAACGCTCGTAATTGAAGCCTATGGACCCTAGCTTAAGACCGAACGCTTACGAACAACAGTACACCGAAACCGATCACTCAAGATCAAACACTATTAAATTCAACATCCTTAGAACGAACGTTTTGATCATTAATCGAACACCTAAAGTACTATGTCGAACACCTAAGAATTGGACGATCGTCTATAATCACAAATAACCAAGACCGGACGTCTGTAATGCAAACCTAAGAATCCTAATGGAGAACGAACGCTCTTTAAGAATACCAGTTTAAGGACGAACGTCTAAATCCTCATCGAACCACACTTAACCGAACAGTAATAATTCATAGACTGACCGAACGGTATTAAACATTCAAGACCGAACTGTAGATCAATACTTAACCGAAAACTATCCAATCAAATATCAACCGAACGGTATAAAATGAACCATGACCGAACGACATAAATCACCACTTAACCGAACGTTACCAAAAATCAAGATTTAACCTACACTGACGATCGAACGCTAATATCACTTAATACCTGATCAAGACCGAACGCTAATTAATCACGACCAGAAACGAGAACTTAGCAGTTTCAGAATCTGGATCTGTTCGGTCCAAATTGAAGCTTATGACGCCGGGAGTACTTCTATGGTTTCTGAATGATGAACGGAGAAGAGAAAGGATGAGTTTCAGTAGAGAGAAGGAAGAGGTTTCTAGAGAGAAGGAGGAGAAAATGGATATTCAGAGTTTTGGGAGGAAGACGGTGCGTGCAGAAGAGTGTGGCAGGTTTGTTTTTCAGAAATCATGTTTGTTTGCCCCACGTCAAACGGTCGTGCGCTCTTCTGCTGGCACCTGCACTCCACTTACTGACTTCTGAAATCTTTTTTGTTCCATTTTGACACTTGGCAATTTATGCGATCAGAGTTTGAGTGCATTTTTAATGCCTCTAAAAAAGTGTTGTGGGTGCATTTATGAGAGCAACCAAGTGGCTCTGTGGTGCATTTAATGAGACATGACATTACACTTAAATTTATTATAATTTAAAATTTAATTAAATAAAGAATTAATTATGTTATATATATATATATATATATATATATATATATATATAAAATGTTGTTTAGCATTTGCTTAATTAAAAGAAAAAGAACCTTAACTTTTATGTTGTTTAGCGTCAGCTTAAAAGAAAAAGAATTTTGGAAAGGGAAACCAAAAGACAATGTGAACATACATTATGTGAAACCCTAAATAATTAGTAGTAATAATTTCCTGTCAACTCTGCTTAATCCGCTGCACAATCAATGCTTATTTTCATTTAAACCACTTTCAAATCTGATAAATCCCCCTGCAGTGCACTGAAACCGAGCTCCATCATTCTCTGAAACACGCATCACGTCACACACTCAGTGCATTAAAAACGCACCAAGCGCTGCATGCACGCATGCCACTTGTCACGATGGAAAATTCTAAAGGCAGAAGTGGGAGTGCAGGTGTCATCACGCGAGACGCTAGTTCGTCTGGAATGAGAAGGAACAAAAATGAATTTTCGAAAACCCTTCCACTCACCTGCACCATTCATCTTCTTCCTCAGAAAACCAAACCTCTCATTTTCTCCAACCTCTCTCTTGCACCAGTAAACTTCTCTTTACTGTAAAACTCACACCTCTTCTCCAATCACGATTTCAGCACCATAGGAGTGTTCGTCCAGCTATGATCTTCATTTTGGACCGAACAGAATTTGAATCCAACCTGGTAAGTCTCCTTACTGTGGTTCGTCCTTAGGTTTCTGGAAAAATAGGGTTTTAGTTGCATGCAAACTTGTATACTGAGTGTTCTATAATCTGTGGTTAGAGTTTGTTCTGGAAGAGTCAAGAGCCTAAGCAAAACATAGTTGGACGAAGCTATTTTTACATCTAGGACAAGCTTGAATTTCAATCCGGGTAAGGGAAGCTTATATGTTTAATTTATACTTGTTTGTTGTGTAATTTGGATTGCATGTGTGAAAAATATGAAGTTGAGCTGTTATGAATGGTTACTGATATCTGATATGAATTCTGGTTTGGATGGATCTGTCATGAACGAACACTGCTGGTATGAATTATATTTGATGTTGATTTTGATTTAAATGCATGTTGATTTGATTATGTATGAATGGAGTATGGTTATTGTGTGGTTGGAAGGATTAAAATGTTGAAATCTGTATGATGATGATGTTTGAGGTGAATTAAATCTTGAAATGAAAGTATAAAGTTTATAAATTGGGAATCTGGAAAATTCTGTTAAGCTTGTGAAAAAAATCTGAAATTTTACATCATCCCCTTTGTTAAATGACGCTCGTCACTGTACGGTATGAGACCGTTCGGTTTTCATTAAAATAACTTAGATTGGAATTCTTTCATTTGGAAAGAATTCTGCTCGAGAACGAGCGTCCCCATTTTTGTGAATGAGCGTTCGGTTCGGCTCAGTATAGATAAATATTTGAAACTTTATAAACACGTGACGTTCGGCCTTAAGTCGAGCGTTCGTCCTCAATGTCGTCCGGCCTCATGTCGAGCGTTTGTCATTAATGTCGTACGGCCTTATGTTGAACGTTCGTCTTTGATAGCGTTCGTCCTTATGTCGAACGTTCGTTCTACAGAGCGTTCGTCCTTATATTGAACGTTCGTCCCAATTGGCGCTCGGTCTTATACCGAAGCGTTCGTCCTAAATAGCGCTTGGTTTATACCAAGCGTTCGTTCTGATTTGTGCTCGGTCATTGACCCAGCGTTCGTCCAAGCAGGGTTCGGTTTTATAACTGAACGCTCGTCCTTATCATTGAATTCTGAGCGAACGTAACTGGCGTTCGTCCAAATTGTTAATTAACGTTCGTTCTTTGACTGGCAGTGTTGTTTTCTGAAATCAATCATATTTGGTTGTTTATATAAATATTTTCTTACTGGCTGTATCCTTTGGATTCTACCTGGAGTCTTTATACTTAAAATCTTTCTAAGTATCATTCATATCTTCTAAGATCAGTACCTTCAAATTATTAAGTGTCGAAACTTATTAAATGGATAAATGGTTCGTTTCTTTTGTTCAGAAACGAGGATGTAGGAGTACTGTAACATGTTAGTCCCTATTGATTAAGTGATGAACGTTCGTTAATTTAAGAGAGTGGAACACAGAATGAAAACGTGAACATGAGAACTGTTTAATATGGGCGAATGATATTTTGAACGAATTATTGGAAGTGAATTTTAACGAGCGTTCCAAGGAGGAACGTCTCAGATATGATTGATTATTGAGTTTTGTAAAGTATGACTGTGGGCATGCTAATGCTGGCTTGGTCCATCCTGATATTCCGTGATACTCATCTTCACGTAGAAGGGAGTACTCATGTGTGGGAATGGCAGGAGGCTCTATTCCTTAGGGGTACTTTGGATAGGGTTAACCTCGAGTGGCAGCTGTCGAGTGAAATACAGTTACCACACCACTCGGGTGCAAGGACGCCTGTAGCTACACGGTTCATACAGTCCGGACGGTCTGTCTTTTATATACGTATCTATATGATTGTTAATTGATAAGCTTACATGCTGTATGTGTGGATTGGAATGTAAATGTATGTGATGATTGTATAAATTAAATATTATAAGCTTACCCTTGCATTTCCTTTGTGTTGTCTACTGTCCATGTATCTCCGTCTTGTCATATGCAATGATCATCCGTTGTGGATGTGAGCAGATGATGGTACGTCCCTTGAACAAGTGCTGGAAGAAGAAAATTTGGATGAAGCCAATCTGGTAGAGGTTGAAGTGAAGGACGAGCCTTAGAAGCGCTCGTTAGAATAGGATTTGTAAATGTTAGTGTACAAAGAACGTTCGGCCAAGTATTTTGTAAGGCCGTTCGTCTTAATCATGTATTTCCCTTATTTTTGCGTACGTTGTTTTATTCATCTAGGATCGCTTGGGTTAAGTTTCCTTTGTATGCGTTATGCGCGTGCTCTTGAACTGATGCCGTTCGGCTTTTGAATCTGAATTAATGTAAAGACTGTTTGTGATTACTGTTAATTGTAATTAATTCTGATTTATGGTAATTACTATATTTTGGGATGTTACATTAGTGGTATCAGAGCAGTTTTGTTCTTTTAAGGACAAGTAGGGTTACGAGTGCACTATGTTTTCGTTGTGTGCTTGCATTGTGTTTAATGAGTTATGGAATTATTTAACTCTTGAACAATTCTAACGCTCGTTTTCTACTGAACCGGAGAACGAATGGCTCCTAGACTTCCTCCCCCACCTCAGCCTAACGAGCCTGACGCCCCCAACAATACTAGGATGTTGGAGGCAGTCATTGAGAGACTGCAACAGCAGAACACCACTCTAATGGAGCAGAACGCAGCTGCATTACAAAGCTTGGAAGCCGCACGCGTAAATTCTGAGGCCACACAACGCCAATTGATGGATATTATTGCAGCTACAAGAGGCACACCAGGAGCCTCTTCTTCTAACGCTGCCCCGCCTACTGTAGAATGGAGTTTGGAGAGCTTTCTTCAACATCATCCCTCCAAGTTTAATGGAAAATGCCTTCCTGATGAGGCAGATCATTGGCTGCGGGACATTGAGAAGATTTATAATGCAAAGAGGTACCCTGACGACAACAGGTTGGCGTTTACTGAGTACCTGTTGACTGGTGAGGCCAGCCACTGGTGGACGAGTGTGAAGACTATCCTGACAGACACTCATGCTCCCATCACATGGGAGGTTTTCAGAAACAAATTTTATGAAGAATATTTCCCAAACAGCGTTCGCTATGCTAAGGAAGTAGAGTTTCTTCAGTTGGTGCAAGGGGGAAAGTCCGTATCAGAGTACACCAATGCTTTCAAGCAGTTGTTGAGATTTAACACTATGGCCACTAGTGAAGAGTGGCAGTGTAGGAAGTTTGAGAATGGATTAAGGAGCGACCTGAAGGTGTTGATATCAAGTTTATGCATTCGGTCATTTCCTGCCATGGTGGAAAGAGCCAAAGTACTGGAGAAGAATATGGCAGAGGTGGAACGACAAAAGAAGCAGCCACAGGTGGTTAGAGGACCGGTTGTATCCAGGGGTACTGCCAATATGAGAAGTACTCCTTACGCTCGTCCAAGTCAATCAAATACAAGTGGATCACGAGCGTTGATCACTGCTGGACAGCCAGGAAACGTTACCTGTTTCCAGTGTGGAGGACCACACTATCGTTCTTCCTGCCCTCAACTCATGGGAGGTAAATTCTGCACTCGATGTAGAAGAAGTGGGCACTTGGAGAGTGAGTGCAACATGGGTGAACGAGCTGTGTTGAGGCCACCAAACGCTGGCAGAAATCAGACTAGAGGAGGACGAGCTCAAGCAGCTGGACGCGTTTATGCTATTACTGGTGCAGAGGCAGCCAACTCAGGTACACTCATCATCAGCACCTGCCTTGTGTTTGGTACCTCTTGTTGCGTGTTGTTTGATTCGGGAGCAACGCATTCCTTCATCTCGAAGGCGTGCGTTGGCAAACTGGGATTAGAAGTGAGGGAGATGTCTTTTGATCTGGTGGTGTCAACACCAGCAGCGGGAGAGGTTAGGACGTCCACTATGTGCGTCTGGTGTCCTATTGAAGTAGAAGGGCGTAAGTACAAGGTTAACCTCATCTGCTTACCTCTTCAAGGTTTGGAGGTGATTCTAGGAATGGATTGGTTGGCTACCAATCACATCCTCATAGATTGTGGGAAGAAAGAGTTGGTGTTTCCGGATGAAGAGAGTGAAGAATTGAATGTAACGCTCGGTCAGTTAAAGGAGGATATAATGGAAGGTGCGAGCTGCTTCTTGATCATGACGCATGAAGATCAAGAGCTTGGAGAATTGAGGCGTGAACGAACGTCCGTCATGGGCAGTAAAGAACGAACGTTCATTTTGGAGGAGTTTTCAGATGTTTTTCCAGAAGAAATTCCAGGGTTGCCTCCTGTGCGGGAGGTGGAATTCACCATAGACCTGGTGACCACGGTAGCCCCTATATCTGTTCAACCTTACCGTATGGCGCCTGCAGAGTTGGTCGAACTCAAAAAGCAGATTGAAGAACTGATGGAGAAGCAATTTATAAGGCCAAGCGTATCACCCTGGGGAGCGCCTGTGCTGTTAGTGAAGAAGAAGGATGGCAGCTCTCGGTTATGTATAGACTACAGGCAATTAAACAAGCTGACCATCAAGAACAAATACCCGTTGCCAAGGATTGATGACTTGTTGGATCAACTGCATGGGGCAACGGTGTTCTCTAAGATTGATTTGCGTTCGGGATATCACCAAATCAGGGTGAAGGAGGACGACATCCAAAAGACAGCATTCAGGTCCCGTTATGGACACTACGAGTACGTGGTGATGCCCTTTGGAGTAACGAACGCTCCTGCAGTGTTCATGGATTATATGAACCGTATCTTCCGGCCATACTTGGACAAGTTTGTAGTCGTTTTTATAGATGACATTCTCATCTACTCTAAGACACAAGCCGAGCATGAAGAACACTTGAGGGCAGTGCTGAGCGTGTTGAGAGAGAAGGAGTTGTATGCAAAACTGTCCAAGTGTGAATTCTGGATGAAGGAGGTGCAGTTTCTTGGACATATTGTGTCCGCTGGAGGGATCTCGGTAGATCCAGCCAAGGTACGTGCAGTTATGGAATGGGAACGTCCTCGTTCAGTCACGGAAGTGAGAAGCTTTGTTGGTCTTGCGGGCTACTATAGGCGTTTCATTGAAGGGTTTTCCAAGATAGTAGCACCGTTGACGCAGCTTACAAGGAAAGACCAGCCGTTTGCTTGGACTGACTTGTGTGAGGAACGTTTCCAGGAGTTGAAAGTGAAGTTGACGAGTGCTCCAGTGCTGATTATTCCAGACACGTCCAAACCCTTTGAAGGTTACTGTGACGCATCTCATCAAGGGTTGGGCTGTGTGCTCATGCAAGAAAGACGAGCAGTAGCGTACGCGTCTCGTCAATTGAAGGTTCATGAGCGTAACTATCCAACGCACGACCTGGAATTAGCAGCGGTCGTTTTTGCACTGAAGATTTGGAGGCATTATCTATACGGATCCACATTCCAAGTCTTCAGTGATCACAAGAGCCTCAAGTATTTATTTGATCAAAAGGAGTTGAACATGAGGCAAAGGCGTTGGTTAGAATTTTTGAAGGACTACGAGTTTGAATTACTCTATCATCCTGGGAAGGCTAATGTAGTGGCGGATGCTCTAAGCAGGAAGGCAGTGCACGTTTCGGTCATGATGGTGAAAGAACTAAGTTTGGTGGAGAGCTTCAGGGATCTAAGGTTGCAGTTTGAGTTGGAACCAAATAGCATCAAGTGCTGCAACCTTAGAATATCAAGCACTGTATTTGAACGTATCTGGATGAAGCAACGTGAGGATGAAGAGTTGGTGAAGATCTTTAGCGCGCTCGGTTCAGATAAAACAAAGGGATTCAATGCAGGGACGGACGACCTATTGCGTTACATGGGTAGGACGTGCGTTCCTAATGATGGCGAACTGAAACGGATCATATTGGAGGAAGCGCACCATAGTCGTCTTAGCATACATCCTGGTATGACTAAGATGTACCAAGATCTTAGGCAGTCGTTCTGGTGGCCTGGAATGAAGAATGACATAGCACGTTTTGTAGCGTCCTGTCTAACTTGTCAGCGTGCAAAGGCTGAACATCAACGACCAGGCGGATTGCTTCAACAGTTGGAAATTCCTGAATGGAAGTGGGACAGCATCTCCATGGACTTCGTGACTCATCTACCACGAACGGTTAGGAATCATGACTCAATATGGGTAATCGTGGATAGATTGACTAAAAGCGCTCACTTCTTGGCCGTGAACCTGAAGATGTCCATGACTAATTTGGCCAAGTTGTATATAAATGAGATCGTTCGTCTGCATGGAGTGCCTTCAAGCATAGTTTCTGACCGAGACACGAGATTCACATCTCGTTTTTGGCAATCCTTACAAGGTGAATTGAGAAGCAAGCTGCAGATGAGTTCAGCATACCATCCACAAACGGACGGCCAGTCCGAACGTACTATCCAGACGCTAGAAGACTTACTGAGGACGTGCGTCCTAGATCACTTAGGCGCATGGGATGAGGTACTACCTCTTGTAGAATTCACGTATAACAACAGTTTTCAAGCTAGCATTGGGATGGCGCCGTTTGAAGCTCTCTATGGGAGGAAGTGCAGAACGCCACTTTGCTGGTTTCAAGAGGGAGAGAACGTGCTAACTGGACCTGAACTCATCCAACAAACAACCGAGAAGGTTAAATTGATCCAGGAGAGATTGAAGACGTCCTTGAGCAGGCAGAAATCCTATGCGGATAGAAGAAGGAGACCATTGGAGTTTGCTGCAGGAGACCACGTGTTTTTGAGACTGAATCCGATCACTGGTGTAGGCAGAGTAGTGCGTCCAAAGAAGCTGTCTCCCAAGTTCATAGGGCCGTATCAAATATTGAAGAAGATTGGACCAGTAGCCTATGAACTCGCATTGCCTCCTCAGCTATCAAATCTGCATCCAGTCTTCCATGTGTCTCAGCTTAGGAGATATATAGCTAATCCTTCTCATGTCTTGGAGCTGGAAAACATTCAACTGCGTCCAGACCGAACGTTGGAGCTACAACCAGTCCGCATTGAAGATGAACGCACCAAGTTGCATAAAGGAAAAGACATTCGTTTGGTGAAGATGGTGTGGGACGCTAAGACAGGAGATTCAACGTGGGAAGTGGAGAGTGCAATGAGGGACTTGTATCCACACTTATTCACGGGTAAGTTCTAAATTTTCGAGGACGAAAATTTTTGTAGTTAGGGAGAATGTGAAACCCTAAATAATTAGTAGTAATAATTTCCTGTCAACTCTGCTTAATCCGCTGCACAATCAATGCTTATTTTCATTTAAACCACTTTCAAATCTGATAAATCCCCCTGCAGTGCATTGAAACCGAGCTCCATCATTCTCTGAAACACGCATCACGTCACACACTCAGTGCATTAAAAACGCACCAAGCGCTGCATGCACGCATGCCACTTGTCACGATGGAAAATTCTAAAGGCAGAAGTGGGAGTGCAGGTGTCATCACGCGAGACGCTAGTTCGTCTGGAATGAGAAGGAACAAAAATGAATTTTCGAAAACCCTTCCACTCACCTGCACCATTCATCTTCTTCCTCAGAAAACCAAACCTCTCATCTTCTCCAACCTCTCTCTTGCACCAGTAAACTTCTCTTTACTGTAAAACTCACACCTCTTCTCCAATCACGATTTCAGCACCATAGGAGTGTTCGTCCAGCTGTGATCTTCATTTTGGACCGAACAGAATTTGAATCCAACCTGGTAAGTCTCCTTACTGTGGTTCGTCCTTAGGTTTCTGGAAAAATAGGGTTTTAGTTGCATGCAAACTTGTATACTGAGTGTTCTATAATCTGTGGTTAGAGTTTGTTCTGGAAGAGTCAAGAGCCTAAGCAAAACATAGTTGGACGAAGCTATTTTTACATCTAGGACAAGCTTGAATTTCAATCCGGGTAAGGGAAGCTTATATGTTTAATTTATACTTGTTTGTTGTGTAATTTGGATTGCATGTGTGAAAAATATGAAGTTGAGCTGTTATGAATGGTTACTGATATCTGATATGAATTCTGGTTTGGATGGATCTGTCATGAACGAACACTGCTGGTATGAATTATATTTGATGTTGATTTTGATTTAAATGCATGTTGATTTGATTATGTATGAATGGAGTATGGTTATTGTGTGGTTGGAAGGATTAAAATGTTGAAATCTGTATGATGATGATGTTTGAGGTGAATTAAATCTTGAAATGAAAGTATAAAGTTTATAAATTGGGAATCTGGAAAATTCTGTTAAGCTTGTGAAAAAAATCTGAAATTTTACATCATCCCCTTTGTTAAATGACGCTCGTCACTGTACGGTATTAGACCGTTCGGTTTTCATTAAAATAACTTAGATTGGAATTCTTTCATTTGGAAAGAATTCTGCTCGAGAACGAGCGTCCCCATTTTTGTGAATGAGCGTTCGGTTCGGCTCAGTATAGATAAATATTTGAAACTTTATAAACACGTGACGTTCGGCCTTAAGTCGAGCGTTCGTCCTCAATGTCGTTCGGCCTCATGTCGAGCGTTTGTCATTAATGTCGTTCGGCCTTATGTTGAACGTTCGTCTTTGATAGCGTTCGTCCTTATGTCGAACGTTCGTTCTACAGAGCGTTCGTCCTTATATTGAACGTTCGTCCCAATTGGCGCTCGGTCTTATACCGAAGCGTTCGTCCTAAATAGCGCTCGGTTTATACCAAGCGTTCGTTCTGATTTGTGCTCGGTCATTGACCCAGCGTTCGTCCAAGCAGGGTTCGGTTTTATAACTGAACGCTCGTCCTTATCATTGAATTCTGAGCGAACGTAACTGGCGTTCGTCCAAATTGTTAATTAACGTTCGTTCTTTGACTGGCAGTGTTGTTTTCTGAAATCAATCATATTTGGTTGTTTATATAAATATTTTCTTACTGGCTGTATCCTTTGGATTCTACCTGGAGTCTTTATACTTAAAATCTTTCTAAGTATCATTCATATCTTCTAAGATCAGTACCTTCAAATTATTAAGTGTCGAAACGTATTAAATGGATAAATGGTTCGTTTCTTTTGTTCAGAAACGAGGATGTAGGAGTACTGTAACATGTTAGTCCCTATTGATTAAGTGATGAACGTTCGTTAATTTAAGAGAGTGGAACACAGAATGAAAACGTGAACATGAGAACTGTTTAATATGGGCGAATGATATTTTGAACGAATTATTGGAAGTGAATTTTAACGAGCGTTCCAAGGAGGAACGTCTCAGATATGATTGATTATTGAGTTTTGTAAAGTATGACTGTGGGCATGCTAATGCTGGCTTGGTCCATCCTGATATTCCGTGATACTCATCTTCACGTAGAAGGGAGTACTCATGTGTGGGAATGGCAGGAGGCTCTATTCCTTAGGGGTACTTTGGATAGGGTTAACCTCGAGTGGCAGCTGTCGAGTGAAATACAGTTACCACACCACTCGGGTGCAAGGACGCCTGTAGCTACACGGTTCATACAGTCCGGACGGTCTGTCTTTTATATACGTATCTATATGATTGTTAATTGATAAGCTTACATGCTGTATGTGTGGATTGGAATGTAAATGTATGTGATGATTGTATAAATTAAATATTATAAGCTTACCCTTGCATTTCCTTTGTGTTGTCTACTGTCCATGTATCTCCGTCTTGTCATATGCAATGATCATCCGTTGTGGATGTGAGCAGATGATGGTACGTCCCTTGAACAAGTGCTGGAAGAAGAAAATTTGGATGAAGCCAATCTGGTAGAGGTTGAAGTGAAGGACGAGCCTTAGAAGCGCTCGTTAGAATAGGATTTGTAAATGTTAGTGTACAAAGAACGTTCGGCCAAGTATTTTGTAAGGCCGTTCGTCTTAATCATGTATTTCCCTTATTTTTGCGTACGTTGTTTTATTCATCTAGGATCGCTTGGGTTAAGTTTCCTTTGTATGCGTTATGCGCGTGCTCTTGAACTGATGCCGTTCGGCTTTTGAATCTGAATTAATGTAAAGACTGTTTGTGATTACTGTTAATTGTAATTAATTCTGATTTATGGTAATTACTATATTTTGGGATGTTACACATTAGCGCCATTTTCGTCAGGTTAAAAGATTTTGCTACCTGCAAAATTCTTACTGCTAAATTTTCACAGTAAAAAAAATATTGGTGACATTATTTTGGGAAATAAATAGTTAAATTGAGGGTTGGTTCAGATGTTAATTTGATGTGTGAACTTCAGGTTGGTAAGCATGCGGTTTTGTCAATCCTTCTTGCTACATTTGCCGGGCTTGGTGTTGTGATGAGTGAAAGTTCAATTGTTTTGGAGATTAGTAGATGGAGAAGAAGATGGCAAACTTTATCACAGCAGCAACGTGGTTCTTCAGCAATGACACAAGAAGGGCTATCAAATAACTAAGAGTTTTACTTCGGTGTACATGTGCACCAGAACTCTGACGCCAATTCCCAAACAAAGTAGGAGCGTTCCAAGAACCTCTGGAAGAGGTTGCTCTGAGCCGCATAGAACTGGAATTTTCTTCCCTCATGTGACATCCCAAAAATACAGTAACAAACCATATAATTAGAAAATCACAGTTAATAATAAAACAGTACAGTTTTCCAACTAAAATAAAAACGAACGAACGAACGCTGAAGGACGAACGTCCTTGAGTGCAATCTTACATCAATAACGAACGAACGCGCAAAGCCGCACGTCCTTGTAAGACCCTTGTAAACTCAAAATTTTACCAAGTTGTAAAAATTTCAAGTTGTAGTGTAAAATAGAATGCTGTCAAAATTTGACATGGTTTGCTATTTTATGTATAACTTTTTATACAATTAGTATTTTGGGTTGATTCTTTTTCCATTGGAAAATAGACTCAAAGAGCTTCGATTCGAGTACTCATACGCCTAATTCCGACTTCGGGAAGGGGTTCAACCGAACTGTCAAAGTTGTGACAGATGTGCTGTTTGAGTTTTTTTTTTTTACTGGATTAATCGATTAACAGCTGTAGTTAATCGATTAGTGCAGAGAAAATTCGTGTTTTAGCCTCTGGACTCGAGTTAATCGATTAGCACTTGAGTTAATCGATTAGCTACGTCAATTATGGAAACATAACAGCCTGGAACACGTTTTTTGAGCGTGCAAGGTAGGGGAATCTTCCCACAAACCATTCTTTCCGGATTTTGGGGCTGCAAAATGGATTAGGATGGCCAGATGTTGGTCTTTTATTGCTAAATTACAATGTCTTGGGTCCTTGCTTGTCTTGGAGCCATTTCTTTAAATCCAAATCAGACTTGGAAGTTAGGAGAGAGGGGAGAGCTTTTTGGTGTGAGGAGAACGAAACTCTAAGTGTGCAGAGGCGTTGGAGCTTGCTTGGTCTACCGAGGAAGGGAAGAGTTACTCTCTTGGAAGAAGAAGTTAAGATCTTCAAGAGGTAAGGGGAGCTAACTTTGATTTGGAAAAATGCACATGTGTTGTTTGATGAAAGTTATGTGAAATGTTTGTTGTGAGATCTTAGATTAGAAATGTCCTATTCTTAGATGATGGTTGTTGAGTATGTTTTGATGGTAAAAAGATGAATCAAATGGGTATTTGCTATAACTTTGATATATGAAATTTGTATGAATTGGATGAAATGTGTTAAGCATATGGAGATGATGTTAGATTGATCCTTCATCTTTGGTTTTCTGTTTGAATCTATGGATTTGTTATTATCAATATGATAAGGTGAGATAATCAAATGATGGATTGAGAATTCTGAATATGAAAGAGGCTTGAAGGTAAAGTTGTAAGGAAAGTTAGATTTAATCTATGAATTCTGCATAAGTTGTATGATAAAATAATCGTGCAAGGTAATGAATATATGTGAATTGGATGATGGAAATTCGATCTAGCATGTTGGTATATGCGTAAATGAAGTTTTTGATGGATCTAGGTGTGAATTGGGGTGGTAAACAAGGAAGTTTTAACTCACTTTTCATGGAATACGAAAATTGTGTGTTTTGCTTAGTTAATGAATTGATGGAAGTATGAGATGACTATTGGATGACAATGAAAATGTTGGATCTGTGATGAACGTAAGTTTATTGATTTTTGAGGATTCATTATCATGAATATGAGAAGAGTCATGGTTGAGAGTGAAAGGAAATCAAGTGTCTTTATGGTCAATTTGGGCTATTTTAGAGGAAGTGAGGTAGGGATTTTGAGTAAATGAGGGCTGCAGTGTTCCTGGACTGTTTGGGCAGTCTAGACAAGTCCATTGTGACTTGTTAGAAACATAAAAGTAGTTGAAAATATGTTCCAAGTAGTAGAATCAAATTTGGGTCCCCAAGTTGTTGAAGTTAGTGTTTTGGAGCTGAAAGTGAACTTTAATTACTTAAGAATGGTAGTAAAGATGCTTAGAATCATTTGGATAAGTTTAATTAAGTCTAAAACGAGAATTAAGAGTTTAAGAAGTTGAAAAAAGTGGTTAAAAATGATCAAGGGAAGTTCTGCTATCATTCTGCAGAATTCTGCAGAATGCGAAAACTGACCGTTCTGCAGAATCATGCCATGTGCTGAGTGGCGTTCGGTCAAAATGTTGGTTAACGTTCGTTCTTGGTAGTAGCGTTCGGTCATAATCATGCTTTAGCTAAGGCGTTTAGCGTTCGTCCTTGTCTGGAGAGCCTTCGGTTTTAGGGGATGATATTAATAGCGTTCGGTCATTGGTGTAAATAACGATCGCTCAAGTTATGGATTAGGAACGATCGCTCAGGTGTTGGTTAGTAACGTTCGTTCATTCGCTCGTTAGTAGTGTTCGGTCAGTTGATGGTTAAGTGAGCGTTCGGTCTTCATAGGCGTTGAGCGCTCGTTCAAATATTGAATTCAAAATGGTGTTCGGTTTCGAGCGTTCGGCAGAATCTTTGATCTCACAGTGTTCGTCCATGAAGAGCTAGCATTAATAACGCTCGTCCCAATGGTGCTCGACTAAGAGTAACAGCGTTCGTCCTAACAGTGTCCGTCCAATAGCTTATGACGTTCGTCCAAATAGTTGAGACGCACCTGCACATTGCAGAATTTGTTTTCGATAGTTTTGGGGGTTCTGGATGTCCGTTTTGGACGTTCTCTAGGTCGTTTTGGGGGTTCTTGACCCTTCCAGAACTGTTGGTGATGGTTTCAAAGCTGTTTGAGTTATATTTATGTGGGTAATAAAGTGTTATAAAGAAAATGTGTTATGTGTACATTGTTTTGAGTTGTTAGATATATCTATTTGATATAGAAATATTGTGTGATCGGTTTGACATTGCAAATTGATATGAGAATGATGTTTGGATAGTTAAGTACTGTTGAAATCATGGTTGTATATGATTTGATTTTGAGTTTCATGTTAAATGAAGAATTGAGGTTATTAATGATTTGGTATTGTGATAATCTCACTTATGCATTTGAATATATTGAATATATGCTAAGTTCATGGTTGGCGAATATGTGATGATAATATGATATGGGCGTTATGGTATGGTTGGATTGGTATTGTAAGGATTATTGTATATGGGTATTTTGGTCAGATGATGTTATTAAACGAGTGGTGGATAGTAAGCGTTGTGCATGTTGGCCCGGGAAATCTCTTTAGGTGAGTGATGGGGGGTATACTTGCACTTGTCCGGGGAAGCTCTTGTTCAGAGTGATGGAGGGTGACATTGTGTACTTGCCCGGGGAATCTCCCTATAGAGTGATGGGAAGCAGCACTACACATTGGGGTAATGTGTAACCGCCCGGGGAATCTCTTACATTTATGTAAGAGTGATGGGGGTGACGTGGGGTACTAGTCCGGTGAAGCTCGAGATAATTAAATTGGCGTTGTGCGTGTTGGCCCGGGGAATCTCTTTAGGTGAGTGATGAGGGGTATACTTGCACTTGTCTGGGGAAGCTCTTGATCAGAGTGATGGAGGGTGACTTGTGTACTTGCTCGGGGAATCTCCCTATAGAGTGATGGGAAGCAGCACTACACATTAGGGTAATGTGTAACGGCCCGGGGAAGCTCTGAAAAGAGTGATGGGAGTGACGCTAGTACATATTGGGGTATGTATTTTAATTCGTCTCTAAAATTGGTGGATGTAGTCTGATTTATTTTGTAATACATGTTGGTGTATGCATTCTAATTTGATATTTTGATACATATTGGTATATGCATATGGTTGAAGCATAATTCGTACTCGAGTATATAGTTTGATCTGGTTAAAGTGTGGATGATAGCATGTTATTATGAGTATGTTTATGATGTATAAGAATTGTATTTTTGTTAGCTCACCCTTGCTTGTTTGTGCATGTGAATGCGATGATCGTATAATGCGTGATGTTATACGGGAGCAGATGTTATTACAGATGTGATGGCTGATGCTTCTGAACATGTATAAAGGATGAAAGAGAGATGGGATAGAGGACTTGGGAATGTATTTTAATATTTTATTCGATCCTGACTATTTGAACATTTTATTTTCGGAATAATCGGTTTGTAATAAATAACGTACTATTTTTCCATGGAGGTTGAATATTAAAAACTTGAATTTTTACTACATGTTTTACGAAAAAAATTAGTCGGCGTAACATCAAATTTCGGGGTGTTACAGTCCTCACAAGAGTTACAAATTTCAACCGAACGTACAATTAAAACCTGACCGAACGGTTTACACAGGACAAATACCGAACGGTCTAACTTAACCAAAATAAAGGAATGAAGTGGTCGAACGACCATTACAACAAACACCTATATTACTAGCTGAGCGTCTCACTGCTCGGTCTTCACTTCAACTTCAACCAGGTTCTCTTAGTTCAATGCCTCTTCCAAACGCTCGTCTCCCTCTGCTCACATCCACACGGATGATCATTGCAACGACAGGACGGACGTACAAAACGAGACAACACAAGGAAAAACGCAGGGTAAGCTTATTTAATTTAACTCATGCATCAACATACCAATTCAAGTAAACAATTCAACATACATGCTCATTTCAACGCACGCTTAACAAAAAACTCAATACATGACTGACTGTCCGGACTGTATGATTTCCCATGTAGCTACGACGTTCGCGCACCCGGGTGGTGTGGTAACTGGCACTCTCATCAGTTGCCACCCGAGGTTAGTCCGTTCCGTCCAAATTACAGTTATGTGACGAGGACCTCCTGCCGTTCCCACGCATGACATACCCCCTCTATGTGAGGACGAGTACTCACGGAACATCAGGATCGAATCGCCTGCTAAGTCTGGCCACGGTCATACTTTACAAATTCTCATAAATCATCTAAGAGTCATTCCTCCCCGGAACGCTCGTTCAATATTCATACTTTCATTTCATCTCATATATTGTACATCATTCACTATTCATCATTCCATAATAATTTTCATCATTCATAAAGAAGCCATAAAAAACGAACGTTCTGTCCCCTATAAGACCGAGGACGAACGCTGTGAGTGAGACCAAAAGACGCTCGTTCGAGTAAGAGTACGAAAGGCAGAGTTACAGTTACGTTCGGGAATGGCTGAATAATATACTGTTCATAGGACGAACGTTATTTACCTTGAGAATCAGTTTAAGGAACGGACGATCGTGAATATTCCAGGAATAATTTTAAGTGTAGAGGCCTAGGCCGAATACATCAAAAGGGAATCTTGCAAGACTTCAAGGAAACGTTTTTATAAAAATTCTCATACTGGAATCCACTTCCAGTCAATGACCGAGCGTGGAAAATCTGAGGTTGGACGTACGCTATTTCATAAAACCGAACACCATTTAGAGCGAGCGCTCATTACCAGACCGAGCCCCATTTTAGGACGAGCGCTCAGTATAAAACCGAACACCCTATTTGAACGAGCGCTCAGCATAAAACCGAGCACCCTTTTAGGACGAACGCTCAGTTCAAACCGAGCACCATCCGGACGAACGCTCAGTTCAAAACCGAGCACCATTTGGACGAACGCTAAGTTCAAAACCGAGCACTTTGGACGAACGCTCAATTCAAAACCGAGCACAATTTTGGACAAACGTTCAGTGTGAGACCGAGCACCAATTAGAGCGAGCGTTCGGTATAAGACCGAACACCATTTTAAGCGAACGTTCGGTATAAGACCGAACACATTTTAGAACGAGCGTTGAGTATAAGACTCAACACCAATTAGGACGAACGCTCAGTGTGAGACCGAACGTTAATAGCCTTAAAATAATAAACTTTGATAATTATACTAAGGGACTTTCGAAGAAGTGTTTACGAACGGTAAAATACACTATTACATATATGCATACAGCAGAAGGGAGTTTATCAAAGGATATTGGGTACAACAGTGCTTGGCCGAACGCTCAAGCATAGTTTTTAGACACGAGGACGCTCGTCCTCAACTAGGGAAAATCGAACGGTCAATGACCGTTCAGTACGAACGTTCATATTCATAGAAAATTCTCACTTTTCATTTCCAGTTCATTTCTCATCATGCAAATCTCATAATTTCATTCGTTCATATCAAACACTCTCTTTTTCCATACGATCCATATCATGTAAATTCACATATGTCATTTCACCAAATCAACGTACGTTCATGTACTTCAGTCACACCAAATATCATGCATTATACCCATACAATTGAATAACGAACGCTCATACCATTCATTCATATCATACATCATGTATTATTTTCATGCAGTCAATAACGAACGTTCACACACATACATCAAACCAGTTAAATTAAATAAGCTTCCCTTACCTGGAAATGACCGAACGTCCACAAACGCACACAATTACTCCTTTCCACTACAAATCCCCCGCTCGTCAACGCTCGTTAAACCAAGCTACAATGAACGAACCCCAGACACCATCAGATCTACCCATCGTTAAGAATGGTGATCAACGTACGCACACAAAACTGGTTTCGCATACCATTAAGACGAACGACAGAGGGGAAGGACGAACTTACTAGTTCAGTTTTCTCCAGACGAACGTTTCCTCTGGAAGCCCTTGACGCCGAGCGTCCTTCTATGGTGCCGGAATGCTGAACGGAGGAGATGGACGGGTGTTTTCTTAGAGAGAAGTGCAGAGAACGTAGAGAGAAGGAGGAGAGAATTAAATTCTCAGAAACGAAAATGGTGGAGCGTGTGGAGGGTGGAGAATATTTCAGAAACTCTCAGATCCAGCTTTCCACCCTGGCAGCGCACGTCCGCATTCTGCCAGCGCACTCCACTAACGCTTCTGACAGCCACGCCGGACGCACGTTCTGCACCTCTGATTTCTGACTGCCCATGCTGAACGGTCGTCCACTCAGCGGTCGCCACGTGGTTTCCACTTATGATTTCTGACTCAGCTCCACGTGCGTCCGCGAGCGTCTGTTAGTGGGTGTCAGACGCTGCTGTCGCCCATGTGCGTGGCAGAGGTGGCGCGCTCTCCGGTTGCCACGTTTTTTTTTTTTTTTTTTTTTTTTTTTTTTTTTTTTAAGGCCTGACACCTCACCACCTTCAAAGGGTTTTTTTCCAAAGCCTTCAGAATATATCTTATTGCGGTTATTTTTTTTTTAAATCATTCTTTTAATTTGACGGTGTCTCCTTTTTTTTTCAAAAATGATTTTTTTTCAAAAATGATTTTTTTTCATTTTTTATAAAAAATACGGCTTCGACCTTCAATCTCTGACCATTTGATGGTGTTGACAGCATGGAAGATGAAAAACCTTAGCAGTGGCGGGTGTGGAAACCTTGCAGTGACGTTGAAAAATCCTAATACAGAAATACATTTTCAAAAAACATAAATCCACTTCAGTGTATCTTTTGAAGTCTCCAAGTCGGCCAATAAATAATATCTCATTCACTAATTACACAAGACAGGTTAACGATTTATTCTTTTTTAAAAAAAAACTAAATTAAATATAAATTATATTTTTTAGGACTATATTATTTAGGACGTACATTTAAAAAAATTAGGATAATTCTGAATAAACCTAAAAAATTGATACAATTAGTGCTATTAAGCCTCGATTAAATAAACAACCTACCCATAAAAAATAAATTCACACTAATAATTTTGAAATTAATAGTTGAGTTGTTTGTCTTGTAATAATTTTTAAATGATTTTATAAAAAAAATTCATGGATTGCATATTGCATTGGACATGATCTAAAAGAAAGACATTGAGACACCCAAATTGGTTCTGTAATCAAAATCCAGATTGAAAGAGAAGCTAGAAGAATGGGCGATTACCATATCGTGTACAAGGACGTAGAAGGAGCCTCTACTCAATGGGGACGATATCCAGAGAAAGCTTGGAAATTTGCCCGAAAAGCCACCCGCTTTCAAGCCCCCACCTTTCACCCCTTCCTCTGATGACCAACCCAAAGACAAAACCTGGATCGATTCCAAAACCTCCGAAGAACTCGAAGACGACCTCGACGATGATCGATTCCTCCAAGAATATAGATTCTCCTTCACCTTTTTGGTTTTTTCAAGGGTTTTCTTTCGTGTGTTGGTTTTGCTTTTCTCCAAGGTGGTCGAGAACAAAATTTGAAGCTTATAAGGATTTTGTTGATGGGACTCTTTGTATTGTTTGCTTGAGAACAACTGTATGAGACTTGTATTTGTGTGTTTATTTTATTTGTTGATGAGTACAACTTGGTTGGGAATCGTTGTGGATTTGATATTTTAGAGCAAATTAATGCTTAGGAGTTTGTTTAATTATCTTTTTTTCCATATTTTGTATGTTATCAATACGATTTTGTTAGGTATTGTTTTCTGGATTAACATTTTATGGTGAATTAAAGCTTAAGAGCCTATTTTCGCTCTTGTTTATGGCTTTTTTGCGCTGAACTTGCTTGAAAAGTAGGAATAAATGAGATTATGAGAAAGCAAAATTTGGTTTACTTGCGTGTGTGTTTATTCTACTTGTTCTTAATTGAATCATTTTGTTGTGACAGGAAGAAGAGGTTGGCTGAGATTCAAGAGGATTCAAGAGGCAGCTAAAGTACTTAGGTTTGAATATGTGATTCCTATTTCAGGATCTGATTTTGTTCGAGAGGTGTCACAGGCTCCATCTGATGTTTGGGTGGTTGTCATCCTTTTATTTTGGAATTTCTTTAGATTCTATAATCTATAGCTTTTTAGGGTCATGTGTCTTATGGTGACTGTTTATGTGTTTTTAACAGGATTCCTGAATGTGGCTTGCATTGAAGAATTGGCAAGAAAATATCCTGCAACAAAATTTGTTAAGATAATATCTACAAATTATATCTCAAACTATCCATATCGAAATGTTCCGACTTTATTGGTTTATAACAATGGGGCAGTTAAAGGAAATTACGTGGATATGCATAGTTTCGGGCAAAGATGCACTCCTGAAGGTATTTATGTCTAAAACTGCCAGTCTCATAGTTTTATGTTCTTTTATTTTGATGGAATTAAAGGCCAAGCTTTCAGAGGAGTTTCTAACAATAAGTGATGCAATTTTTATGACATACTAGAACTAGTTTAAAGGTTTTTGCTTCCAGTGTGAATGTAATCCTCGTCAATTTTGATAAATAATTGTTATAATGCTGCCATAAGACTATAAGGAGGTGTTCTTCAACCTCTCTGCCACAGGAAATTTGTGAAGGGAGGCCAACTATCAGCACCATGGACCACAATGGTTTTTTTATGGTGAAATGTTGGCCTTCATCTACCACTGATGACCGATGACCTTGATCCTAAAAACTATCTGCCTAAATAGTCAAATTTTGTTTTGGTCTACATCATTTTGATAACATTATTACATTTAGGTAGTATTTGATCCTGATAACTCGTTTTTATCAGGATCTAACCAAACACTACCTAAATGTAATAATGTTATCAAAATGATGTAGACCAAAACAAAATTTGACTATTTAGGCAGATAGTTATCAGGATCAAGGTCATAGGTCATCAGTGGCAGATGAAGGCCAATATTTCACCATAAAAAAAGACCATTTTGGTCCATGGTGCTGATAGTTGGCCTCCCTTCACAAATTTCCTGTGGCAGAGAGGTTGAAGAACACCTCCTTATAGTCTTATGGCAGTACTATAACAATTATTTAACAAAATTAATGAGGATTACATTCACACTGGAAGCAAAAACCTTTAAACTAGTTCTAGTATGTCATAAAAATTGCATCACTTATTGTTAGAAACTCCTCTGAAAGCTTGGCCTTTAATTCCATCAAAATAAAAGAACATAAAACTAAGAGGCTGGCAGTTTTAGACATAAATACTCTCGGGGGTACATCTTCGCTCGAAACTATGCAGACCCACGTAATTTCCTTTAACTGCCCCATTGTTATAAACCAATAAAGTCGAAACATTTCGATCTGGATAGTTTGGGATACAGTCTGTAGATATTATCTTAACAAATTTTGTTGCAGGATATTTTCTTGCCAATTCTTCAATGCTTTGCATCAACAAGCCACATTCAGGAATCCTGTCAAAAACACATAAACAGTCACCATAAGAAACATGACCCTGAAAAGCTATAGATTATAGAATCAAAGAAATTCCATAATCAAAGGATGACAACCACCCAAACATCAGATGGAGCCTATGACACCTCTCGAACAAAATCAGATCCTGAAATAAGAATCACAGATCCAAACCTAAGTACTTTAGCTGCCTCTTGAATCTCAGCCAACCTCTTCTTCCTGTCACAACAAAATGATTCAATTAAGAACAAGTAGAATAAACACACACGCAAGTAAACCAAATTTTGCTTTCTCATAATCTCATTTATTCCTACTTTTCAAGTAAGTTCAGCGCAAAAAAGCCATAAACAAGAGCGAAAATAGGCTCTTAAGCTTTAATTCACCATAAAATGTTAATCCAGAAAACAATACCTAACAAAATCGTATTGATAACATACAAAATATGGAACAAAAGGGTAATTAAACAGACTCCTAAGCATTAATTTGCTCTAAAATATCAAATCCACAACAATTCCCAACCAAGTTGTACTCATCAACAAATAAAATAAACACACAAATACAAGTCTCATACAGTTGTTCTCAAGCAAACAATACAAAGAGTCCCATCAACAAAATCCTTATAAGCTTCAAATTTTGTTCAATCTCGACCACCTTGGAGAAAAACAAAACCAACACACGAAAGAAAAACCTTGAAAAAACCAAAAAGGTGAAGGAGAATCTATATTTTTGGAGGAATCGATCATCGTCGAGGTCATCTTCGAGTTCTTCGGAGGTTTTGGAATCGATCCAGGTTTTGTCTTTGAGTTGGTCATCAGAGGAAGGGGTGAAAGGTGGGGCTTAAAAGCGGGTGGCTTTTCGAGCAAATTTCCAAGCTTTCTCTAGATATCGTCCCCATTGAGTAGAGGCTCCTTCTACGTCCTTGAACACGAAATGGTAATCGCCCATTCTTCTAGCTTCTCTTTCAATCTGGATTTTGATTACAGAACCAATTTGGGTGCCTCAATGTCTTTCTTTTAAATCATGTCCAATGCAATATGCAATCCATGAATTTTTTTTATAAAATCAATTAAAAATTATTACTTTCAAGACAAATGTAACATCCCAAAATACAGTAATAACCATATAATAGAATTAATTACATTTAACAATCAAACAGTGCAGTCTTACACTAAAATTAACGTTCATAAACCGAATGGATTTAAGTACAGAATTAAATACATTAATAAAGAGGTAACAAGAGTTCGGGACGAACGGTTTTACAAAACTAAATAACCGAACCTTAAAAATTAAAATTGACTAGTTATCATCTAAGAATAACCAGACGCTCTAAGGCTCGGCCTTGACTTCCACATCTACCAGATTCTCCTCTTCAATTATATCTTCCAACAAGACATCTCCTTCTGCTCACATCCACATGGATGATCATTGCAATTGACAGGACGGACGTACAAGAACGAGACAACACAAGGAGAGAACACAGGGTAAGCTTATGTAATTTAATTCATACATCAACATTTAAAGTAAACTTTCCAAACAACACAATAATATAGTTCAACATATGTATAACCATACAAAACTATCTCTAGACAGACCGTCCGGACTGTATGAATCTGTGTGGCTACAGGCGTTCTTGCACCCGGGTGATGTAGTAACTGTAATGATCTCATCAACTGCCACCCGAGGTTAGCCCTATCCAAAGTACCTCTAAGGATTAGGACCTCCTGCCGTTCCCACACATGACCTACCCTCCTCTACTTGAGGATGGGTACTCACAGAACATCAGGATGAACTGCCAGCATTAGCCTGCCCACAATCATACTTTACAAAGTTCCATATTCATTCATACATGAGTCGTTTCTCCTTGGAACGCTCGTTCAAATTCCACAACCATTAGTTCATCTCATATACTGTTCATTCCTTATAATTCTTCACTTTAACCTCATTTTCGTCTTCCATTACAATTACATAAAATAACGAGCGTTCAACCCTCTTCATAACGAGGACGAACGTGAAAAACGAGATCGAGAACTCTTCGTTTCAGACCCGAATAAAACCGACACATCATATTTGACGAACATCATGTGTCAGACCTTGGAAATTGAGCACCGAACTCCACCTGTTAGTCTTAATGATTACGCCCAAAACCCTGCTCAGGTGCATTTAAAACGCACTCCCAAACTCTGCACACTGACGCCAGGTGTCAAGAATAGAAGGTTCGAAAATCAGTAGTGGAAGACAAGTGTCTGTATGAGAGAGTGCGTTCGTTTTGCATTGGGAAGAAAAATAATTTTCTGAAACCTTCTTCCCACTCCCTGCATGCACCCTTCTTCCTCCAGAAACCTGATTTTTCAAATTCTCCTTCTTCTCTCTAGAAAGCTTCCTTCTTCTTTCTACTGTAATTCATTTTCCTCTTCTCCGATCAACTTTCAGAAACCGTAGAAGTGATCCCGGCGTCCCAAGCTTTCTCTTAAACCGAACAAGATCAAGTTTGAAGTGGTAAGTTTTTCCTTTAGTCGTTCGTTCTTAGGTTTCATGCAAAACCAAGCCTGGTTGCATGCATTCACTTTGTCTGAATCAAATCTTGGTTTTATAACTTGTTTTTAGTTCGAAAGAGTTGAGTGATCTTGAGGGTAGAAGTTGTAGTTGGGCGAACCAAGAACATACGTTAGGACGTTTTCACTCACGAATCCAGGTAAGGGAAGCTTATTTAATTTAATTGATATTGTATGTTGTTTTCTGTATGTGCGTTCGTTATTGATTGAATGTTTGTGGTGCATGTTGGTTGTTATGTATGATGATGGTTGATATGTATGAATGTGAATATGGATAATTATTGTGGAGTATGAGTTGTTAATATGAATCCTATAAAGTATGTGAATTGATAATTGATACGAATTTATAAGATATGAACTATATGATAAATGTTGAGTTAGAAACAGATGAAAAATTGAAGATGAAATTCTCTCTAAGAAAATGTACGTACGTCATCGAACGGTCCTTTACCGTTCGGTTTCTCTAGTAAACTGTTAAAATTAGAATTCTTTCATTTGGAAAGAATTCTAGTTGAGGACGAACGCCCTCTTGTATTAGTGCTACATTTGAGCGTTCGGCCGAACGTAGATGCCCCGAGTGTTATGTGAGGAGTTGAGAAGCTTATAACTATACCTTTGGACACTTAGTCATTTCTAAATTCTATCTTCACCATCTCGTATTACCTTTATTTCTATTTCTATTATGAGTACAAATCTGCGATGTGTCTCGACCCAAAGCCTTTGTTATGAGTGGCGCTCGGTCTTATACCGAACGCTCGTCCTAGTGTCAAATTACCAAACGGGTGGAAATAGCGTTCGTCCAAATTTCAGTAAATCCGTGTACCGCGTTCGGTCATTGACTGGCAGTCGGCTTCTATAATTAAATTGTTCCCGGTATGGTCATTTAATCGTCTTGAGGTGTCTTTATTTATTTGGATTCGGCCTAGAGCCTTCCTACTTAAATTGTTCTTTGAAGTAATGATTTGATCTTCCTAGAGTCAGTTCATTTAACTGATTCGAGTAGTACACGACGTTCGTCAAATATGATGTGTCGGTTTTATTCGGGTCTGAAACGAAGAGTTCTCGATCTCGTTTTTCACGTTTGTCCTCTTTATGAAGAGGGCTGAACGCTCGTTATTTTATGTAATTAAAATGGAAGACGAAAATGAGGTTAAAGTGAAGAATTATAAGGAATGAACAATATATGAGATGAAATAGTGGTTATGGAATTTGAACGAGCGTTCCAGGGAGGAACGACTCATGTATGAATGAATATGGAATTTTGTAAAGTATGACTGTGGGCATGCTAATGCTGGCTGTTCATCCTGATGTTCTGTGAGTACTCGTCCTCATGTAGAGGAGGGTAGGTCATGTGTGGGAACGGAAGGAGGTCCTAGTCCTTAGGGGTACTTTGGATAGGGCTAACCTCGTGTGGCAGCTGATGTGATTATTCCAGTTACTACATCACCCGAGTGTAAGAACGCCTGTAGCTACGCAGATTCATACAGTCCGGACGGTCCGTCTAGTGATAGTTTCCGTATGATTATATATGTTGAAATATTCTTGTGTGATTGGAATGTTTGATTGAAATGTTGATGTATGAATTAAATTACATAAGCTTACCCTGTGTTTTTCCTTGTGTTGTCTCGTCCCTATACGTCCGTCCTGTTATTGCAATGATCATCCGTGTGGATGTGAGCAGAAGGCGAGGCATTGCTAGAAGATGTTATCGAAGAGGAGAATCTGGTAGATGTAGAAGTCAAGGCCGAGCCCTAGAGTGTTCGTTTATTTTAGATGTTAGCTTTTTAGTTTTTGAACGTTCGGTTATTTGGTTTTGTAAAACCGTTCGTCCTGAACTCCTATTATTTCTGAATTAATGTATGGAATTCTGTAATTAAAGCCTTTTGGTTTATGAACATTAATTTTAGTGTAAGACTGCATTGTTTGACTGTTAAATGTAATTAATTATATTATATGGTGATTACTGTATTTTGGGATGTTACATTAGTGGTATCAGAGCTTCCCTTACCTGGACTTGTGAGTGGAAACGTCCTAAAGTATGTTCTTGGTTCGCCCAACTATAACTTCTACCCTCAATATCACTCAACTCTTTCAAACTAAAACAAGTCACAGAACCAAGACTGATTCAGAAAAGGTGAATGCATGCAACCAGACTTGGTTTGCATGTTCATACGAACAACAACTAGGGACGAGCGACTTACCAATTTTAGATTCTGAAGCTGTTCGGTTCAGAATGGAGCTCACGACGCAGGGAACTCTTCTACGATTTCTGAATGTTGATCGGAGAAGAGAGTAGTGAGTTACAGTAGAGAGAAGAGAAAAACTTTCTAGAGAGAAGGAGGAGAAAATGAAAATCAGTTTTAAGGAGGAAGAAGGGTGCATGCAGAGAGAGAGTGGGAAGAAGGTTTCAGAAAATCCTTTTTCTTCACAAGGTAAAACAAACGCACTCTCTCATACGGACACCTGTCTTCCACTACTGATTTTCGAACCTTCCATTCTTGACACCTGGCGTCAGTGTGCAGAGTTTGGAAGTGCGTTTTTAATGGTCTGAGCAGGTTTTTGGGGGTAATAATTTAGACTAACAGGTGGGGTTTTGGGGTTCAATTTCCCAGGTCTGACATTCCCCCTAACTACAAAAATTTTCGTCCTCGAAAATTAAAACTTACCTGGGAATAAGTGAGGGTACAAGTCCTTCATGGCATCCTCCACTTCCCATGTAGAGTCGCCAGTCTTTTCGTCCCACACCATCTTCACTAAACGAACGTCTTTTCCTTTGTAGTACTTGGTGCGGCTATCTTCCACACGAACTGGTTGCAACTCCAACGTTTGGTCTTGACGAAGTTGAACGTCTTCCAACTCCAGTATGTGAGAGGGGTTGGCTATATACTTCTGAAGTTGGGAAACGTGGAAGACTGGGTGAAGGTTTGATAGTTGTGGAGGTAAGGCCAACTCGTATGCCACTGGTCCGATCTTTCTCAAAACTTGATAAGGCCCGACAAACTTGGGGGATAACTTCTTTGGACGAACGGCTCTGCCCACTCCAGTGATCGGATTTAGTCTAAGGAAGACATGATCTCCTGCAGCGAACTCCAAAGGTCTTCTTCTCTTATCCGCATAGGACTTCTGCCTGCTTAGTGACGTCTTCAACCTTTCTTGGATTAGCTTAACCTTCTCGGTCGTTTGCTGAATAAGTTCAGGTCCAATTAACACCTTCTCTCCTTCTTGGAACCAACAAAGTGGCGTTTGGCACTTCCTCCCGTAAAGAGCTTCAAACGGCGCCATTCCGATGCTAGACTGAAAGCTGTTGTTGTAAGTGAATTCCACTAGCGGTAAGACTTCATCCCAAGCGTCTAAGTGATCTAGGATGCACGTCCTCAGTAAGTCTTCGAGCATCTGGATGGTCCTTTCAGACTGGCCGTCCGTTTGAGGGTGATAAGCTGAACTCATCTGCAGTTTGCTTCCCAATTCGCCTTGCAAAGATTGCCAAAACCGAGATGTGAATCTCATGTCTCGGTCAGAAATGATGCTCAAGGGTACTCCATGCAAACGAACGATCTCTTTAATATACAGCTTGGCCAAGTTGGTCATCGACATCTTCAAGTTAACTGCCAGGAAGTGGGCGCTCTTTGTTAATTCGATCCATTATAACCCAGATGGAGTCGTGATTCCTGACTGTGCAGGGTAAGTGAGTCACGAAATCCATTGAAATGCTGTCCCACTTCCACTCAGGAATCTCCAACTACTGCAGTAGACCGCCCGGTCTCTAGTGCTCCGCCTTTGCACGTTGACATGTTAGACATGACGCCACAAAACGAGCGACATCATTCTTCATTCCAGGCCACCAGAAGGATTTCCGGAGATCTTGATACATCTTAGTCATACCAGGGTGTATGCTAAGACGACTATGATGCCCTTCCTCCAAGATAATCCTCTTCAGATCTCCATCGTTTGGAACGCACGTCCTACCCATATAGCGTAATAGGCCGTCCGTTCCAGTGTTGAATTCCTTAGCTTGATCTGAACCGAGCATACTCAAAATCTTCACCAGGTCATCATCCTCCCGTTGTTTCATTTTGATCCGGTCAAAGATATCACTGGATATTCTAAGGTTACAGCATTTGATGCTGTTCGGTTCCAATTCGAACTGCAACCTTAGATCTCTAAAGCTCTCAACCAGACTGAGTTCTTTCACCAACATAACCGAGACATGAACTGCTTTTCTGCTTAACGCATCCGCTACTACATTAGCCTTTCCCGGATGATACAACAGTTCAAAGTCATAATCTTTTAAGAACTCCAGCCAACGCCTCTGCCTCATGTTCAACTCCTTCTGATCAAATAGATACTTGAGGCTCTTGTGATCACTAAAGACTTGGAACGTAGATCCGTACAAGTAATGCCTCCAAATCTTCAGTGCGAAAACGACCGCTGCCAACTCTAGGTCGTGCGTTGGGTAATTTCTCTCGTGAATATTCAGTTGACGAGAAGCGTACGCTACCGCTCTCTTCTCTTGCATCAGCATACAACCCAAACCTTAGTGAGAAGCATCGCAGTATACCTCGAACGGTTTGGCTGTGTCCGGAATAATTAGAACTGGAGCTCTCGTCAACTTGTGCTTCAGCTCTTGAAAGCTTTCTTCACACCGATTGGTCCAAGCGAACGGTTGATCTTTCCTGGTCAGCTGAGTTAGCGGAGCTACTATCTTAGCAAATCCTTCAATAAAACGTCTGTAGTAGCCCGCAAGTCCCACAAAGCTACGAACCTCAGTGACCGAACGGTTGATCTTTCCAATACTGCTTGTACCTTGGCCGGATCCACTGATATACCACCAGCCGACACAACGTGCCCCAAGAATTGAACTTCCTTCATCCAGAACTCACATTTTGATAACTTGGCGTACAACTCCTTTTCCCTCAGTACGCCAAGTACAATTCTCAAGTGCTCCTCATGTTCGTCCTGGGTCTTGGAGTAGATGAGGATGTCATCAATAAAGACGACCACAAACTTGTCCAAGTATGGCCTGAAAATGCGGTTCATATAATCCATGAAGATTGCTGGTGCGTTCGTCACACCGAACAACATCACTACATATTTGTAGTGTCCGTAACGAGATCTGAAAGCAGTCTTCTGGATGTCTTCCTCCTTAACTCTGATTTGATGATATCTAGATCGCAAGTCAATCTTCGAGAATACTGTGGCCCCATGCAGTTGATCCAACAAATCATTTATCCTTGGCAATGGGTACTTATTCTTGATGGTCAGCTTGTTTAATTGTCTGTAGTCAATGCAAAGTCTAGAGCTGCCATCTTTCTTCTTCACCAAGAGAACAGGCGCTCCCCAAGGTGATACGCTCGGCCTGATAAACTGCTTGTCCATCAACTCTTCAATTTGATTCTTGAGTTCAGCTAACTCTGCAGGCGACATCCGATATGGTTGAACAGAGATGGGTGCTGCCATTGACACCAAGTCGATCGTGAACTCAACCTCGCAAGTAGGAGGTAGTCCAGGTATTTCTTCCGGAAAGACGTTCGGAAACTCATCCACAACCGATCGTCCGTTACTGTTACTATTGGATGATCGTTCTTGCATCAAACTTCCGAACTCCTGATCCTCGTGCGTCATAATTAGGAAACAGCTGGCGCCCTCCATAATGTCTTCTTTTAGTTGACCGAGCGTCACTGATAACTCTTCTTCTTCTTCATCAGGAAATACCAATTCCTTCTTACCACAATCTATGAGAATGCGATTGGTAGCCAACCAATCCATTCCTAAAATCACCTCCAAACCTTGAAGAGGTAAGCAGATGAGATTGACTTTAAACTTACGCCCTTCCACTTCTATAGGACATCTGACGCACATAGTAGACGTCCTAACCTCACCAGCCGCTGGGGTTGACACCACCAGGTCGAACTGCATCTCTCTTACTTCTAAACCCAGTTTCCCAACGCATGCCTTCGAGATGAAGGAATGTGTTGCTCCCGAATCGTACAATACACAGCAAGATCTACCATATACTAAGCAGGTACTGGTGATGAGTGTACCTGAGCTTGCTGCCTCAGCGCCCGTTATAGCATATACACGCCCAACCGCTTGGGCTCGACCACCTCTTGGCTGATTCCTTCCAGCGTTCGGTGGTCTCATCACTGCTCGTCCTCCCATGTTGCACTCACTTTCCAGATATCCACTTCTTCTACAACGAGCGCAAAATTTTCCTCCCATCAGTTGAGGACGTGACGAGCGGTAATGCGGTCCTCCACACTGAAAACAGGTCACGTTTCCTGGTTGCCCAGACTGTCCAACAGTGACCACTGCTTGAGACCCACTTAAATTTGGTGGTTGATTTGGACGAGTGTAGGGGGTCCTTCTCAGATTAGCATTGCTCCTGGACACTATAGGCCCTCTAGTCACTTGTTGTCTTTTCTGTTGCTCTACCTCAGCTATGTTCTTCTCCAACACTTTCGCTCTTTCAACCATAACAGGAAATGATCTGATACATAAACTAGAGATCAGCAGCTTCAACTCACTTCTCAGTCCATTCTCAAATTTTCGACACTGTCATTCTTCACTCGTGGCCATGGTATTGAAGCGAACGAGATGTTTGAACTTATTTGTATACTCAGAAACGAACATTCCGCCTTGCACCAGTTGAAGGAATTCCACTTCCTTGGCGAAACGCACTCTATCTAGGAAGTATTCCTCATAAAACTTACTCCTGAATACTTCCCACGAGATAGGACTATGGGCGTCAATTAATATTGCCTTTACGCTCGTCCACCAATGACTGGCCTCTCCAGTCAGCAGATATTCAGTGAATGCCAACCTGTTGTCGTCTAGACACCTCTTGGCATTGTAAATACGTTCCATGTCCAGCAGACACTGATCTGCCTCATCAGGATGGCACTTCCCATTGAACTTGGCGGGTTGGTGTTGAAGGAAACTCTCCAAACTCCACTCGGTCGGATGAGTTGTGTTGGACGTTGATGCTCCGGCAGTGTTCCTTGTCGTGGCAATAATTTCCATCAATTGACGTTGCGTTGCTTCAGAGTTGGCGCGTGCGACCTCCAAACTCTGTAACGCAGCTGCGTTCTGCTCCATCAAGACAGTATTTTGCTACTGTAGCCTTTCGATTACCGTTTCCAACAACCTGGTGTTGTCGGACGCATCACGCTCGGTGGGTTGTGGTGGAGGAGGGGGTCTAGGTGCCATTTGTTCTCTGAGAAACAGAGAAAAACGGTCGTTAGTAAAGTTTAAAGAGTTTAAGAGTAACTCATTAAACAAACGTTGAACACACAGCAAAACACAGTATGCTCATAACCTACAGGGTTCCTTAAGGAACAAAACTGCTCTGATACCACTAATGTAACATCTCAAAATACAGTAATAACCATATAATAGAATTAATTACATTTAACAATCAAACAGTGCAGTCTTACACTAAAATTAACGTTCATAAACCGAACGGCTTTAAGTACAAAATTAAATACATTAATACAGAGGTAACAAGAGTTCGGGACAAATGGTTTTACAAAACCAAATAACCGAATGTTAAAAATTAAAATTGACTAGCTATCATCTAAGAATAACCGGACACTCTAAGGCTCGGCCTTGACTTCCACATCTACCAGATTCTCCTCTTCAATTATATCTTCCAACAAGACATCTTTTTCTGCTCACATCCACACGGATGATCATTGCAATTGACAGGACGGATGTACAAGAACGAGACAACACAAGGAGAGAACACAGGGTAAGCTTATGTAATTTAATTCATACATCAACATTTAAAGTAAACTTTCCAAACAACACAATAATATAGTTCAACATATGTATAACCATACAAAACTATCTCTAGACAGATCGTCCGGACTGTATGAATCTGTGTAGCTACAGGCGTTCTTGCACCCGCGTGATGTAGTAACTGTAATGATCTCATCAGCTGCCACCCGAGGTTAGCCCTATCCAAAGTACCTCTAAGGATTAGGACCTCCTGCCGTTCCCACACATGACCTACCCTCCTCTACTTGAGGATGGGTACTCACGGAACATCAGGATGAATTGCCAGCATTAGCCTGCCCACAATCATACTTTACAAAGTTCCATATTCATTCATACATGAGTCGTTCCTCCCTGGTACGCTCGTTCAAATTCCACAACCATTATTTCATCTCATATACTGTTCATTCCTTATAATTCTTCACTTTAACCTCATTTTCGTCTTCCATTACAATTACATAAAATAACGAGCGTTCAGCCCTCTTCATAACGAGGACGAACGTGAAAAACGAGATCGAGAAATCTTCGTTTCAAACTCGAATAAAACCGACACATCATATTTGACGAACGTCATGTACTACTCGAATCAGTTGAATGAACTGACTCTAAGAAGATCAAATCATTACTCCAAGAACAATTTAAGTAGGAAGGCTCTAGGCCGAATCCAAATAGATAAAGACACCTCAAGATGATTAAATGACCATACCGAGAACAATTTAGTTATAGAAACCGACTGCCAGTCAATGACAGAACGCAGTACACGGATTTACTGAAATTTGGACGAACGCTATTTCCACCCGTTTGGTAATTAACGACAAGGACGAGCGTTCGGTATAAGACCGAGCACCACTCATAACGTACGCTTTGGGTCGAGACTCATCGCGGATCTGTACTCATAATAGAAATAAAAATAAAGGTAATACGAGATGGTGAAGTTAGGATTTAGGAATAACTAAGTGTCCAAAGGTATAATTATAAGTTTCTCAACTCCTCACATAATACTCAGGGCATCTACGTTTGGCCGAACGCTCAAACGTAGCACTAATACAAGAGGGCATTCGTCCTCAACTAGGATTCTTTCCGAATGAAAGAATCCATTACAAAATCATTTTCACTAGAAAACCGAACGGTCAAAGACCGTCCAGTAACGTACGTACACACTCATAAGGGGAATTTCTTATCATAGTCAATATTATCAAATTTCAGTTTTAACATATAGTCTCACCCATCTACAATCATACCATATTCAAATAATCATATCTTATATCATCAAATCATAGAAATCTCATACATTTCATGCATCATAACATAGCACCATAAATTTTCATATCCAATCAATTCAACGAACGTTCATGCAACACATAGTCATATAAATTAAATTAATAAGCTTCCCTTACCTGGACTCGTGAGTGGAAACGTCCTAAAGTATGTTCTTGGTTCGCCCAACTATAACTTCTACCCTCAAGATCACTCAACTCTTTCAAACTAAAACAAGTCACAGAACCAAGACTGATTCAGAAAAGGTGAATGCATGCAACCAGACTTGGTTTGCATGTTCATACGAACAACAACTAGGGACGAGCGACTTACCAATTTTAGATTCTAAAGCTGTTCGGTTCAGAATGAAGCTCACGACGCAGGGAACTCTTCTACGATTTCTGAATGTTGATCGGAGAAGAGAGTAGTGAGATACAGTAGAGAGAAGAGAAAAACTTTCTAGAGAGAAGGAGGAGAAAATGAAAATCAGTTTTAAGGAGGAAGAAGGGTGCATGCAGAGAGAGAGTGGGAAGAAGGTTTCAGAAAATCCTTTTTCTTCCAAGGTAAAACGAACGCACTCTCTCATACGGACACCTGTCTTCCACTATTGATTTTCGAACCTTCCATTCTTGACACCTGGCGTCAGTGTGCAGAGTTTGGAAGTGCGTTTTAATGGTCTGAGCAGGTTTTTGGGGTAATAATTTAGACTAACAGGTGGGGTTTTGGGGTTCAATATCCCAGGTCTGACAACAAACAACTTAACTATTGATTTCAAAATTATTAGTGTGAATTTATTTTTTATGGGTAGGTTGTTTATTTAATCGAGACTTAATAGCACTAATTGTATCAATCTTTTAGGTTTATTCAGAATTATCCTAATTTTTTTAAATGTACGTCCTAAAAAATATAATTTATATTTAATTTAGTTTTTTTTAAAAAAAGAATAAATCGTTAACCTGTCTTGTGTAATTAGTGAATGAGATATTATTTATTGGCCGACTTGGAGACTTCAAAAGATACACTGAAGTGGATTTATGTTTTTTGAAAATGTATTTCTGTATTAGGATTTTTCAACGTCACTGCAAGGTTTCCTGTAACATCCCAAAATACAGTAATTACCATCAATCAGAATTAATTACAATTAACAGTAAACAATGCAGTCTTTATATACAAAAATGAAGTTCCAGAGCCGAACGGCTTCGATACAAAAGTAACGCGCATAAAGCATATGCAGAGGAAGTCTATAACGAACGGCTTAAGCGCAAATATACAAGAGATTAGGACGAACGATTTTACAAAATAAATAACCGAACGTCTAAAATCAAAACGAACGTCTAAACTAAAATGAAAGGCGAGCGTCCTACTGGTCCGCTTTCACTTCAACTTCAACCAAGTTCTCTTCTTGGATCACCTCCTCTAAGGTGGCCTCGCCTTCTGCTCACATCCACACGGATGATGATGGGTAACCCCTTTAGGGTCTACCCATCCAAAGAAGTATCAACTAACACTAAGACTAAAGAAAGGGAAGTAGAATAAAGATTACTAAACATATTTCCTTATCTAAGTCTTAGATAGATTCTCTTTAACTAAATTCCATTTACATTGTTTTGTAGGACATTAATAAGGTTGGAAGGTGCCTAGGAAAGTTGCCAAGCAAAGAAGCCAAGAAGGAATGTATGTTGCAACCAGCCATGAAGCATGTTTTCCACACTTTCCATGTGCAACACATTCAGCCATGACTTTGAAGCACACTTGACTTGTTTTTCACGTGGAACACAAGCCACACCGTGAGCCATCTTCATTTGTAGCACATTCTCCATGCTTCCCACGTGAAAAATGCAACTCACGTTTATTAGTCTTCAGCACATGTAATTAGTGTAATTCAGTAGCTTTCCTTGCACGCTCCCAAGCTCATCTTCTCCTATAAAAGAGAGCTTCATCATTTGTAAACTCAACTTGAATTGATATAGTGAAATGCTGTTAGATTGTTTCCAGCCACTACTTCTTCAAGTTCTTTGCATTGTGCCACTTTAGCATACTTATCCTCTAGCTTCCTTCCCTCTTGGAAGGCTGTCTGAGCTAGAACCTCTGCCTACACACTCCGAAACCGCACCAGACAATTCATCAAACACCTTCCGTGCGCCTCCAACTACATCTCCGTTTTCCAATTCCGCTGCCACCTCTGGTCTGAGAAGTTGCTCATTCTTGAAGAGTGAAGCTGCTTCCATCAGATGATCATTGCAAGACAGGACAAACGTACATATACAATGGACAACACAAGGAAAACGAAAGGGTAAGCTTATAATATTTAATTCATACATTCAACATATACATTCAACATTTCAATTCACACATACAACATACAACTTAACAAAATGTAACATAGAAATTTATATATATACTAGACCGACCGTCCGGACTGTATGAACCGTGTAGCTACAGGCGTCCTTGCACCCGAGTGATGTAGTAACTGGGATACCCTCAACAGCTGCCACTCGAGGTTAGCTCTATCCAAAGTACCCCTAAGGAATAGAACCTCCTGCCATTCCCACACATGACTACCCCCTTCTACGTGAAGATGGGTATCACGGAATATCAGGATGGACCAAGCCAGCATTAGCAATGACCACAGTCATACTTTAGCAAATTTAGTATTCAACATATTTGAGACGTTCCTCCCTGGAACACTCGTCCAAAATCCATAATCATAGAATCACTCCATATAGTGTTCACACTGTAATTTCTTATAATTTATCATCAATTTCATCTTTAACTTTAAGAGCATAAAAGGACGAACGTTCAGTCCTTTGAAGGATTAGGACGAACGTCCAAATAAGGCACTGGATGGACGAACGTGACTATCTATTTGATCAGTTAAATGAACTGACTCAAATGAAGGTGTACTGATACTTAGAAAATTTTCATAATAAAGATCTTGGACCAAATTTAATATAAGAAGAATGGTCAATAATACTTATAAATTTTCTTTGAAGAATTTTGCATATGAAAGACTGATACTAGTATGTGAACGAATGTAAGAAGATGAATATTTTAATACTTGAACGAACGCTATTTTATCCAAGTGGTTATTCAATATTACGAGCGCTTGGTAAGTGACCGAGCACCCATTATGACGAACGTTAGGTAAATGACCGAGCATCAATTGTGACGAACGCTTCGGTATAAGACCGAGCGCTATTTAGGACGAACGCTTCGGTATAAGACCGAGCGCTATTTAGGACGAACGCTTCGGTATAAGACCGAGCGCCATTTAGGACGAACGCTTCGGTATAAGACCGAGTGCTACTTAATTCAATATTATTTAATATAAGACGTACGACAACTCTATGCTGAGCCGAACGCTCAAACATAGTAATTCAATGAAAACGCTCGTTCTCAAACCGAACTCTTCCCAAATGAAAGAATTCTATTCTAAGTCTTTTTCAGGGAAACCGAACGGTATAAGACCGTACGATTGACGAACGTAATTTATCATAGTAAGAATTTTCATATCCAGATTTTTTTTTTAACTATCTTAACTTAATATTTCTCATACAATTCATACTTTATAATTTCATATCAACCTAAATTTCCAGACTTTATACAATTCACATTAATCATTCATATTCATACGTATCAAACATGCTCATACATCACAGCCAACATTTACTCTATTCATTCAATTCAACAACGCTCATTCATGCATACTAAATCAACATAATTCTCATACATACAGTTAATATCATGCGTTCATAATTCATACAAGTATAAATTAAATTTATAAGCTTCCCTTACCCGGATCAATATGTGAAATTTCCTAAAGCAAGGGTAGGGTGCGTCCTCTAACAGCATTCCACTCCAAGGTTCACTTACTAACTTTCACTTAATCTATACACCAAAATCAAAACAACTCAGTTTTCACCCATGCATGAACCCAGAACTTGGTTTCGCATGAAACCTAATGGACGAACGACTGGAGGAGAGGACTTACCAGCTTGGATCCTAATTCGGTTCGGTCCAGAATAACGTCCGCGTCTCCGTGAACGTTCCTATGGTTCTAAAATGTGATCGGAGGAACAACGTGAGATTTACAGTAGAGAGAAGGTGGTCTGGTTCTAGAGAGAAGTTGGAGAAGATGAAGGGTTAAGTTCTGAGGAAGAAGATGAGTGGTGCAGGTGAGAGAGAGAGTTTTCAAAAACTCAGTTTTGTTAAACCCCCGTTCTCTTGGACGAACGTCTCCCAGGCTGACACCTGCACACCCATTTCTGAATTGGAAGCTTCTCGCGTGACACGTGGCGTGCGTGCATGTGGTGCAAAGTGCGTTTTTAATGATACAGAGGAATGATGTGGTGCGGTTTTCATTGTACAGCAAATTGATGTATCAGATTTGGGAGTGGGTTTTTAATGGAATAAGCATTGATTGTGTGTGCATTAATTTGATGTGACAGGGATTTATTACTGCTAATTATTTAGGGTCTCACATTTCCACACCCGCCACTGCTAAGGTTTTTCATCTTCCATGCTGTCAACACCATCAAATGGTCAGAGATTAAAGGTCGAAGCCGTATTTTTTATAAAAAATGAAAAAAAATCATTTTTTAAAAAAAAAGGAGACACCGTCAAATTAAAAGAATGATTTAAAAAAACGTGCGTCCGGCGTGGCTGTCAAAAGCGTTAGTGGAGTGCGCTGGCAGAGTGCGGACGTGCGCTGGCAGGGTGGAAAGCTGGATCTGAGAGTTTCTGAAATATTCTCCACCCTCCACACGCTCCACCATTTTCGTTTCTGAGAATTTAATTCTCTCCTCCTTCTCTCTACGTTCTCTGCACTTCTCTCTAAGAAAACACCCGTCCATCTCCTCCGTTCAGCATTCCGGCACCATAGAAGGACGCTTGGCGTCAAGGGCTTCCAGAGGAAACGTTCGTCTGGAGAAAACTGAACTGGTAAGTTCGTCCTTCCCCTCTGTCGTTCGTCTTACTGGTATGCGAAACCAGTTTTGTGTGCGTACGTTGATCACCATTCTTAACGATGGGTAGATCAGATGGTGTCTGGGGTTCGTTCATTGTAGCTTGGTTTAACGAGCGTTGACGAGCGGGGGATTTGTAGTGGAAAGGAGTAATTGTGTGCGTTTGTGGACGTTCGGTCATTTCCAGGTAAGGGAAGCTTATTTAATTTAACTGGTTTGATGTATGTGTGTGAACGTTCGTTATTGACTGCATGAAAATAATACATGATGTATGATATGAATGAATGGTATGAGCGTTCGTTATTCAATTGTATGGCTGAAGTACATGACGTACGTTGATTTGGTGAAATGACATATGTGAATTTACATGATATGGATCGTATGGAAAATGAGAGTGTTTGATATGAACGAATGAAATTATGAGATTTTCATGATGAGAAATGAACTGGAAATGAAAAGTGAGAATTTTCTATGAATATGAACGTTCGTACTGAACGGTCATTGACCGTTCCGTTTTCCTTAGTTGAGGACGAGCGTCCTCGTGTCTAAAAACTATGCTTGAGCATTCGGCCAAGCTCTGTTGTACCCAATATCCTTTGATAAACTCCCTTCTGCTGTATGCATATATGTAATAGTGTATTTTACCATTCGTAAACACTTCTTCGAAAGTCCCTTAGTATAATTATCAAAGTTTATTATTTTAAGGCTATTAACGTTCGGTCTCACACTGAGCGTTCGTCCTAATTGGTGTTGAGTCTTATACTCAACGCTCGTTCTAAAATGTGTTCGGTCTTATACCGAACGTTCGCTCAAAATGGTGTTCGGTCTTATACCGAACGCTCGCTCTAATTGGTGCTCGGTCTCACACTGAGCGTTCGTCCAAAATGGTGCTCGGTTTTCAACTGAGCGTTTGTCCAAAGTGCTCGGTTTTGAACTTAGCGTTCGTCCAAATGGTGCTCGGTTTTGAACTGAGCGTTCGTCCGAATGGTGCTCGGTTTGAACTGAGCGTTCGTCCTAAAAGGGTGCTCGGTTTTATGCTGAGCGCTCGTTCAAATAGGGTGTTCGGTTTTATACTGAGCGCTCGTTCTAAAATGGGGCTCGGTCTTGTACTGAGCGCTCGCTCTAAATGGTGTTCGGTTTTATTGAAATAGCGTACGTCCAACCTCAAATTTTCCACGCTCGGTCATTGACTGGAAGTGGATTCCAGTATGAGAATTTTTATAAAAACGTTTCCTTGAAGTCTTGCAAGATTCCCTTTTGATGTATTCGGCCTAGGCCTCTACACTTAAAATTATTCCTGGAATATTCACGACCGTCCGTTCCTTAAACTGATTCTCAAGGTAAATAACGTTCGTCCTATGAACAGTATATTATTCAGCCATTCCCGAACGTAACTGTAACTCTGCCGTTCGTACTCTGACTCGAACGAGCGTCTTTTGGTCTCACTCACAGCGTTCGTCCTCGGTCTTATTGGGGACAGAACGTTCGTTTTTGATGGCTTCTTTATGAATGATGAAAATGATTATGGAATGATGAATAGTGAATGATGTACAGTATATGAGATGAAATGAAAGTATGAATATTGAACGAGCGTTCCGGGGAGGAATGACTCTTGGATGATTTATGAGAATTTGTAAAGTATGACCGTGGCCAGACTTAGCAGGCGATTCGATCCTGATGTTCCGTGAGTACTCGTCCTCACATAGAGGGGGTATGTCATGCGTGATAACGGCAGGAGGTCCTCGTCACATAACTGTAATTTGGACGGAACGGATTAACCTCGGGTGGCAACTGATGAGAGTGCCAGTTACCACACCACCCGGGTGCGCGAACGTCGTAGCTACACGGGAAATCATACAGTCTGGACAGTCAGTCATGTATTGAGTTTTTTGTTAAGCGTGCGTTGAAATGAGCATGTATGTTGAATTGTTTACTTGAATTGGTATGTTGATGCATGAGTTAAATTACATAAGCTTACCCTGTGTTTTTCCTTGTGTTGTCTCGTTTTGTACGTCCATCCTGTCGTTGCAATGATCATCCGTGTGGATGTGAGCAGAGGGAGACGAGCGTTTGGAAGAGGCATTGAACTAAGAGAACCTGGTTGAAGTTGAAGTGAAGACCGAGCAGTGAGACGCTCAGCTAGTAATATAGGTGTTTGTTGTAATGGTCGTTCGACCACTTCATTCCTTTATTTTGGTTAAGTTAGACCGTTCGGTATTTGTCCCGTGTAAACCGTTCGGTCAGGTTTTAATTGTACGTTCAGTTGAAATTTGTAACTCTTGTGAGTACTGTAACACCCTGAAATTTGGTGTTACGTCGACTAATTTTTTTCGTAAAACATGTAGTAAAAATTCAAGTTTTTAATATTCAACCTCAATGGAAAAATAGTACGTTATTTGTTACAAACCGATTATTCCGAAAATAAAATGTTCAAATAGTCAGGATCGAATAAAATATTAAAATACATTCCCAAGTCCTCTATCCCATCTCTCTTTCATCCTTTATGCATGTTCAGAAGCATCAGCCATCACATCTGTAATAACATCTGCTCCCGTATAACATCACGCATTATACGATCATCGCATTCACATGCACAAACAAGCAAGGGTGAGCTAACAAAAATACAATTCTTATACATCATAAACATACTCATAATAACATGCTATCATCCACACTTTAACCAGATCAAACTATATACTCGAGTACGAATTATGCTTCAACCATATGCATATACCAATATGTATCAAAATATCAAATTAGAATGCATACACCAACATGTATTACAAAATAAATCAGACTACATCCACCAATTTTACAGACGAATTAAAATACATACCCCAATATGTACTAGCGTCACTCCCATCACTCTTTTCAGAGCTTCCCCGGGCCGTTACACATTACCCTAATGTGTAGTGCTGCTTCCCATCACTCTATAGGGAGATTCCCCGAGCAAGTACACAAGTCACCCTCCATCACTCTGATCAAGAGCTTCCCCGGACAAGTGCAAGTATACCCCTCATCACTCACCTAAAGAAATTCCCCGGGCCAACACGCACAACGCCAATTTAATTATCTCGAGCTTCACCGGACTAGTACCCCACGTCACCCCATCACTCTTACATAAATGTAAGAGATTCCCCGGGCGGTTACACATTACCCCAATGTGTAGTGCTGCTTCCCATCACTCTATAGGGAGATTCCCTGGGCAAGTACACAATGTCACCCTCCATCACTCTGAACAAGAGCTTCCCCGGACAAGTGCAAGTATACCCCCCATCACTCACCTAAAGAGATTTCCCGGGCCAACATGCACAACGCTTACTATCCACCACTCGTTTAATAACATCATCTGACCAAAATACCCATATACAATAATCCTTACAATACCAATCCAACCATACCATAATGCCCATATCATATTATCATCACATATTCGCCAACCATGAACTTAGCATATATTCAATATATTCAAATGCATAAGTGAGATTATCACAATACCATATCATTAATAACCTCAATTCTTCATTTAACATGAAACTCATAATCAAATCATATACAACCATGATTTCAACAGTACTTAACCACGAGCGTTCGTTCGCTGGTGGACGAGCGTTCGTTCGTCATCTCAGCATCCACTCATCAATTTTTTTAACGCCGTCCAGCCAACTTAACGGATAGGACTCAATTGATATCAATTTTGAAAATTAAGGACCATTTTGATACACTTTAGAAAACGAGGACCCATCTGAGACATTCGTACATAAATAGGGATGTCGAAAAGGATTAAACCTATATATATATATATAACATAATTAATTCTTTATTTAATTAAATTTTAAATTATAATAAATTTAAGTGTAATGTCATGTCTCATTAAATGCACCACAGAGCCACTTGGTTGCTCTCATAAATGCACCCACAACACTTGTTCAGAGGCATTAAAAATGCACTCAAACTCTGATCGCATAAATTGCCAAGTGTCAAAATGGAACAAAAATGATTTCGGAAGTCAGTAAGTGGAGTGCAGGTGTCAGCAGAAGAGCGCACGACCATTTGACGTGGGGCAAACAAAAATGATTTCTGAAAAACAAACCTGCCACACTCTTCTGCACGCACCGTCTTCCTCCCAAAACTCTGAATATCCATTTTCTCCTCCTTCTCTCTAGAAACCTCTTCCTTCTCTCTACTGAAACTCATCCTTTCTCTTCTCCGTTCATCATTCAGAAACCATAGAAGTACTCCCGGCGTCATAAGCTTCAATTTGGACCGAACAGATCCAGATTCTGAAACTGCTAAGTTCTCGTTTCTGGTCGTTCGTTCTTGGGTTACATGCAAAACCCAGTTTTGGGTGCATGCAGTGGTACCATCTAAGTTCTTCTTTATTCTTATGGTTAGACTTAATCGTTGAGGGTAGAAAGCTGTAGTTGGGCGAAAACAAAATCATACTCTAAAGACGTTCATCACTGATCCAGGTAAGGGAAGCTTATTCAATTTAATTCGTATGATTGTATTGTACTGTATGAACGTTCTGTGTGTTGCATGAAGTATGATCTGTATTATTTGATTTTTGGTATGTGATTATGATTATGAGTTGATGTATGAGAAGTATGAAATGTGTTATGATATGAGTATTTGAAAGTATGGAAGTTTATGCTGAGAAATGAGTTTAATGTAATTGAAACTTTGAATATGAATTTCCTATGATATTGAACGTTCGTCATTGAACGGTCCTTGACCGTTCGGTGTTGTTACCAAACTTCTTTGAAATTTAATTCTTTCATTTGGAAAAAAAATTCTAGTTGAGGACGAACACCCTCTTGTATTAGTGCTATGTTTAAGCGTTCGGCCAAACGTAGATATCCTTAGTGTTGTGTGAGGAATTGAGAAACTTGTAAACATAATTGGATACTTAGTCATTCTGAATTCTATTTTCACCATCCTGTATTACCCTGATTTCTATTTATAATTATGAGTTCAAATTAGCGATGGGTCTCGACCCAAAGCGTACGTTATTAGTGGCGCTCGATCTTACACCGAACGCTTGTTCTTATCTTTAATTACCAAACGAGTGTAAATAGCGTTCGTCCAAATTTCAGTAAATCCGCGTACCGCGTTCGGTCATTGACTGGCAGTCGGTTTCTAAAATTGAATTGTTCTCGGTATTGTCATTTAATCGTCTTGAGGTGTCTCTATCCATTTGGATTCGGCCTAGAGCCCTTGTACTTAATTTATTCTGAGTATTGATCGGATCGTTATAGAGTCAGTTCATTCAACTGATTCGAGTGGTAATGATGTTCGTCCTATAATATGTGTCGGTTCTGTTCTTTTCGGAAATGAGGAATTCTCGGTCTCGTTTTTAACGTTCGTCCTCGTTATGAAGAGGTCTGAACGTTCGTCATTTTATGTAATTGGAACAGAAGATGAAAATGATATTACAGTGGAAAATTATAAAGAATGAACAGTATATGAGTTGAAATGATGGTTGTGGATTTTGAACGAGCGTTCCAGGGAGGAACGACTCTTGGATGAAAGTTGGAATTGTAAAGTATGAATGTGGACAAAGCTTAGTTGGCGATTCATCCTGATGTTCTGTGAGTGCTCGTCCTCACATAGAGGGGAGTATGTCATGTGTGGGAACGGCAAGAGGTCCTAGTCCTTAGGGGTACTTTGGATGGAAGGGACTAACCTCGGGTGGCAGCTGATGATAAATTCCAGTTACTACACCACCTGGGTGCATGAACGTCGTTGCTACACAGAATTCATACAGTTCAGACAGTCAGTCTAGTATCAGGAATTGATTGATTTAAAGAGTTGTTTGAATTGTATATTGGAATGTATTTGATATGTTTGATGTGTTATGAAATACCTGTTCTTACTTGAATTAAATTCAATAAGCTTACCCTTCGTTTTTCATTGTGTTGTCCTGTCTCTGTACGTCCGTCCTTGTCTTTGCAATGATCATCCGTGTGGATGTGAGCAAATGGAGAGGCGTTGCTTGAGGAGACGCTGGAAGAAGGAATTTTAGAGGAAGCAAACCTCGTTGATGTGGAAGTGAAGGCCGAACAGTAGTGTGTTCGGTTGGCTGATTTGTTTAGTTAGATTTGAGTACTGTATTGAACGACCCTTTCCCTTTCTGCTTATTTTTGGTCGTTCGGTATTTCTATTTTGTAAACTGTAACATCCCAAAATACAGTGATCACTATATAATAGAATTAATTACATTAAACAGTTAAACAATGCAGTCTTACACTAAAATAGGGTTCAAAAGTCGAACGACTTAAGTACAGAACTAAATACGTAATACAGAAGTATTGAAAGTTCAGAACGAACGGTTTTACAAAATCAAATAACCGAACGTCAATCTAAAACAGCTATTCTCTAAAAATAAACGGACGCTCTAGGGCTCGGCTTTAACTTCCACTTCGACCAAGTTCTCCTCTTCAATAACGTCCTCCAAAGTAGCCTCGCCTTCTGCTCACATCCACACAGATGATCATTGCAACGACTGGACGAACGTACAAGGACAACAGACAACACAAGGAAAAACGAAGGGTAAGCTTATGTAATTTAATTCATACCTCAACATTCAAATTCAACATTTCAAACATCACACAAGTATATAGTTCAACATATATGATCAAATGAAATCTATTACTAGACAGACCGTCCGGACTGTATGAATCTGTGTAGCTACAGGCGTTCTTGCACCCGAGTGATGTAGTAACTGGGATACACTCAACAGATGCCACTCGAGGTTAGCCCTATCCAAAGTACCCCTAAGGACTAGGACCTCCTGCCGTTCCCACACATGACCTACCCCCTCTACGTGAGGACGAGTACTCACGGAACATCAGGATGAACTGCCAACATTAGCATAACCACAGTCATACTTTACCAAAACCAATATCCAATATATGAGTCGTTCCTCCCCGGAACGCTCGTTCAGATTCCATAATCGTATATTCTTTCCATATATTGTTCACCCTTTATAATCCATTACTTTATTACTATTTCCATCATTAGTTACAAGGACATGAAATAACAAACGTTCCGCCCTCTGAAGGACGAGGACGAACGATAAGAACGACACCAATGATTTTCGCGTTCAGAACAGAATAAGACTAGGAGAAGTACTTGTGAAATTAAAAGAATGGACTGACTGAACTAAGAAATCTGTGACGGACGTTACTTTTTACGCGGTTCAGTTGAATGAACTAACTCGTTTGGGTTTACACTGATACTTAAAGGAATTTTCATTATGAAGACCTTAGACCGGATCCAATGTAAGGAGGAGAACCAAGAATATTAAGAACCATATTTAGAGTAATTCACATACGGAAGTCCGATGCCAGTAAATGACCGAACGTGAAGAAAAGGGAAATATTATTACAATTAGACGAATGTTATTTTATCAAGGTTGATCACACAATAATACGAGCGCTTGGTATAAGACCGAGCACTACTTAGGACGAACGCTAGGTATAGGACCGAGCGCTTCTTATTACGAACGCTAGGTATAAGAGCGAGCGCTAATTAGGACGAACGCTAGGTGTACGACCGAGCGCTACTTATGACGAACACTAGGTATAAGACCGAGCGCTAATTAATTTTAAAGTATAAGGGTATAAATGTATTATTGCTTTATTTCAGATATACGAATACCACTAGACTGAGTCGAACGCTCAAACCTAGTACTTCACAGGAGGACGCTCGTTCTCGACCAGAGTTCTTTCCAAATGAAAGAGTTCCATTTTTAAACCATTTACTAGGAAACCGAACGGTAGAGGATTGTTCAATGACGAGCGTACTTTATCATAGTAAGAAGGTCATATTTCAGATTTTTCATCTACTTTTCAACTCACATTTTAACATACCAATTCATATCTTATACTTCATATCAATACCAATTTACATACTTTATTGAATTCCACATTAATAACTCATACTTCATAGTGATAATTCATATTCACATTCATACATCTCAAACATCATCATACATACCAATCAACATGCATCATATTCATTTAATCAACTCAGACGAACGTTCATACAAAGCATAGCATACGAATTAAATCAAATAAGCTTCCCTTACTCGGATTTGTGACTGAAACGTTCTATACGCAAGAATTGTGGCTCGTCCAGCTAACGTTTTCTACCCTTAACGGTCACTTAACTCTTCCAATCAAATCTAACCACAAGAAAGTCGAAGTACTTAGACTACACACTTGCATGCAACCATAACTTAGTTTTTCAGGAAACCTAAGAACGAACAACTAAGGGAAAAACTTACCAGCTTCAAATTCTGAAACTGTTCGGTCCAACTTAAAGCTCACGGCTCAGAGAACGCTCCTACGGTTTCTGAATGTTGATCGGAGAAGAAATTAGTGAGTTACGGTAGAGAGAAGATGGAAGCTTTCTAGAGAGAAGGAGGAGAAAATGGACGGTCAGTTTTCAGGAGGAAGAAGGGTGCATGCAGAGAGTGGAAAGAAGGTTTTCAGAAAAATCAGTTTTCTTCCCAAGGTCAAACGGATGCACTCTCTCATACGGACACTTGTCTTCAACTACTGATTTTAGAATGTTCCAATTTGACACTTGGCAGTTGCGCGTCAGAGTTAGTGAGTGGGTTTTTAATGGTCTGAGTAGGGTTTTAGTGCATTAATTTTGATTTTGACAGGTGGTTTACGGTGTTAAATTTCCAAGGTCTTACATAAACCATTAGGTCATTTATGTTTATTGAACGCCTTTAATATTTGTATTAGCTTATGTAAGGCCGTTCGGCCCAGAGCGTACTTTACCTTTTTAAATGTAAGAATGATTTGATATATTAATATATGTGAATATTCTATTTTATATGGTTTATTATTGTATTTATGGGATGTTACATGTAACATCCCAAAAATACAGTAATAAAAACCATATAATAGAATAATTACGATTAATGATAACACAGGTCAGTTTTAACATTTAAGAGTACAGTTATGGCCGAACGACCTTACATAACTTCCCATCTAAAACTGTACCACAAGAGAAATTTTGACCGAACGGTTTACAAAACCAACACCGAACGGTCATTCAAAACTTAAAGAAAAAGGTGAACGATGTAAGGACCGCATATTTTAAGTGGTGGGGATAGGGCAGTCACCCACTTCTTGCATTATTAGAATGCAATTATTACGGGAAGTAGGAATAGAGGAGGGGGTCTCTTGATTTGGCACCAGGGAGAGCAATCCACAAGGAAGGAACCCTTTCTTCCGTTTTCAACCGTCCAAAGAGCACTCAAGGGAAGCAATACTAACTTTAGAAATGTGGAGAGGAGGATTTGGGTTGGGCATCTTGTGAGAGTGGAGTCCTTGCAGCAAGATCTGGGAGAGGGAGTGGAGAGCTGCTGACGTTGCAAGGAGATCTTGAACTACACGTCTGGGGGGAGATAGATCCCAAATTTTACAAAGGAAGTCTTCAAGAGGTAAGGGGAGTTGGATTTATTTCTTTGATTGTTGAGATAATTTGTGTTTGCTGCAAATCTGGAATGAAGGGGATGAAAAATGGGGTTTCTGGGTTTTCTGGAATCTTGTGCGATTCTGCAGAATTCTGCAGAACGCGCGTACGTCCAATTTGGTGAGTCAAAATTGGACGTTCGTCCAATTTGCTTGACCAGTTAGTGGTTGACCAAAATAGTACGAGCGTTCGGTTTTGGTGTTCTAAGGTAGCGAGCGTTCGCGTTCGTCCTCAGGTAAAGTTAGAAATATATTAGACGTTCGTCCAAACTGTATACAGTGAATTAGTAATTTTAAGCGTTCGTCCTTAATTAAGTATTCTCATGAAGAAATCTGTAGCGGTCGGTTTTGATGTATTAGTGATTATAGCGTTCAGTTTTAAATTGGTGGTCTCAGCTGGTGATCTTGAGTGTTCGATCTTATATTGATATACTTAGGTTTCAATCATGAGTGTTCGGTATTATTATGTGATTAGTGATTGATAGCGTTCGACCTGGATCAGGTATTCTGAGGTTTAGATATTAAGCGTTCAGTCTTGGTTAAATGGGCTTCGACCTTAGCGTTCAGTCTTATAGTTTTCTGTCTCATAGCGATCGTTTATAGGGAATGATCTTTATTGATGATGTTGTTCTGAGGTAGCGATCGTTTATGGGGAGTGATCGGCCTTGATATTTGTTCTGAGGTAGCGATCGATTAATAAGTAGTGATTGGTCGTGATGATGCATGATTCGGGTAGTGATCATTCATAGGTAGTGCTCAGTTTGGATGATGCTTGTCTCAGGTAAGGATCATTAGTAGTTAGTAGTCATTCGTAGGAAACGTCCGGTCTCGATGATGTTGCCCTCAGATAGTGTTCGTCAGAGGCAGTGTTCGGTGAGATTTAATCTTTGAATGTTCGTTCCAATAGTGTTCGAAATAATAGTATTTGTTCTAGTAGAGTTCGGTGTCTTAGCGTTAAGTGTAAGTGCTTGATCTTAGCGTTCAATCTTTTGGTGTTCGACCTAATGGCATCCGGTCTAATAGCGTTGGGTGTTTAGTGTTGAGCCTAAGTGATCAATCTCACCGTTCGTGTAAACAGTATTCGATATAATATGGAGTTTGGTGTTTTAGTGTTCGACCCAGTAGCGTTTAATCAAATAGCATTTGGCCTAATAGTGTTCGATCTGGTGTTTGGTTTTGAGCGTTCGGCCTGGTGTTTGATCTCAGTGTTCGTTCTAAGAGTGTTCGGTCAATATGGTTTTCTGCGTTTTAGTGTTCGGCTCAACATGATCTCCTAGCGTTCGTCCAAATAGTATTCAACCAAATAATGTTCAGTGAATAACGTTCGGCAGATAGCGTTCGGTCACATAATGTTCGGTCATATAGCGTTCGTCCAGATAGCGTTCGGCCAAATAGTGCTCGGCAAATAGGGTTCGATTCCAAGGTTATTTTGCTCTTGTTTTAAGTGTGCAATGTGTTTTGAATATATACTCTGAGGTAAATTATGTGAAAAATATGTGAATGCATGAGATATGATAAAATTACTGTGATGAATGTATTTTATGATGTTGACATGAAATTATGCATCTGATCATGATATGAGTATTATGGGGAGATTTTGTAATGGTATAATGTGAGTTGAGGAATATGAGTATGGTAGGAATCTCATGGAGAGATTCTGTAATGTTATGGTAATAGTGTATATGTTGATGTTGAGGGTCCTGTAGTCGGAGGTTATCCTGATACTCTAATAATCATCCAGTCTCAAGTAGAGAAGGATGAATTATGTGGTGAGATGAGCAGGAGGTCCTGGTCTATGTGCCGGTTTTGGACATAGTGAGGGGACTAACCTTGTGAATGGTATGAAGTATTTTGGAAGTGTATTTGTAAGAAAAAGTAGAAGTCATCACAAGTGCATAACCTCACGTGACCGCTCATCAACGTATCATCCGGATGAGTGTCTATTGGGTATTGTGACGTTTATTGGGGATGGTGGGATGAGTGTCTTATAGGAATTGTGGTATGATGGTATGAGGATGTCTGACATAAATATTATATGATGTTTATATCAAAGCAATTATGCATGTTTTATAAATGATGTGTTGCATGTTAGCTCACCCTTACTTGTTTGTTTATGCTGGAAAATCTTATCTATGCGATGATCGTATAATTCGTTATACGGGAGCAGATGAAGGATTGTCGCGTGATCCTGTGCAAATGAACAAAGAGATGGAAGAACAAATTAGAAGGATTCAATGTTATATTTGCAGTTAAATCTGAGCTTAAAACATATGTATAGATTTAAGTGTGAGATTACGGGGTGTTACCGTAAATGTATTATTACAAATTTAAATTTTGAATTATTAAAGTGTGAATTTTTGGGATGTTACAAACGAACGGCCACCTAACCAAACTAACCAACTACAAGCCGAACTCCTATTGTTCAGCTTTCACCTCGACTTCGACTAAGTGTTTTTCCTCCAAATATTGCTCTTCCAACGCATCTTCCAGCAGTGCGTCTCCTTCTGCTCACATCCACACGGATGATCATTGCAAAGACAAGGACGAACGTACAAACGAGACAACACAAGGAAAAACACAGGGTAAGCTTATGTAATTTAATTCAAATAATAACATACATTTTCATATGCAAGCACATTCAATTTCATTCCAATAAACAATTCAATCAAAACCCTCATGCTAGACCGACTGTCCGGACTGTATGAATTCTGTGTAGCTACAACGTTCGTGCACCCGGGTGATGTAGTAACTGGAATTTTCATCAGCTGCCACCCGAGGTTAGTCTGTTCCGTCCAAAGTACCCCTAAAGACTAGGACCTTTTGCCGTTCCCACGCATGATGTACCCCCTCTACGTGAGGACGAGTACTCACGGAACATCAGGATGAATTGTCAGCTAAGTTTTGTCCACATTCATACTTTACGATATCAATATTCATCCAAGAGTCGTTCCTCCCTGGAACGCTCGTTCAACTTCACATCATTTCATTCATATCACATTCTCTTCTTATTTCATACATAATCATTCTTGATTCTATCTTTCATTATCACTTTTCTCAAATTCATCTTTTATAATCTTTCACTTTAATATCATTTCCATCATCCATTCGAAGGGCATAAAATACCGAACGTTTAGCCCTCTTCATAATGAGGACGAACGTAGGAACGAGACCGATAAATCTCCCGTTCCAGAATAGAATAAGACCGATTACAATAATATACCTTATATGACGAACGTTATTTACCAGGTGAATCAGTTGAATGAACTGACTCTCGTGGTTCAGACCCACACTCAAAGAATAGAGTAAGTACGTAGGCCCTAGGCCGGATCCAAATGAATGTAGACACATCAAGACGTTAAAGAATCATATTTAGAATAATTCAATTATAGAAACCTAATGCCCGTCAATGACCGAACACGGTAAAAGGATTTACTGAATTTGGACGAACGCTAATTTTCATCAATATAGATTATATAAGAAACGAATACGATCGCTTGGTGTAAGACCGAGCACTACTCAGTAGGAGCGCTAGGTGTAAGACCGAGCACTACTTAGTACGAGCGCTTGGTATGAGACCGAGCACTGTTCAATACGAGCGCTTGGTATAAGACCGAGCACTTACGAACGACGAAATTATACCATTATATATATATATATATATATATATATATATATATATATATATATATATATATATATATTACTTTATCAAGGGATATTCGGATACAACTATGCTTGGCCGAACGCTCAAACATAGTATTATCACACGAGGACGCTCGTCCTAAACTAGGGTTCTCTCCAAATGAAAGAATCCCATTTTTTTTTACTATGTTTACCAGGAAAATTGAACGGTCAATGATCGTTCAGTGACGAACGTACTTTTTCATATGAGACTTTCATACCAGAATTATTTATTTCCAACAATCATGTCTTAATATATATACTTTCATAACTTTATACATTCCTATCAGATTCAACTTTCATACTTCAAACAATTCATATCACATAAATCTCATATAACTCATACATCATACATAACTCAACCATATTTCATTTCCACTCATTAAATAAACGAACGTTCATGCAATTCAGTTACATCAACGATCATGCATCCAAATCATGCAGGCGAATGGCGAACGTTCATACAAAACAACAACATACAAATTAAATTAAATAAGCTTCCCTTACATGGATACGTGATTGAACGGTCTAAAAGTGGGTTTTTGGTTCGTCCAACTACAACTTCTACCCTTAACGATCAACAATTCTCCAAACTAAACCGAACAACATAAAGAACAAAAAAAAATAACTTAGACTATATCCCTGCATGCAACCAGAACTAGGTTTGCATGTAACAAAAGAACGAACGACTAAGGGGAGAAAACTTACCAGCTCAAACTTGAAACTTGTTCGGTTCAAGATGAAGCTTGGGTCGTCGGGAACACTTCTATGGTTTCTGAATGATGATCAGAGAAGAGGAAAGGTTAGTTTTCTTATAGAGAAGATATGATTTCTAGTGAGAAGGAGGAGAAAATGAAAGATCAGATTTTTGGAAGACTAAGGGTGCATGCAGAGATAGTGGGAAAAAGGTTTCAGAAAAATCATTTTTCTTCCCACGTAAAACGAGCGTCCGCTCTCCTGCTGACACCTGCATTCCACTATCTGATTCCAGATCCTCGTTTCTTGACACCTGGCGTCACGCAGAGGGGTTTGGGTGCGTTTCAAATGATTGACAAGGGGTTTCAGTTTGCATTTTCCGAGGTCTGACATAAGGGTTTTGGGTGCATATTTACGAGGTCTGACATTCCCCCTAACTACAAAAATTTTCGTCCTCGAAAATTAAAACTTACCCGGAAATAGGTGAGGGTACAAGTCCTTCATGGCATCCTCCACTTCCCATGTAGAGTCACCTGTCTTTTCGTCCCACACCACTTTCACCATTCTAATAGCTTTCCTTTTGTAGTACTTGGTGTCATTGTCTTCCACGCGAACTGGCTGCATCTCCAGCGTTCGGTCATGACGAAGACGAACGTCTTCCAACTCTAGTATGTGAGAGGGGTCGGCTATGTACTTCCGGAGTTGGGAAACGTGGAAGACTGGATGAAGGTTGGACAATTGAGGAGGTAAGGATAACTCGTACGCCACTGGTCCGATCTTCCTCAATATTTGATAAGGTCCGACGAATTTTGGGGATAACTTCTTGGGTCGCATGGCTCTGCCTACTCCCGTAGTTGGATTTAGCCTGAGGAAAACGTGCTCTCCAGCATTGAACTCTAATGGCCTTCTTCTTTTATCTGCGTAGGACTTCTGCCTGCTCCTCGACGTCTTCAGCCTTTCTTGGATTAATTTCACCTTCTCGGTCGTTTGTTGGATGAGTTCAGGTCCGGTCAGCACTTTCTCTCCTTCTTGGAACCAACACAACGGCGTGCGGCACTTCCTTCCGTAGAGGGCTTCAAAGGGAGCCATTCCAATGCTGGACTGGAAACTATTGTTGTAGGTGAACTCCACTAACGACAAGACTTCATCCCAGACGCCCATGTGGTCTAGGACGCACGTCCTCAGTAAGTCTTCAAGCGTCTGGAATAAAACTAGAGTATTAGAATTTCTCCCTGGAAAATACCGAGAATTTAAAACTTTAAATACTCAAAAGTTCATCCAAATAACATTAGTTCATGGAATAAAACTAGCAAATCTAAGCTGCAACACTGCCGTCTCCATCAAGAGCTGCTCCCAAAGTATCCTCTTTGCCATCTGCTCCCATCCAAATGGATGATCATCGCTAAAGAAACATACACAAGCAATACAAACAAGCAAGGGTTAGCTAAATATAAAAAGCATGTTATATAACCTCACACGACATGAAAAAGTCATCCAAACATGGTAAACTGACATCACAAGACTTGTTACTTTATACCCCGACCCGTTGCTTTATAGATCGACTCGTCTAGACTAGAATGATTACCGAGCTATGGCGGGTTATGCACTCGTGGTGGCCTATACTGCTTTGCAAAGCCATTGCTAATGGGTTCCACCCTAGCACCCTCACGAGGTTAGTCCGTTCCGTGCCCTGGAGCATTCTGGAAGCCTCCAAGACTAGGACCTCCTGCTACTCCTCACCACATGGATCAATCCTCTCTACTTGAGAATGAAAGACCATTGGAGCGTTAGGAAAACCCCCAAGACTGGGCTACCATGCAATCATTCCATACACCCCCAAATCACCACCATGTATCCTCTCCTGGAGGATCATGGAATTACGTACACCACCATGTATCCTCTCCTTGAGAATCATGGAATTACGTCCATAAATCATATTGTTACTTTGAAACTTAACCCAAGTCATGAATAACCAGATACCACCATATTATCACAGTAAATCCAACATACCTCATACATTCACATACTTCTCACATAAATCACATCACAGTATATATATATTTTCCAAACATTTTGCACATAATTCAATTCAAGAGAAAATGAACTTAAAACCCAACACTATTTGCACAATACTATTTGGACGAACATTATTCGCCGAACGCTATTGGACGAACGCTATTTACAAAACACTATAAGGTCGAACACTATTTGGACGGACGCTATAAGATCCTACACTATCAGGCCGAACGCTAGTTCACCGAACACCATATTGGATTTAAACACTATTGGGCCGAATGCAAAGATCGAGTACTTAGGCCGAACGCTATGAGATTAAACGCTACTGGGTCCAACGCTAAAACACCGAACTCCATATTATATCGAACATTGTTTGGATGATCGCTCAAACATCAAACCTCAAGATCGAACGCTAACTTTTGACGAGCACTACCTAAGGACAAACCTCATCGAGAACGAACGTTCTCTATGAACAATCACTAACAGAATAAACCTCCTCAAGACCGAACGTTCACTAACACATATTATGACCGAACGCTTAAGATTGAAGCCTGAGACTATCTGATCAAGATCGAACGCTAAAAAGCACTGATGCGCCAAGATTTAACGCTTACCAGCTAAAACTCAGAATACCTGATCCAGGTCGAACGCTATCAATCACTAATCACATAATAATACCGAACGCTCAAGATTTAAACTTAAGACTATCAAATTAAGACCGAACGCTCAACATCACTTCTAGATAATACCAATTTAGCACGAACACTTATAATCACTATTACACCAAAATCGAACGCCTGTGATCCAAACTTAAGAATCCAAATTAAGAACGAACGCCTACAATCAGTAGTACACCGAGACTGGACACTCAAGATCAAATACTATTAAACCGGACACCATTAGGACGAACGTTTTGAGTATTGATCGAACACCTAGAGTACTATGTCAAAAACCTAAAGTACTCGACGATCATCTAGAATCCTGACCGAATGATCTCAACTTAACACATGACTAACCAGTATCAGCACTTAACCGAACAGTATTAAATCAAAGCCTGACCGAATGGTACTAAATCCAATTATAACCGAACGGTACTAAACATTCAAGACCGAACTGTAACAGATCATTACTTAACCGAAAACTATCCAATCGAATACCAACCGAACGGTATAAAATAAACTATGACCGAACGACATAAATCAACACCTAAACGAACGGTATCAAAATCAAGGTTTAACCTACACGAACGACCGAATCACTAATACATGCCCAAGGACGGTCGCAGAACACAAGACCAAACGCTCACATCAAAACCTAAGAATACCGAACATTCAAGTTGACCGATCGTTTAGAATATTTTGGCTGACCACTAATTGGTCGAGCAATTGGACGAACGCGCATTCTGCAGAATTGTGTAGAATCGCACCAGATTTCCAAAAACCCCATTTTCATCCCCTTTTCCCAGATTTGCATCAAACACAACATAGTTCAACAATCAAAGAAATAGATCTAGCTCCCCTTACCTCTTGAAGACTTCCTTAGTGAATCTTGAATCTATCTTCTCCAAGACTTGCAGTACCAAGGCCTCCTTGCAACTCCAGCAGCAAGGATTTTGCAGCAAGGATTTCACTCCCCAAGTGCAAAACCCATACCCCCTTTTATCTCCTACATGCAATGCTTTTTGAATGGTGCAAAAATGAAAGCAAGGGCCCGAACGTGTGTTGTTCCCTATTTGCCAAATAAAATAAAATCTCACTTCTTTCTATGGGGCGGCTGGTGCTTCCCAACACTACTTGTCCCCCCCCCCCCATCTTCTTTTAAAATAAAGAATTATTTAGGCTCTTACATTCTCCCCAACACAAAAATTTTCGTCCTCGAAAATTAGGTTTATCGGAACAAGTGGGGATAAGTTTCTCTCATCTCGTCCTCTAACTCCCAGGTAGAGTCGCCCGTTCCACTGTTCCAGATAACTTTGACAAGTCTGACAGTTCTTCCTCTAAGTTGTTTGTTTTGACTCTCCTCAATCCTTATTGGTTGTACTTCAATTGACAAATCTTCTCTGACTTGCACATCGTCAACTTCAAGCACATGAGAAGGATCAGACATGTATTTTCTCAGTTGAGATACATGGAACACTGGATGCAAGTTTGCTAACTGAGGTGGCATGGTTATCTCATAAGCTACTGGTCCTATACGTCGTAGAATCTGGTAAGGACCAAGATATCTAGGAGATAGTTTCCTAGCACGAATGGCTCTTCCTACACCGGTAGTAGGAGTCCCTCGGAGGAACACGTGATCCCCAACTACAAATTCTAACGACTTGCGCCTCCGATCAACATAGGACTTCTGCCTATTCTGAGATTCCCACATCCTCTCTTGTATAAGCTTCACCTTCTCTGTAGTCTGCTGAACTATCTCTGGTCCCGTCAAAACTATTTCTCCATCCTGAAACCAACAAAGAGGTGTTCTGCAGCGTCTCCCATATAACACTTCAAACGGTGCCATGCCGATACTAGTCTGATAGCTGTTGTTGTAAGTGAACTCAACCAGTGGCAATATCTCATCCCATACCCCTAGGTGAGCCAAAATGCAAGTCCTCAACAAATCTTCAAGCGATTGGATCGTTCGCTCAGACTGTCCATCCGTTTGGGGATGATAAGTCGAGCTCATCTGTAGTCTGCTTCCCATCTCACTCTGAAGGGTTTGCCAAAACCTAGATGTGAACCTCGAGTCTCTATCTGATACAATACTCGAAGGCACCCCATGTAACCTCACTATCTCCTTAACATACAGTTGCACCAACTTTGCCATAGACATTCTCAAATCGATTGCCAAGAAGTGGGCACTCTTGGTCAATCGGTCCACTATTACCCATATTGCATCATGTCTTCGGACAGTGCGTGGCAAATGGGTAACAAAATCCATAGCGATGCTATCCCATTTCCACTCTGGAATTTCTAATGGTTGCAACAAACCTCCTGGTCTCTGATGCTCTATCTTAGCCTTCTGACACGTTAAACAAGAGGCAACAAACTGAGCCACATCTCTCTTCATACCGGACCACCAAAAAGACTCCTTGAGGTCTTGATACATTTTAGTCATGCCAGGATGCATACTAAAACGGCTTTTATGTCCCTCCTCAAGGATTAACCTCTTCATTTCTGAATTGTTGGGTATACAGACCCTGCCTTTGAACCTCAAAATACCTTCAGCCCCCAAGGCAAAATCTTTCCCTTGTTCAGTCCCAATCAAACTAGATGACGTTTGGAGCTCAACATCCTTCGATTGCTCTTCTTTAATACGCTTCAACAAGTCATTGGACACCATCAAATTACTGCATCTGATGCTGTCAGCTTTAAATTCTACTTGCAACCTCAAATCTCTGAAGCTTTTTACCAACTCTAGCTCTCTGACCATTAAGGCTAAAATATGCACTGACTTCCTGCTCAATGCATCCGCCACCACATTAGCCTTCCCAAGGTGATAAAGGAGATCAAAGTCAAAATCTTTAAGAAACTCCATCCATCGCCTTTGCCTCATATTAAGCTCTTTCTGATCAAAGACGTATTTCAGGCTCTTACGATCACTGAACACCTGAAATTGCGCGCCATATGTAACACCCCGAAATTTGGTGTTACGCCGACTAATTTTTCCGTAAAACACGTAAGTAAAAATTCAAGTTTTTAATATTCAACTTCAATGGAAAAAATAGTACGTTATTTATTACAAACCGATTATTCCGAAAATAAAATGTTCAAATAGTCAGGATCGAATAAAATATTAAAATACATTCCCAAGTCCTCTATCCCATCTCTCTTTCATCCTTTATGCATGTTCAGAAGCATCAGCCATCACATCTGTAATAACATCTGCTCCCGTATAACATCACGCATTATACGATCATCGCATTCACATGCACAAACAAGCAAGGGTGAGCTAACAAAAATACAATTCTTATACATCATAAACATACTCATAATAACATGCTATCATCCACACCTTAACCAGATCAAACTATATACCCGAGTACAAATTATGCTTCAACCATATGCATATACCAATATGTATCAAAATATCAAATTAGAATGCATACACCAATATGTATTACAAAATAAATCAGACTACATCCACCAATATTACAGACGAATCAAAATACATACCCCAATATGTACTAGTGTAAGACCCTTGTAAACTCAAAATTTTACCAAGTTGTAAAAATTTCAAGTTGTAGTGTAAAATAGAATGCTGTCAAAATTTGACATGGTTTACTATTTTGTGTATAACTTTTTATACAATTAGTATTTTGGGTTGATTCTTTTTCCATTGGAAAATAGACTCAAAGAGCTTCGATTCGAGTACTCATACGCCTAATTCCGACTTCGGGAAGGGGTTCAACCGAACTGTCAAAGTTGTGATAGATGTGCTGTTTGAGTTTTTTTACTGGATTAGTCGATTAACAGCTGTAGTTAATCGATTAGTACAGAGAAAATTCGTGTTTTAGCCTCTGGACTCGAGTTAATCGATTAGCACTTGAGTTAATCGATTAGCTATGTCAATTATGCAAACATAACAGCCTGGAACACGTTTTTTGAACGTGCAAGGTTGGGGAATCTTCCCACAAACCATTCTTTCCGGATTTTGGGGCTGGAAAATGGATTAGGATGGCCAGATGTTGGTCTTTTATTGCTAAAATACAATGTCTTGGGTCCTTGCTTGTCTTGGAGCCATTTCTTTAAATCCAAATCAGACTTGGAAGTTAGGAGAGAGGGGAGAGCTTTTTGGTGTGAGGAGAACGAAACTCTAAGTGTGTAGAGGCGTTGGAGCTTGCTTGGTCTACCGAGGAAAGGGAAGAGTTACTGTCTTGGAAGAAGAAGTTAAGATCTTCAAGAGGTAAGGGGAGCTAACTTTGATTTAAAAAAAATGCACATGTGTTGTTTGATGAAAGTTCTGTGAAATGTTTGTTGTGAGATCTTAGATTAGAAATGTCCTATTCTTAGATGATGGTTGTTGAGTATGTTTTGATGGTAAAAAGATGAATCAAATGGGTATTTGCTATAACTTTGATATATGAAATTTGTATGAATTGGATGAAATGTGTTAAGCATATGGAGATGATGTTAGATTGATCCTTCATCTTTGGTTTTCTGTTTGAATCTATGGATTTGTTATTATCAATATGATAAGGTGAGATAATCAAATGATGGATTGAGAATTCTGAATATGAAAGAGGCTTGAAGGTAAAGTTGTAAGGAAAGTTAGATTTAATCTATGAATTCTGCATAAGTTGTATGATAAAATAATTGTGCAAGGTAATGAATATATGTGAATTGGATGATGGAAATTCGTTCTAGCATGTTGGTATATGCGTAAATGAAGTTTTTGATGGATCTAGGTGTGAATTGGGGTGGTAAACAATTAAGTTTTAACTCACTTTTCATGGAATACGAAAATTGAATGTTTTGCTTAGTTAATGAATTTTTGGTTGGATGAATTGATGGGAGTATGAGATGACTATTGGAAAACAATCAAAATGTTGGATCTGCGATGAACGTAAGTTTATTGATTTTTGAGGATTGATTATCATGAATATGAGAAGAGTCATGGTTGAGAGTGAAAGGAAATCAAGTGTCTTTATGGTCAATTTGGGCTATTTTAGAGGAAGTGAGGTAGGGATTTTGAGTAAATGAGGGCTGCAGTGTGTAACATCCCAAAATTATACAGTCAGCAACTATATAATAGAATATTAACATGTATTAATACAATAAAGCAGTTTTACAACTAACGAGAGTGTGCAAAAGTGACCGAACGGCCTTACATGCACACACAGAAATAACGAGCGTTCACAAAAGAATTAGAACGAACGGTTTACAAAATATTGACCGAACGTTCAACTATTTACAATCCCCAAAAGAGCGCTCGCTCACAGCCGCTCGCTATCCTAATATACTAACTAAAAAAAACGAACGCCTTCACTTTTCAGCCTTCACTTCAACCTCAACTAAATTTTCTTCAGCAGGGATCCCGTCTTCCAGTGTTTGCTCCAGAGACACATCTCCCTCTGCTCACATCCACACGGATGATCATTGCAAGGACATGACGGATACACATATACAGACAACACAATGGAAAGTGCAAGGGTAAGCTTATTGAATTTAATTCAAGTCAAACATACAGTTCATAATTATCAATTTCAGCAAGTACATTCACAACATACACATACAATTCATACATTAATTCCATCCAAAATCCTGATACTAGACCGACCGTCCGGACTGTATGAATCCTGTGTAGCTAAGGCGTCCGTGCACTCAGGTGGGGTAACTGGAATGCTCATCAGTAGCCACCTGAGGTTAGTCTGTTCTGTCCAAGTTACAGTTATGGACTAGACCTCCTGCCATTCCCACGTATGACGTACTCATCTCTACTTGAGAACGAGCACTCACGGAACATCAGGATGAACTACCATCTAAGCTTACCACGTTCATACTTACAAATCTCAATTTCCAACCAAGAGTCGTTCCTCCCTGGAACGCTCGTTCAAATACACAAATCACAATTTCAGTTCTCATAGTGTTCACACCTCTTAATTCATCCTCTTAAATAAATTTTCATTCTATGTTCCACTCTCTTAAAAAGACGAACGTTCACTCCCCTTCATAACGAGGACGAACGTCAAGAGCTAGACCAATAAGGACTCCTTCGAATCAGTTAAATGAACTGATTCTAGTACGATCCAAATAATACTTAGAAAAATTCAAGTTCAGTGACACTTGAACGAATCAAATGGATAGATAAAATCACAAGTTGTTTAGATAATTAAAATGGATAAGATTTAATTCAAGAGACAAAATCGCTAGTCAATGACCGAACGCGAAAATAGAAGTTAAAGGAATATTGGACGAACGTCACTGAGGACATTTGGATGAACGTCAGTAGAACTTTTGGACGAATGCTATTTCAAATTTGGGACGAACGTTATTACCGCTCGTTGATAATTTAAAGAAGGCACGAACGTTCGGTATATGACCGAGCGTCCTTTTTCACATATGCGTTGGGACGAACGTTCGGTATCAGACCGAGCGTTCTTTATCACATACGTATTGGGACGAGCGTTCGGTATCAGGCCGAGCGCTACTTATCATTTACTCTTTTGAGGACGAGCGTTCGGTCTAAGACCGAGCGCCACTTCAGGACGTACGCTTTGGGGTCGAGAACTTTCACTGATTCAAAATCAAAGAAGTTCGGGATTTCTATAAGATAAGATACTTAAATTTATGTCGTACAATTTGACTAAGTGTTCAAAAGGATGTTATCAAGCTTCTCAATTCTCACTCAACGCTCATGAAGTATACGTATGGCCGAATGCTCAAACGTAAATCTATATAAGAGGGCGTTCGTCCTAAAATGGAAATCCTTTCCAAATGAAAAGGTTCGACTATTTCAGGATTTACCAAGACTACCGAACGGTCAATGACCGTATCGATACGAACGTTCATTTTCATAATCTTATATTTTCAAAATCGCTTACAGTATACACATTTTTCCAGTATAAGCTTTCATACATCAAATTATTCAAATCATTATACAAATCCATGCATTTTCACACATAATCTCATCATACAGCTCATTTCCACTTAATCAAAACATAACCATTTTATCATTTCCACACATTAATTCGGATCATACTCATATACTTAAAATCAATCATCAAACATCACACTGCATACAAATTTACAGAACGTTCATACACTACAAAACATATACTTTCCAGCACATTCATACATCACAGTAAATCACAAGAAATAAACTTAATAAGCTTCCCTTACCCGGACTTAGCAACGTGCGTTCTATAAGTGAGTTGTTTCTACTCGTCCAAAGGTGGCTTTCTATTCTCAAGGTTCTGCTAAAACTCTTCAACTAAAAATTAACGAAAAGGAAAACGGAAGAACTGAGTTTACACCTATGCATGCAGCTCGATCAGGTTTTGTAGTAAATCCAGAAACGATCGTCCAAGGAAACTTACCAGAACTGGAAGTGGTTCGGTCCAAAATGAAGCTCACGTCGCAGTGGTCGTTCTCACGGTGCTGAAACGTGAACGGAGTAGAGAATAGTGAGTTACAGAAGAGAGAAGAGGAGGGATTCTAGAGAGAAGGAGGAAAATGGAGGTTTGGATTTTTCTGAGGAAGATGAAGATGCACACAGTAAAAAGGGAAGAGTGTTTCAGAAAACTTAATCTTCTTCCCAAGTCAAACGGACGACCCCTCCTGGAATGACACCTGGCTTCCAAATTAAATTTAGAACCTTCCGATGTGACACATGTCAGAGATATTCAGAGAATGAAAGTGCACATTAATGGCACAGCACATGGAGGGGCGTGGGTGTATTAAATGGGGCGTGACAATCCCCCTAACTACAAAAATTTTCGTCCTCGAAAATTAAATCTTACCGGGGAAGAGGTGAGGGTATAAATCCTTCATAGCGTTTTCCACTTCCCAGGTAGAGTCGCCCGTCTTTTCGTCCCACACTACTTTAACTAACCGAACGTCCTTTCCCTTGTATAACTTAGTGCGTTCGTCTTCAATGCGAATCGGTTTCATCTCTAGCGTTCGGTCTTGTCGAAGGCGAACGTTCTCCAGCTCCAATATGTGCGAGGGATCGGCTATGTATTTGCGAAGTTGGGAAACATGGAACACCGGATGAAGGTTGGATAGTTGAGGAGGCAAGGCTAGCTCGTACGCTACTGGTCCAATCTTCCTTAGAATTTGATACGGCCCCACGAACTTGGGAGATAATTTCTTTGGTCGCAACGCTCGTCCTACTCCAGTAGTTGGATTCAGCCTTAGAAAAACATGATCGCCAGCTTTGAACTCCAGGGGTCGTCTCCTCTTATCTGCGTATGACTTTTGCCTGCTTTTGGACGTCCTCAATCTCTCTTGAATTAATTTCACCTTCTCCGTGGTTTGTTGGACGAGCTCTGGTCCAGTCAATACGTTTTCTCCTTCTTGAAACCAGCAAAGTGGTGTACGGCATTTGCGTCCGTAAAGAGCCTCGAATGGAGCCATTCCAATGCTTGATTGGAAGCTGTTGTTGTAGGTGAATTCTACTAATGGCAATACCTCATCCCAAACGCCCATATGATCGAGTACGCACGTTCGCAATAAATCTTCAAGCGTCTGAATTGTTCTCTCAGATTGACCGTCCGTCTGAGGATGGTATGCTGAACTCATTTGGAGTTTGCTGCCCAGTTCGCTTTGCAACGACTGCCAAAACCGAGAGGTGAATCTTGTGTCTCGGTCAGAGATGATGCTGGACGGCACTCCATGCAGACGAACGATCTCTTTGATGTAGAGCTTGGCCAAGTTAGTCATGGACATCTTCAAGTTGACCGCTAGGAAGTGAGCACTCTTTGTTAGACGATCCACTATTACCCAAATAGAATCGTGATTCTTGACCGTGCGAGGCAAGTGAGTCACGAAGTCCATTGAAATGCTGTCCCACTTCCATTCGGGAATCTCCAAAGGTTGCAATAGGCCGCCCGGCCTCTGATGTTCCGCCTTCGCTCGCTGACAGGTCAGACAAGATGCCACAAAACGTGCAACGTCATTCTTCATTCCTGGCCACCAGAACGAACGTCGGAGGTCTTGATACATCTTAGTCATACCAGGGTGTATGCTGAGACGACTATGATGTCCTTCCTCCAAGATAATCCTCTTCAGCTCGCCATCATTGGGAATGCACGTCCGTCCCATGTAACGTAACATGCCGTCCGTTCCAGCGTTGAAATGCTTGGCTTGATCCGTACCGAGCGCGCTTAAAATCTTCATCAATTCTTCATCCTCTCGTTGTTTCATCCAGATTCGGTCGAACACATCACTTGATATCCTCAAGGTGCAGCATTTAATACTGTTCGGCTCCAACTCGAACTGCAACCTTAGGTCTCGAAAACTCTCCACTAAACTTAGCTCTTTAACCATCATTACCGAGACATGAACCGCCTTCCTACTTAGAGCATCCGCCACAACGTTCGCTTTACCAGGGTGATAAAGCAACTCGAACTCATAATCCTTTAGGAATTCGAGCCACCTCCGTTGCCTCATATTCAACTCCTTTTGATCAAAGAGGTACTTGAGGCTCTTATGATCACTAAAGACTTGGAAGACGGATCCATACAAGTAATGCCTCCAAATCTTCAATGCGAAGACGACCGCTGCCAGTTCTAGGTCGTGCGTTGGATAATTCCTCTCATGTATCTTCAACTGCCGAGAGGCATACGCCACCGCTCGTCTTTCTTGCATTAGAACGCACCCCAACCCTTGGTGAGACGCATCACAGTAGACTTCAAAGGGTTTGGCAGTGTCCGGAATCACCAAAACTGGAGCGCTCGTCAACTTATTCTTCAACTCTTGGAAACGCTCTTCACACAAATCAGTCCATGCGAACGGTTGGTCCTTTCTTGTAAGACGAGTCAATGGTGCTACTATCTTAGAAAATCCTTCAATGAAACGCCTATAGTAGCCTGCGAGCCCCACGAAGCTTCTCACTTCCGTGACCGAGCGTGGACTCTCCCATTCCAAAACCGTTCGTACCTTAGCTGGATCAACTGAAATTCCACCAGCGGATACTACATGACCCAAAAACTGTACTTCCTTCATCCAAAACTCACATTTAGATAACTTAGCGTACAGCTCCTTTTCTCTCAACACTCCAAGTACCAACCTCAAATGTTCTTCGTGTTCTTCACAGCTTTTGGAGTAGATGAGAATATCATCAATAAATACCACTACAAACTTATCCAAATACGGCCTAAAGATGTGGTTCATGTAGTCCATGAAGACTGCTGGAGCGTTCGTCACACCGAACGGCATGACCACGTACTCGTAATGTCCATAACGTGAACGGAAGGCCGTCTTCTGAATGTCTCCTTCCTTAACCCGAATTTGGTGATAGCCTGATCTTAAATCTATCTTAGAGAAAACGCTCGCTCCATGCAATTGATCCAGTAGATCGTCAATGCGAGGCAGTGGGTATTTGTTCTTGATGGTCAGCTTATTCAATTGACGATAGTCAATACAAAGCCGAGAGCTGCCATCCTTCTTCTTCACCAACAATACGGGCACTCCCCAAGGTGACACGCTTGGGCGGATGAACTTCTTGTCCATTAAATCTTCAATTTGCTTTTTAAGTTCAACTAATTCTGCTGGTGCCATTCTATACGGTTGAACGGATATGGGTGCTGCGGTTGTCACCAAGTCAATGGTAAACTCAACCTCACGAACGGGAGGCAATCCAGGCACTTCATCAGGAAAGATGTCCGGGAATTCGTCCACAACCGTTCGTCCTTCAGTGTACTTATTGGACGAACGTTCAAAGCTCTTATCCGCAACTCCTATATCTTCATGCGTCATAATCAAGAAACAACTCGCGCCCTCCATAATGTCTTCTTTCAACTGGCCGAGCGTCACACACAAATACTCCTCGTCTTCTTCAGGAAACACCAACTTTTTAGCTCCACAATCTATGAGAATGCGATTGGTATTCAGCCAATCCATTCCCAAAATTACTTCTAAGTCCTTGAGAGGCAAACATATCAAGTTCACCTTGTATCTACGCTCTTCTACCTCAATAGGACATCTAACACACATGGTAGACATCCTAACCTCTCCAGCCGCTGGGGTAGACACCACCAAGTCGAACTGCATCTCACTCTTGGTTAATCCCAGTTTATCAACGCACGCCTTCGAGATGAAGTAGTGTGTTGCCCCCGAATCATATAGCACGCGGCAAGGAATTCCATGAACTAAGCATGTACTAGTGACGAGCGTACCTGAGCTCGCTGCTTCTGCCCCAGTGATTGCATACACACGCCCAACAGCTTGGGCTCGTCCACCTCTTCCTTGTTGATTCCTTCCAGCGTTCGGCGGCCTCAACACTGCGCGTCCGCCCATATTACACTCATTCTCCAGATGGCCATTTCGCCTACACCGAGTGCAATATTTTACTCCAACGAGCTGAGGGCATGATGATCTGAAATGTGGTCCTCCACATTGAAAACATCGAACCGGCCCCTGTTGCCCAGATTGTCCAGCAACCACCAAAGCCTGAGACCCGCTATTTTGTGCTGGACGAGCGTACGGTGTTCTGTTCCGGTTCAGATTGGGCCTCGACAGAATTGGTCCTCTTGACGCTCGTTGTTTCTTATGTTGTTCTGCCTCAGCCATATTTTTCTCTAACACTTTAGCCCTCTCGACCATTGCAGGGAAAGACCGAATGCAAAGACTGGAGATCAATACCTTTAGATCGCTCCTCAACCCATTCTCAAACTTTCTGCATTGCCACTCCTCACTAGTCGCCATTGTATTGAAACGAACCAAGTGCTTAAACTTGTTCGTATATTCAGAAACTGACATTCCTCCTTGCACCAATTTCAAAAATTCCACTTCCTTAGCAAAACGGACGCTATCTGGAAAGTACTCCTCATAGAATTTGCTCCTGAAAACTTCCCAAGTAATAGGACTGTGAGCGTCCGTTAATATAGCTTTTGCGCTCGCCCACCAGTGGCTTGCTTCTCCAGTGAGTAAATACTCCGTGAAAGCTAAGCGATTCTCATCTGAACATCTCTTAGCATCGTAAATCCTCTCCATGTCACGCAACCATTGATCTGCCTCATCAGGAAGGCACTTTCCACTGAACTTGGCTGGGCGATGTTGGAGAAAACTTTCTAAACTCCATTCGACATTTGGTTGGGCAGCATTGGAAGAGGACGCTCCTGGTGAGCCTCTGGTGGCGGCAATTAATTCCATCAATTGTCTCTGAGTAGACTCAGAGTTTTCTCGTGCGGCCTCAAGACTTCTTAGAGCAACTGCATTCTGCTCCATTAACGTATCGTTTTGTTGTTGTAACCGTTCGATCACAGTTTCCAACAACCTGACATGATTAGGAGCATCAGGCTCATTAGGCTGTGGGGAAGGAGGGAGTCTAGACGCCATCGTTCTCTGGACCAGAGAAAGCGAACGTTAGTTATGTTTAAGAGTTAAAATAATAACTCATTAACACACATTAAGCACACAGCAAAACGCGATGCACTCATAACCTACAGCGTCCTTAAGAGAACAAAACTGCTCTGATACCAATAATGTAACATCCCAAAATTATACAGTCAGCAACTATATAATAGAATATTAACATGTATTAATACAATAAAGCAGTTTTACAACTAACGAGAGTGTGCAAAAGTGACCGAACGGCCTTACATGCACACACAGAAATAACGAGCGTTCACAAAAGAATTAGAACGAACGGTTTACAAAATATTGACCGAACGTTCAACTATTTACAATCCCCAAAAGAGCGCTCGCTCACAGCCGCTCGCTATCCTAATATACTAACTAAAAAAAACGAACGCCTTCACTTTTCAGCCTTCACTTCAACCTCAACTAAATTTTCTTCAGCAGGGATCCCGTCTTCCAGTGTTTGCTCCAGAGACACATCTCCCTCTGCTCACATCCACACGGATGATCATTGCAAGGACATGACGGATACACATATACAGACAACACAATGGAAAGTGCAAGGGTAAGCTTATTGAATTTAATTCAAGTCAAACATACAGTTCATAATTATCAATTTCAGCAAGTACATTCACAACATACACATACAATTCATACATTAATTCCATCCAAAATCCTGATACTAGACCGACCGTCCGGACTGTATGAATCCTGTGTAGCTAAGGCGTCCGTGCACTCAGGTGGGGTAACTGGAATGCTCATCAGTAGCCACCTGAGGTTAGTCTGTTCTGTCCAAGTTACAGTTATGGACTAGACCTCCTGCCATTCCCACGTATGACGTACTCATCTCTACTTGAGAACGAGCACTCACGGAACATCAGGATGAACTACCATCTAAGCTTACCACGTTCATACTTACAAATCTCAATTTCCAACCAAGAGTCGTTCCTCCCTGGAACGCTCGTTCAAATACACAAATCACAATTTCAGTTCTCATAGTGTTCACACCTCTTAATTCATCCTCTTAAATAAATTTTCATTCTATGTTCCACTCTCTTAAAAAGACGAACGTTCACTCCCCTTCATAACGAGGACGAACGTCAAGAGCTAGACCAATAAGGACTCCTTCGAATCAGTTAAATGAACTGATTCTAGTACGATCCAAATAATACTTAGAAAAATTCAAGTTCAGTGACACTTGAACGAATCAAATGGATAAATAAAATCACAAGTTGTTTAGATAATTAAAATGGATAAGATTTAATTCAAGAGACAAAATCGCTAGTCAATGACCGAACGCGAAAATAGAAGTTAAAGGAATATTGGACGAACGTCACTGAGGACATTTGGATGAACGTCAGTAGAACTTTTGGACGAACGCTATTTCAAATTTGGGACGAACGTTATTACCGCTCGTTGATAATTTAAAGAAGGCACGAACGTTCGGTATATGACCGAGCGTCCTTTTTCACATATGCGTTGGGACGAACGTTCGGTATCAGACCGAGCGTTCTTTATCACATACGTATTGGGACGAGCGTTCGGTATCAGGCCGAGCGCTACTTATCATTTACTCTTTTGAGGACGAGCGTTCGGTCTAAGACCGAGCGCCACTTCAGGACGTACGCTTTGGGGTCGAGAACTTTCACTGATTCAAAATCAAAGAAGTTCGGGATTTCTATAAGATAAGATACTTAAATTTATGTCGTACAATTTGACTAAGTGTTCAAAAGGATGTTATCAAGCTTCTCAATTCTCACTCAACGCTCATGAAGTATACGTATGGCCGAATGCTCAAACGTAAATCTATATAAGAGGGCGTTCGTCCTAAAATGGAAATCCTTTCCAAATGAAAAGGTTCGACTATTTCAGGATTTACCAAGACTACCGAACGGTCAATGACCGTATCGATACGAACGTTCATTTTCATAATCTTATATTTTCAAAATCGCTTACAGTATACACATTTTTCCAGTATAAGCTTTCATACATCAAATTATTCAAATCATTATACAAATCCATGCATTTTCACACATAATCTCATCATACAGCTCATTTCCACTTAATCAAAACATAACCATTTTATCATTTCCACACATTAATTCGGATCATACTCATATACTTAAAATCAATCATCAAACATCACACTGCATACAAATTTACAGAACGTTCATACACTACAAAACATATACTTTCCAGCACATTCATACATCACAGTAAATCACAAGAAATAAACTTAATAAGCTTCCCTTACCCGGACTTAGCAACGTGCGTTCTATAAGTGAGTTGTTTCTACTCGTCCAAAGGTGGCTTTCTATTCTCAAGGTTCTGCTAAAACTCTTCAACTAAAAATTAACGAAAAGGAAAACGGAAGAACTGAGTTTACACCTATGCATGCAGCTCGATCAGGTTTTGTAGTAAATCCAGAAACGATCGTCCAAGGAAACTTACCAGAACTGGAAGTGGTTCGGTCCAAAATGAAGCTCACGTCGCAGTGGTCGTTCTCACGGTGCTGAAACGTGAACGGAGTAGAGAATAGTGAGTTACAGAAGAGAGAAGAGGAGGGATTCTAGAGAGAAGGAGGAAAATGGAGGTTTGGATTTTTCTGAGGAAGATGAAGATGCACACAGTAAAAAGGGAAGAGTGTTTCAGAAAACTTAATCTTCTTCCCAAGTCAAACGGACGACCCCTCCTGGAATGACACCTGGCTTCCAAATTAAATTTAGAACCTTCCGATGTGACACATGTCAGAGATATTCAGAGAATGAAAGTGCACATTAATGGCACAGCACATGGAGGGGCGTGGGTGTATTAAATGGGGCGTGACACAGTGTTCCTGGACTGTTTGGGCAGTCTAGACAAGTCCATTGTGACTTGTTAGAAACATAAAAGTAGTCAAAAACATGTTCCAAGTAGTAGAATCAAATTTGGGTCCCTAAGTTGTTGAAGTTAGTGTTTTGGAGTTGAAAGTGAACTTTAATCACTTAAGAATGGTGGTAGAGATGCTTAGAATCATTTGGATAAGTTTAATTAAGTCTAAAACGAGAATTAAGAGTTTAAGAAGTTGAGAAAAGTGGTTAAAAATGATCAAGGGAAGTTCTGCTATCATTCTGCAGAATTCTGCAGAAAACTGACCGTTCGTCCTCGTCGGATTTGGACTATCGGTCATGCCATGTGCTAAGTGGCGTTCGGTCAAATGTTGGTTAACGTTCGTTCGTGGTAGTAGCGTTCGGTCATAATCATGCTTGGGCTTAGGCGTTTAGCGTTCGTCCTTGTCTGGAGAGCGTTCGGTTTTAAGGGATGATATTAATAGCGTTCGGTCATTGGTTTAAATAACGATCGCCCAAGTTATGGTTTAGGAACGATCGCTCAGTTGTTGGTTAGTAACGTTCGTTCATTCGCTGGTTAGTAGTGTTCGGTCAGTTGATGGTTAAGTGAGCGTTCGGTCTTCATAGGCGTTGAGCGCTCGTTCAAATATTGAATTCAAAATGGTGTTCGGTTTTGAGCGTTCGGCAGAATCTTTGATCTCACAGTGTTCTTCCATGAAGAGCTAGCATTAATAACGCTCGTCCCAATAGTGCTCGACTAAGAGTAACAGCGTTCGTCCAAACAGTGTCCGTCCAATAGCTTATGACGTTCATCCAAATAGTTGACACGCACCTGCACATTGCAGAATTTGTTTTCGATAGTTTTGGGGGTTCTGGATGTCCGTTTTGGACGTTCTCTAGGTCGTTTTGGGGGTTCTTGACCCTTCCAGAACTGTTGGTGATGGTTTCAAAGCTGTTTGAGTTATATTTATGTGGGTAATAAAGTGTTATAAAGAAAATGTGTTATGTGTACATTGTTTTGAGTTGTTAGATATATCTATTTGATATAGAAATATTGTGTGATCGGTTTGACATTGCAAATTGATATGAGAATGATGTTTGGATGGTTAAGTACTGTTGAAATCATGGTTGTATATGATTTGATTATGAGTTTCATGTTAAATGAAGAATTGAGGTTATTAATGATATGGTATTGTGATAATCTTGTTACCAATAAGGAGTATTGGTAAATCTTGAAGAAATTTGTTTTGATGATGCTACAAGAAGTTTTAGTTGCAGAAGATATTAGAATTAGTTAAAAGCAATTTGTAGAAATTAAATGTAGTAGGAAATTCTTCTAAACCTTGTAAACTTACATTTTTAACTACAATAATCGATTATGATGAAGCAATAATCGATTATCACAAGTCATACTTGAATAATCGATTATCACTTCATATAATCGATTATCACACTTTTGAAAACCTATAACGGACTTGAATAATCGATTATCACTTACAATAATCGATTATTCATGGCAGTTGGGAGTTGACCTTTGGCATTCAGTGTACTTGGCTATATATTTTGTTTTGGAGAAATTAGAAAAAATGTGAGTTGAACAAAAAGCTTTTGAGAATACAGTGTGATCTGAGGAAGTTCCAAAAGCTTGTTCATTGCATTGCCTGGTCTTGTGAAAAGGAGAAGCTCGCACTTTGTGGGTCAAAGGTCGGAGCAGTTCTCTTCAAGTTGGCAAAGTTTCTGTTCTTCCGGTTCGTTCGTTCGAAGGAAGGTTTTATCTGTTTTCTGTTTCATTCACTCTATTGTAAACTTGTGAAACTATTTTTAGTGAAAACGTTAATCACTTTTTATAGTGATTAACAACTGGACGTAGATTCTTTTGAATCGAACCAGGATAAAAATTCTGTGTTGAATTTTCTTGCTCTCTATACTCTTTACTGTTTTATACACATCAACTGTTTGGAAATTTGTCTCTAAGTAAATTAAATTTCTAAAACTGACCATCTTATTAAGAGTTTGACTGAACACGCTTTCCGCTTTATAAGTTATTCCGCTGCGCAACTCTATAACGGTACCGATTGTTCCAACAATTGGTATCAGAGCTTGCTTTGATATTTTTTCAAATCTTTTCGAAAATGGCCGGTCATCAAACTCAAGTATATGCCGAGGGTGCTTCCATCAACAGACCACCACTCTTTACTGGTGATAACTATGCATTCTGGAAAGTCAGAATGGAAATTTTTATGGGGTCTGTTGACAGAGGCATCTGGGAAGCTGTACTAAATGGTCCCTATATTCCTAAAAGAACCGTTGATGGTGTAGAAGTAGAAAAACCATACTTTAACTGGACTCCAGAGGAAAATAGAAGAGCTCAATTTGATATTAAGGCTCGCAACATTATTTCATCTGCTGTTGTACTTGATGAGTTTTATAGAATTTCAGTTTGTAAGACAGCACAAGAAATGTGGGAGGTTCTCAGAGTCACACATGAAGGAACAGAGGACGTGAAACGTGCAAGGAAGAACACTCTCATTCAGGAGTATGAGATGTTCAGAATGCAACCTGGAGAAACAATTTCTGATGTCCAAAAGCGATTCATTCACATAGTGAACCACTTGACAGGGTTGGGTAAGACTTTTGATACTGATGAATTAAATGTAAAAATTTTGAAATCATTGGACAGGTCTTGGCAACCAAAAGTGACTGCCATCTCTGAGTCTCAAAATCTTACTCAAATATCTATGCCAATCTTGTTTGGGAAACTCCGTGAGCATGAACTTGACTTGAGAAGATTGACGGCTGAAGAAGATCAAGGCAAAAGAAAGACACTAGCCTTCAAGTCCGAGATCTCCAAAGGAAAGAACTCTAAAAGGATTGAAGATGATGACTCCGATGATGATGAAGAAAACATGAGTCTTATGATTAAGAAGTTTGCAAAATTTATGAAAGCAAAGGGAAAAGACAAATGCCGTGAAGAAAGGAAAGAAAATCATGGATCTTCTTCAAGCATTAAATGTTATGGATGTGGAGAAAGAGGTCATGTGAAGACTGACTGTCCTAAAAATAAGAAAAGTGAAGAAAAGAAAGAAAGAAAGTTTCCAAAGAAGAAGAAAGCTTACAAAACTTCCTTGTTTACCACCCCAATTCACACCCAAATCCATCAAAAACTTCATTTACGCATATACCAACATGCTAGGACGAATTTCCATCATCCAATTCACATATATTCATCACCTTGCACAATTATTTCATCATACAACTTATGCAGAATTCATAGATTAAATCTAACTCCCCTTGCAACTTTACCTTCAAGCTTCTTTCATATTCAGAATTCTCAATCCATCATTTGATTATCTCACCTTATCATATTGATAATAACAAATCCATAGATTCAAACAGAAAACCAAAGATCAAGGATCAATCTAACATCATCTCCATATGCTTAACACATTTCATCCAATTCATACAAATTTCATATATCAAAGTTATAGCAAATACCCATTTGATTCATCTTTTTACCATCAAAACATACTCAACAACCATCATCTAAGAATAGGACATTTCTAATCTAAGATCTCACAACAAACATTTCGCAGAACTTTCATCAAACAACACATGTGCATTTTTCCAAATCAAAGTTAGCTCCCCTTACCTCTTGAAGATCTTAACTTCTTCTTCCAAGACAGTAACTCTTCCTTTCCTTGGTAGACCAAGCAAGCTCCAACACCTCTGCACACTTAGAGTTTCGTTCTCCTCACACCAAAAAGCTCTCCACTCTCCCCAAACTTCCAAGTCTGATTTTGATTTAAAGAAATGGCTCCAAGACAAGCAAGGACCCAAGATTTTGTAATTTAGCAATAAAAGACCAACATCTGGCCATCCTAATCCATTTTCCAGCCCCAAAATCCGGAAAGAATGGTTTGTGGGAAGATTCCCCAACCTTGCACGCTCAAAAAACGTGTTCCAGGCTGTTATGTTTCCATAACTGACGTAGCTAATCGATTAACTCAAGTGCTAATCGATTAACTCGAGTCCAGAGGCTAAAACACGAATTTTCTCTGTACTAATCGATTAACTACATCTGTTAATCGATTAACCAGTAAAAAAAAAACTCAAACAGCACATCTGTCACAACTTTGACAGTTCGGTTGAAACCCTTCCCGAAGTCGGAATTAGGCGTATGAGTACTCGAATCGAAGCTCTTTGAGTATATTTTCCAATGGAAAAAGAATCAACCCAAAATACTAATTGCATAAAAATTTATTCATAAAATAGTAAACCATGTCAAATTTTGACAGCATTCTGTTTTACACTACAACTTGAAATTTTTACAACTTGGTAAAATTTTGAGTTTACAAGGGTCTTACATTCTCCCCTCCTTTAAAAAATTTCGTCCTCGAAAATTGTACTTGTGATGGAAGCAGCTTCACTCTTCAAGAATGAGCAACTTCTCAGACCAGAGGTGGCAGCGGAATTGGAAAACGGAGATGTAGTTGGAGGCGCACGGAAGGTGTTTGATGAATTGTCTGGTGCGGGTTCGGAGTGTGTAGGCAGAGGTTCTAGCTCAGACGGCCTTCCAAGAGGGAAGGAAGCTAGAGGATAAGTGTGCTAAAGTGGCACAATGCAAAGAACTTGAAGAAGTAGTGGCTGGAAACAATCCAACAGCATTTCACTATATCAATTCAAGTTGCTTTTACAAGAATGAGAAGCTCTCTTTTATAGAGTAAGAGAAGCCTCTGAAATGTGCTAAAGAAGCTATTCAAACGTGCATAGACTACCAGCTGAAGATGTTTCACGTGGGAAATGTGCTTTAGATGAAGGAGATGCATGGTTTGAATGTGTTTCACGTGGAAAATATGGGCCACGGCTGGAATGTCCTCCACATGTGCATGGTTGATTATTTTGCACATGGAAAGTGTTGAAAATGTACTCCAATGTGAAGGCTTCACGGTTTGGCTGCAACAATACTTTCTTCTTGGCCTCTTTGCTTGGCAACTTTCCTAGGCACCTTCCAACCTTAATAATGTCCTACAAAACAATGTAAATGGAATTTAGTTAAAGAGAATCTATCTAAGACTTAGATAAGGAAATAGCTTTAGTAATCTTTATTCTACTTCCCTTTCTTTAGTCTTAGTGTTAGTTGATACTTCTTTGGATGGGTAGACCCTAAAAGGGGTTACCATCATTCCCTCCCCCTTGAAAAACGATTTGTCCTCAAATCGGGAAGAAAGAAAGAAGCACAACTTTGGTTTGTGATGTCCTCCTGGATCAAAAATATATCTACAAAAGATAGCAAAAATGAGTATGATGAAGAAGATGAAAACAAAGATATGAAGACAAAAGAAAAGTCTTGTATTTTTGAAAAAGATTTTCTGAAAATAAGTCTTGGAAAAATGGAGAATGCCATATTTCCAACTTATTGGATTTTTATTTTGGGTTACTTGTTTACACAAGGGTAACTTTAACTCAAGTTTTGAATTGCCACATTTTGAAAAGGATTGCACAGAATATGGGATGCAATTGAGTTAAAAGAAAAATGAATAATGGAAGAGTGCATAATAAATGTAAAAGAAGTAAAGAATGAGAACCCTTCCCTTTTAGGTTCCATGGTGATGGTAAGAGTAGGAGTTGTCATTATTAGCAAGACCTCCTTCTCTATATTTTCCTCTGCTTTCTTCTTTTCTTCTTCTCTTTTCTTTTCCTCTTTCCTTCTCTCTTCTTCTTTTTTCTCTCTTTCCTGTCTCTCTTCTTCCTTTCTCTCTTCTTCTTTTCTCTCTCTATTTCTTCTCTCTGCTTCTACTCTCTCTCTTTCTTGTCTCTCAACATCTCTTTTTAACTTTAATTCTATTTGCTTAGCTTGCAGCTCCTTAAGATTAATCTTAAATTCTAGTTCTCTAATAAGGAAACCATTGTCATTTAAGCTTTCAAGAAATGTTTTTCCATCTTGAATGTGAGCTTTCAGCAATTGTAGGTTTCTCTTAATAGTTGAAGGCACAAACTCTTTTCTCATGCAAGATTTTAATTCAGACCAATTATGAATGGGAGATTTTCTACCTATCCTAACATGATATTGTCTCTCATCCCACCACTCTCTTGCATGCTTTTCAAATCTAGATGTGTAGAGACTAAGGACATAAGATTCACTATTGCTAGAATGAAAATAGGATTTAGGTTTACTTTTTCTAGCAATAAATGGATGTATGTCATTAATGTCCTTTTCCCAAGCTAGGTATATTAAAGCACCAATATCCACACCAAAGTATGGAATTTTTGCCCTAGCTTGTTTATACAATTCATCCTCCATCCGATCAAATTCATGATAGGAACAAGTCCTTCTTCTAGCTTCATCAAGTTTTCTTTTAATTTCTTTGAAAGTAATGGATTGATCAAAACTAGAAGATCGAGAGGACCTATATGAAGAAGAAGACCTATAGGAATCATAACAAGACATCAAAACTCTTTAAATTTTTGTGAAGGATTTCTAGAAAGGTTCTAGAGGTAAAATTAACCAAATAGCTCCCAGGAAGGAGAGGTGAGTCTCAATGGACAAGCTTAAGAACCTTGTCCTTCCTAGCCAGAGTGTCTTTGGTTGTTTCTTACCTTAGTTTCTAGGTAGAAATCTTTCAAAAGCTTTTTAAATGCAAGATGAAATGCACCTAGAAACCAAATGAAGGTTTATCTATATGAAACGCGCCCCTAAGTACCACGGAGACTTAAAACATAAAAGTCAACAAGCAAAGTAAAGTAAAGCAAATGGAAAGGAATGAGACACGGTCCTAAGTGAAAGTGCAAATGACACTTGGAGCCACTTGACACACTTTCACACTAAGAAGTGGAAACTAAACTATTACAATGTTTGATGGTGCACTTGGAATTGCTTGAAAAGCATTTTTCCAAGTCACTTTAAGTTGAAAATGAACACAAAATGGAAAGAAATTACAAAGGTTCCGTGATACCAAGCCAAAATTACAAGTAAAATTTTTACAAAAGTAGCAAAGCCAAGTGTGGCTGCTGTTTCACAAAGTGCTGGTCCAAAATCATGAGCAAAAAGGTGGTATGGTTGCTGAAACTGCTGCTGAAATTAGTGCTGGAACAGCAAGAAAGAAGTGCACTCGGAGTCCAAGCTTGAAGCCCTTTTAACACCTCATCCACTTCCTAAGATGCTACCCCCTTGGAACAAGAAATCTGAGGTAGAAACACTGCACCAAAACGTCACAGCACCAAAGCAAACACCAAACCAGTCAACAAACAAACCAGCTGCTGCACCAGTTTTAATTTTCGCAGACCAGTTTTTTGGCACAAAATAGAAGCCAAACAAGTTGAATTCAAGTGAATTTAAGTTTGGAATCACAGAAGGGACACAAAAGGAACCTAGGAGAGGCACTAGAACAGATTAAACAAGCAAGAAAAAACTCAAAACAGTAATGAAATTGTGTGCTTCGAAACTGTTTGATAAAATTCGCAATTGTTTGATGAAATGCCACAAAGAACAGTAGATTTTGTATTTTCTGGTTTTTGACCTTTCACATCTGGATTGCAGGTTTTAGATTGCTTTTTATGATTGCTATACACTTTCATAAGCATATAAATGTATTTGGAAACTTAAACCCAGCTTTTGCCAATCCAATAATGAAAATTAAAAGTATTTCAAATGTCAAACAGTAACAAAAATGCTTACTGCACCAGCAAGTGGTGTGAAAATGTTGTTTTTAGGGTCAAAATTGTTTGGCAGTGGTGCAAAGGCTTAAGTGAGACATCAAACAAGTGTATATCATCATTGTGAACATGTTTAAATTCTGAAACAGCACAGAAACATTCTGCATCCGAAAATGAATGTTCCACTTCCAATTTTAAGAAACAAATGATGGTTTAAATGGTGATTTGGCACATTGGCTGGAAAATGACCAAATGAACAGTAAAGATGAACTTTGATGCACCAAATACATGTATAGAAACAACCAAACTGTGCCAATATCCACTGAATCAGAGTATGACTGGTTGAGTTTCAATTTGGAAGCAAAAAATGGGAAGTCAAACTATGCTTTTGCAGATTTAATGAAAATGAACCAAGGAAACAGTTTACACAAGTTTCAAATGGTCAAATAAACTTGCACAAATGGTTAAACTGTTCAGAGACAACCAAATGCTTCAAATCACAGATTGAGTTGCAAATTATGCAGCATTTTGAAGCAAAAACTGGACCAGATTTAATAACACAACAGAAGCAAAGCTGGCTGGTTCAATCACAGCAGGAGAAAGTCCTAACTTACTAGATCTAACTGCAGAATATCAGCTAGAAGAATTTTAACACCTAAGACACATCAAAGACATCAATCACGGTGAAAAAGATTGAATGAAAACTGTGACAGCACTTGAAACCAGATTTCTGAGGAACTCAACTATGCTTATTGCATTGTAGTGATTAATACTGGTTGGCACTGCTTAGAACATGTTTCACATCATCAAATAAACTTGTTCAAAGCTTAAGAACAGCAAAATGTGCACTGGAACAGTTTTTGGATATTGCACCAGTTTTGAAAATTCTGTGCAGACTTTGAAAATCAGAAACAATTTTCTTTTTGCAATGCTATAGCTCATATGATCAGGCTAGACATTGTCTCACTGCCTTATATGATCAATAGATGACTACATATGCATCAAACCTCAGATTAAAATGCCAAATGAAAGCTGGAACAGATTTAAACCAATGTAACAGTAAAACACGGCAACACTTGTGCACAATACTGGACAAAACTGGAGAATGAATTTGAAAGCTGGAATGAACTCATACAAACAATTTTCACCGTTTAAAATGATCAACAAACACTAAGGAAAAGCAAATGCATGATTACAGCACTCACAGACACGAATTAAACCAAAACAGAATAAAAAAAATTTCTAAAACAGTGACAGAGTTTGACAGCACATGACAGAAACGAAAATTGAAGAAAAAAACAACTTAGCTCATTGAAGCACAGCGTGGACGTGCTGGCTCTTGATACCAAATGATGGAAGCAGCTTCACTCTTCAAGAATGAGCAACTTCTCAGACCAGAGGTGGCAGCGGAATTGGAAAACGGAGATGTAGTTGGAGGCGCACGGAAGGTGTTTGATGAATTGTCTGGTGCGGGTTCGGAGTGTGTAGGCAGAGGTTCTAGCTCAGACGGCCTTCCAAGAGGGAAGGAAGCTAGAGGATAAGTGTGCTAAAGTGGCACAATGCAAAGAACTTGAAGAAGTAGTGGCTGGAAACAATCCAACAGCATTTCACTATATCAATTCAAGTTGCTTTTACAAGAATGAGAAGCTCTCTTTTATAGAGTAAGAGAAGCCTCTGAAATGTGCTAAAGAAGCTATTCAAACGTGCATAGACTACCAGCTGAAGATGTTTCACGTGGGAAATGTGCTTTAGATGAAGGAGATGCATGGTTTGAATGTGTTTCACGTGGAAAATATGGGCCACGGCTGGAATGTCCTCCACATGTGCATGGTTGATTATTTTGCACATGGAAAGTGTTGAAAATGTACTCCAATGTGAAGGCTTCACGGTTTGGCTGCAACAATACTTTCTTCTTGGCCTCTTTGCTTGGCAACTTTCCTAGGCACCTTCCAACCTTATTAATGTCCTACAAAACAATGTAAATGGAATTTAGTTAAAGAGAATCTATCTAAGACTTAGATAAGGAAATAGCTTTAGTAATCTTTATTCTACTTCCCTTTCTTTAGTCTTAGTGTTAGTTGATACTTCTTTGGATGGGTAGACCCTAAAAGGGGTTACCATCAACTTGTTAACCAAAAAGATGAGGATAAAGATTTTTCATTTCCTCTTCCAATTCCCAAGTCATTTCCTCAGTCTTCTCATTCCACAACACTTTCACTGTACGAATATCCTTCCCTTTCAACTACTTCGACTGAACATCCAGTATTCACACAGGTTTCGTATCCAATGACAAATCTTCTCTGATTTGGACATCATCCAATTCGAGCATATGATCAGGGTTTGACACATACTTCCTCAACTGAGAAATGTGAAACACATTGTGTAAATTTTCCAATTGAGGAGGTAGTGCAATTTCGTATGCTACTGGTCCTATTCTTTTGATAATCTGAAATGGCCCAAGAAACTTCGGAGATAACTTCCTTGACTTGATGGCTCTTCCAACTCCTGTCATCTGAGAGACTCGCAGAAAAACATGATCTCCCACCTCGAACTCAAGAGGTCTCCGTCGTTTGTCTGCATAAGACTTCTGCCTACTCTGTGTTGCACGCATCCTTTCTTGTATCAGCTTAACCTTCTCGGTTGTCTTCTGTAATAACTCTGGACCCACCGATATTACTTCCCCATCTTGGAATCAGCACAAAGGCGTCCTACACCTTCTCCCATAGAGAGCTTCATACGGTGCCATTCCAATGCTCGCGTGAAAGCTATTGTTGTACGTGAACTCCACCAAAGGTAACACCTCACTCCAACTTCCTAAGTGATCCAGTACACATGCTCTCAGCAAATCCAGTACACAGCTGTTAATCGATTAACCAGTAAAAAAAAACTCAAACAGCACATCTGTCACAACTTTGACAGTTCGGTTGAAACCCTTCCCGAAGTCGGAATTAGGCGTATGAGTACTCGAATCGAAGCTCTTTGAGTCTATTTTCCAATGGAAAAAGAATCAACTCAATATACTAATTGTATAAAAAGTTATACATAAAATAGTAAACCATGTCAAATTTTGACAGCATTCTATTTTACACTACAACTTGAAATTTTTACAACTTGGTAAAATTTTGAGTTTACAAGGGTCTTACACCATACAGGTAGTGTCTCCAAATCTTCAAAGCAAATACCACAGCTGCCAACTCCAAGTCATGAGTGGGATAATTCTTCTCATGAACCTTGAGTTGTCTTGATGCATACGCTACTACCTTCTTCTCCTGCATCAGTACACACCCTAATCCCTGATGAGAGCCATCACAAAAAACCTCAAAAGGTTTACCCGTGTCAGGGATAACCAAAACTGGTGCACTAGTCAACCTTTTCTTTAGCTCTTGGTGTAACATCCCAAAAATTTACACTTTAATAATTCAAAATTTAAATATTGTAATAATATATTTACAATAACACCCCGTAATCTCACACTTACATCTATACATATGTTTTATGTTCAGATTTCAACTGCAAATAAAACATTGAATCCATTCTAATTATTCTTCTATCTCTTTCTTCATTTGCACAGGATTAGACGACGTTCCTTCATCTACTCCCGTATAATGGATTATACGATCATCGCACATACACAAACACAAACAAGTAGGGTGAGCTAAGATGCAACAAATTATTTATAAAGCATGTATAATTACTTCAATGCAAATGTCATATAATAATTAAGTCAGACAGCCTCTTACCATCGTACCACAATTCTTATTGGACACTCGTCCCACAGTACCCAATAAACACTCATCAGGATGATACATTAATGAGCGATTCAACGAAAGGTTCCCTACTTGTGATGCCATTCTTAGTCCCCTCACTATGTCCAAAACCGGCACATAGACCAGGACATCCGACCCTCCATATCATTCACAAGATTAGTCCCCTCACTATGTCCAAAACCGGCACATAGACCAGGACATCCGACCATCCATATCATTCACGAGGTTAGTCCCCTCACTATGTCCAAAATCGGCACATAGACCAGGACATCTGACCCTCCTTATCATTCACAAGATCAGTCCCCTCAATATGTCCAAAACTGGCACATAGACCAGGACATCCAACTACAGGACTCTCAACATCAATATATACACAAATACCATATCATTACAGAATCTCTCCAGGAGACTCATAACATGTTCATATTCCTTAACTCATCTTATACCATTACAAAATCTCCCCATAATACTCATATCATGAGCAAATGCAAAATCCCATATCGACATCATAAAATACACTCATTACAGTAATTTATTGTAAGACCCTAGATATTACTCTGCAAATTCTCTGTCACATCACCATTAATACGCACGCCACGTCACTGCTCCGGGTAATTAAAACCCACTTTGCACTGCTGAGTCACCTGTCAGCTCTCATTAATGCACCGCGCTACACACTTGGTTTCATTAAAAACGCATTAAACACTGCATGCACGCACGCCACGTGTAACGAGAGAAGCTTCCAATTCAGAAGTGAGTGTGCAGGTGTCAACAGAGGAGACGCTCGTCCGTGGGGCGTGGAAATTAACAAAACTTTAGTTTTCAGAAAACTCTTTCACCTGCACGCACTCATCTTCTACCTCTGAACTCAACCCTTCATCTTCTCCAACTTCTCTCTAGAACCTCCCAACTTCTCTCTACTGTAACTCACCAAGCCTTTCTTCGATTCAGTTTCAGCACCGTAGGAGCGTTCGCTGAACTGAGAGCTGCATACATGTCCGAACCGTTTCAAAGACTAAAGCGGGTAAGTCTCCTTCAGTAGCTCGTTCTTAGGTTTTCTGGAAACCAAGTTTTGACTGCATGCAAGAATGTAGTCTAAGTATGATGATGTTCTTATGTCTAGGTTCGTTTTGGAAGAGTTAAGTGATATTAAGAGTAGCAAAACGTTTGTGAACGAAGCCCAAATCTTGCACTTAGGATAAAGTTGTTTGCCAATCCGGGTAAGGGAAGCTTATATATTTAATTTATACTTGTATGATTATATGAAAGCATGATATGAGTTGTCTGTATTAAATATATGTATATGTGCTAATTTGGATATGCATGAACGAACCCTGTTGTGCTGGATGAATATGATTTCTGAATTGTTTGAATTGCATGTTGTTTGATACGTATGAAAGATGGATGAATACTGTAATGTATGAGTTATTAATGTGATGAATTCCATAAAGTTTGTAAAGTAACATTGGATGTGAGGTTATAAAGTATGAATTGTATGAAAAATGTTAAAGTTAAGATAGTTGGACAAATCTGGATATGATAATTCTCCCTATGATAAATTACGCTCGTCATCGTACGGTCTTACACCGTTCGGTTTCCCTAAAAAGACTTAGAGTAGAATTCTTTCATTTGGGAAGAATTCGGTTTGAGAACGAGCGTCCTTATTTGAATTACCATGTTTGAGCGTTCGGCTCAGCATAGAGTTCTCGTACGCTTTAAATTAAACAATACTGAAATAAGTAACGTTCGATCTTATACCGAACGTTCGTCCTAAATAGCGTCCGGTCTGATACCGAACGTTCGTCCTAAATAGCGTTCGGTCTTATACCGAACGTTCGTTCTGAGTAGCGCTCGGTCTTCTATCAAGCGTTCGTTACAATTGATGCTCGGTCATCTACCTAGCGTTAGTCATATTCGTTGCTCGGTCACATACCAAGCGCTCGTAATATTGAATAACCACTTGGATAAAATAGCGTTCGTTCAAATAGTAGAATATTCACATTCCTACGTTCGTTCTAATACTAGTATCGGTCTTCCATGTGCAAATTTCTTCAAAGAAAGTTTCTAAGTATTATTAACCATCCTTCTTATATTAAATCTGGTTCAAGATCTTTATTATGAAATTTTTCTAAGTATCAGTACTCCTTCAAATTGAGTCAGTTCATTTAACTGACCAAACAGATAGTCACGTTCGTCCATCCAGTGCCTTATTTGGACGTTCGTCCTAATCCTTCAAAGGACTGAACGTTCGTCCTTTTATGCTCTTAAAGTTAAAGATGAAATTGATGATAAATTATAAGAAACTACAGTGTGAACACTATATGGATTGATTCTATGATTATGGATTTTGGACGAGCGTTCCAGGGAGGAACGTCTCAAATATGTTGAATACTAAATTTGGTAAAGTATGACTGTGGTCATTGCTAATGCTGGCTTGGTCCATCCTGATATTCCATGATACTCATCTTCACGTAGAATGGGGTAGTCATGTGTGGGAATGGCAGGAGGTTCTATTCCTTAGGGGTACTTTGGATAGAGCTAACCTTCAGTGGCAGCTGTTGAGGGTATCCCAGTTACTACATCACTCGGGTGCAAGGACGCCTGTAGCTACACGGTTCATACAGTCCGGACGGTCGGTCTAGTATATATATAAATTTCTATGTTACATTTTGTTAAGTTGTATGTTGTATGTGTGAATTGAAATGTTGAATGTATATGTTGAATGTATGAATTAAATATTATAAGCTTACCCTTTCGTTTTCCTTGTGTTGTCCATTGTATATGTACGTTCGTCCTGTCTTGCAATGATCATCCGTGTGGATGTGAGCAGAAGGCGAGGCCACCTTAGAGGAGGTGATCCAAGAAGAGAACTTGGTTGAAGTTGAAGTGAAAGCGGAGCAGTAGGACGCTCGCCTTTCATTTTAGTTTAGATGTTCGTTTTGATTTTAGACGTTCGGTTATTTATTTTGTAAAACCGTTCGTCCTAATCTCTTGTATATTTGTACTTAAGCCGTTCGTTCTAGACTTCCTTTGCATACGCTTTATGCGCGTTACTTTTGTATTGAAGCCGTTCGGCTCTGGAACTTCATTTTTGTATATAAAGACTGCATTGTTTACTGTTAATTGTAATTAATTCTGATTTATGGTAATTACTGTATTTTGGGATGTTACATTAGTGGTATCAGAGCAGTTTTGTTCTATTAAAGGACACTGTAGGTTATGAGTGCATTGTGTTTTTGTTGTGTGCTTATTGTATGTTTAATGAGTTATTATTATTTTAACTCTTGGACATAACTAACGTTCATTTTTCTCTGGTTCAGAGAACTAATGGTGCCTAGACTCCCTCCTCCACCCCAGCCTAATGAACCTGATGCGCCCAACAACACCAGGTTGTTGGAGTCCGTAATAGATAGGCTGCAACAACAAAACACTACCCTTATGGAGCAGAACACAGCTGCTCTACAGAGTCTAGAGGCCACACGCCTCAATTCGGAAGCCACACAAAGGCAACTGATGGAGATTATAGCTGCCACCAGAGGCACGCAAGGAGCGTCCTCTTCCAACACTGCTCAGCCTAACGAGTGGAGTTTGGAGAGCTTTTTACAGCACCATCCAGCAAAGTTCAGTGGGAAGTTCCTCCCTGATGAGGCCGATCAGTGGCTGAGGGACATGGAAAGGATTTTCAACGCCAAGAGATGCCCAGATGAGAACAGATTGGCGTTCACAGAATACCTATTGACTGGAGAAGCTAGCCACTGGTGGGTGAGCATGAGAGCAATCTTAACGGACGCTCAAAATCCCATTACGTGGGAAGTATTCAGGAGCAAATTTTATGAGGAATACTTCCCCGACAGCGTTCGTTTTGCCAAAGAAGTGGAGTTTCTATAGCTCGTTCAGGGTGGTATGTCCGTTTCAGAATACACCAATAAATTCAAGCATCTCGTCAGATTCAACACTATGGCCACCAGTGAAGAGTGGCAGTGCTGGAAGTTTGAAAACGGACTGCGGAGTGACTTGAAGGTGTTAATTTCCAGTTTATGTATAAGGACGTTCCCTGCCATGGTTGAGAGAGCCAAGGTTTTAGAGAAGAACATGGCAGAAGCGGAAAGGCACAAGAAGCAACAACAAGTGAATAGAGGACCTATCGTTTCCAGGGGCAATGTTACTCCAAGAAGAACCCCGTACGCTCGTCCAAATCAGCCATCTAACACGAGCGGTTCTCAAGCTTTAGTTCCTGCTGGACAATCTGGGCAGTACGGAAACGTTACGTGTTTCCAGTGTGGAGGACCACACTATCGTTCGTCCTGTCCTCAACTGGTGGGAGGAAAACACTGTAATCGTTGTGGGCGGAATGGGCACTTGGATAATGAGTGCAACATGGGTGGACGGGCAGTGATGAGGCCACCAAATGCTGGAAGGAATCAACCAAGAGGTGGTCGAGCCCAAGCAATGGGACGCGTGTATGCCATAACTGGTGCGGAGGCAGCTAGCTCAGGTACACTCATCATCAGTACATGTTTAGTATATGGTAGATCTTGTTGCGTGCTGTTTGATTCGGGAGCAACACATTCCTTCATCTCGAAGGCGTGCGTTGGCAAATTGGGATTAGAAGTGAGTGAAATGCAGTTTGATCTGGTGGTGTCAACCCCAGCGGCTGGAGAGGTTAGGACGTCCATTATGTGCGTCCGGTGTCCTATAGAAGTGGAAGGGCGTAAGTACAAAGTTAATCTCATCTGCCTACCTCTTCAAGGGTTGGAGGTGATTTTAGGAATGGATTGGTTGGCTACCAATCACATTCTCATAGATTGTGGTAATAAGGAGTTGGTGTTTCCGGACGAGGAAGAAGAAGAATTAACGTTAACGCTCGGTCAGTTAAAAGAGGATATAATGGAAGGTGCGAGCTGTTTTCTAATCATGACGCATGAAGACCAAGAGCTTGGAGAATTGAGGCAAGAACGAACGTCCGGTGTTGGCAGTAAAGAACGAACGGTTGTGGATGAGTTTCCGGACGTTTTTCCAGAGGAAATACCTGGGTTACCTCCTGCTCGTGAAGTTGAGTTCACCATTGATTTGGTGACGACAGCCACACCCATCTCTGTTCAACCATACCGTATGGCGCCTGCAGAGTTGATTGAACTCAAGAAGCAGATTGAAGAGCTCATGGATAAACAATTCATCAGGCCGAGCGTATCACCCTGGGGAGCGCCTGTGCTCTTAGTGAAGAAGAAGGATGGCAGCTCTCGGTTATGCATAGACTACAGACAGTTGAACAAGCTGACCATCAAGAACAAGTACCCGTTGCCAAGGATAGATGACTTGTTGGATCAACTGCATGGAGCAACGGTATTTTCTAAGATTGATTTGCGTTCGGGATATCACCAAATAAGGGTTAAGGAGGACGACATCCAGAAGACAGCATTCAGATCACGTTATGGGCATTATGAATACGTGGTGATGCCATTTGGAGTGACGAACGCTCCAGCCATCTTCATGGACTACATGAATCGGATATTCAGACCTTATTTGGACAAGTTTGTGGTCGTTTTCATAGATGATATTCTCATCTACTCCAAGACCAAAGACGAACATGAAGAACACTTGGGGGCAGTGCTGAGCGTGTTGAGAGAGAAGGAGTTGTATGCAAAGCTGTCCAAGTGTGAATTTTGGATGAAGGAGGTGCAGTTTTTGGGACATGTGGTCTCAGCTGGAGGTATTTCAGTAGATCCAGCTAAGGTGCGAGCGGTGTTGGATTGGAAGAGTCCGCGTTCGGTCACGGAGGTACGTAGCTTCGTGGGACTCGCGGGCTACTACAGACGCTTTATTGAAGGATTCGCTAAGATAGTAGCTCCGCTAACTCAACTGACCAGAAAAGATCAGCCGTTCGCGTGGACTGACCTGTGTGAGGAACGTTTCCAGGAGTTGAAAGTGAAACTGACGAGCGCTCCAGTTTTAATTATTCCAGACACGTCCAAGCCCTTTGAAGTTTACTGTGACGCGTCTCATCAAGGGTTGGGCTGTGTGCTTATGCAAGAGAGACGAGCGGTAGCGTACGCGTCTCGCCAACTGAAGATTCACGAGAGGAATTACCCCACGCACGACCTGGAATTGGCAGCGGTCGTCTTCGCACTAAAGATTTGGAGGCATTACTTATACGGATCCACGTTCCAAGTCTTTAGTGATCACAAGAGCCTCAAGTATTTATTTGATCAGAAGGAGTTGAACATGAGGCATAGACGTTGGTTGGAGTTCTTAAAGGACTATGACTTTGAGCTGCTTTATCATCTGGGAAAGGCGAACGTAGTGGCGGACGCCCTAAGCAGGAAAGCGGTTCACGTCTCAGTAATGATGGTAAAAGAACTCAATTTGGTGGAGAGCTTCAGAGATCTAAGGTTGCAGTTTGAATTGGAACCGAACAACATCAAATGCTGTAACCTTAGAATATCCAGCAACGTCTTTGAACGTATCAGGATGAAGTAACGCGAGGACGAGGACTTGGTGAAGATTTTAAGCGCGCTCGGTTCAGATCAAACTAAGGAGTTCAATGCTGGAACGGACGGCCTATTAAGATACATGGGTAGGACGTGCGTTCTTAATGATGGCGAGCTGAAGCGGATCATATTGGAGGAAGCACATCATAGTCGTCTTAGCATACACCCCGGTATGACTAAGATGTACCAAGATCTTCGACGCTCGTTCTGGTGGCCTGGAATGAAGAGTGATGTCGCTCGTTTTGTGGCATCCTGCTTGACTTGTCAACGTGCAAAGGCTGAACACCAAAGACCAGGAGGCTTACTTCAGCAATTGGAAATTCCAGAATGGAAGTGGGACAGCATCTCCATGGACTTTGTGACTCATCTACCACGCACGGTCAGGAATCATGATTCAATTTGGGTGATCGTGGACAGATTAACGAAGAGCGCCCACTTCCTGCCCGTCAACTTGAAGATGTCAATGACAAATTTGGCTAAGTTGTATATCAAGGAGATCGTTCGTCTTCACGGAGTGCCTTCAAGCATCATTTCTGACCGAGACACGAGATTCACCTCTCGGTTTTGGCAATCGTTACAAGGCGAGTTGGGAACCAAGTTGCAGATGAGTTCAGCGTATCATCCTCAAACGGACGGCCAGTCCGAACGGACCATCCAGACGCTGGAAGACTTACTGAGGACGTGCGTCCTAGATCATTTGGGCGCCTGGGATGAAGTTCTACCGCTAGTGGAATTCACGTACAACAACAGCTTTCAGTCTAGCATTGGAATGGCGCCGTTTGAAGCTCTCTATGGGAGGAAGTGCCGAACGCCACTTTGTTGGTTTCAAGATGGAGAGAATGTGCTAACTGGACCTGAGCTCATCCAGCAAAAAACCAAGAAGGTTAAGTTAATTCAAGAGAGATTGAAGACGTCCCTGAGCAGGCAGAAATCATATGCGAATAGGAGAAGGAGACCCTTGGAGTTCGATGCAGGTGACCATGTCTTTTTAAGACTTAATCCTATCACTGGAGTGGGCAGAGTCGTTCGTCCAAAGAAGCTATCTCCCAAGTTCATAGGACCGTACCAGATTTTGAGGAATTTCGGACCAGTAACTTATGAACTTGCCTTGCCTCCTCAACAAGCAAATCTTCATCCAGTCTTCCACGTTTCCCAACTCCGGAGGTACATAGCCAATCCTTCTCATGTGTTGGAGTTGGAGGACGTCCAATTACGCCCAGACCGAACGCTGGAGTTGCAACCAGTCCGTGTTGAAGACGTTCGCACCAAGCTACACAAAGGAAAAGACGTTCGTCTGGTGAAGATAGTGTGGGACGCTAAGACTGGAGATTCAACGTGGGAAGTGGAGGATGCAATGAAGGACTTGTATCCACATTTATTCACGGGTAAGTTTTAAATTTTCGAGGACGAAAATTTTTGTAGTTAGGGAGAATGTAAGACCCTAGATATTACTCTGCAAATTCTCTGTCACATCACCATTAATACGCACGCCACGTCACTGCTCCGGGTAATTAAAACCCACTTTGCACTGCTAAGTCACCTGTCAGCTCTCATTAATGCACCGTGCCACACACTTGGTTTCATTAAAAACGCACTAAACACTGCATGCACGCACGCCACGTGTAACGAGAGAAGCTTCCAATTCAGAAGTGAGTGTGCAGGTGTCAGCAAAGGAGACGCTCGTCCGTGGGGCGTGGAAATTAACAAAACTTTAGTTTTCAGAAAACTCTTTCACCTGCACGCACTCATCTTCTACCTCTGAACTCAACCCTTCATCTTCTCCAACTTCTCTCTAGAACCTCCCAACTTCTCTCTACTGTAACTCACAAGGCCTTTCTTCGTATTATTGTATAATCAACCTTGATAAAATATCGTTCGTTCAATTATAATAATATTTCCCTTTTCCTCACGTTCGGTCATTTACTGACATCGGACTTCCGTATGTGAATTACTCCAATTCTTAATACTCTTGACTCTTCTCCTTACATTGGATCCATTCTAAGGTCTCCATCATGAAATTTTCTTTAAGTACCAGTGTAAATCCAAACGAGTTAGTTCATTTAACTGACCTGTATAAAAAGTAACGTCCGTCCCAGATTTCCTAGTTCATTCAGTCCAATTTCTTAATTCTACAAGTACTTCTCTTAGTCTTATTCTGTTCTAAACGGGAAAATCATTGACGTCATTCTTATCGTTCGTCCTCGTCCTTCAGAGGGCTGAACATTCGTTATTTTATGTCTTTGAAACTAAAGATGAAAATGATAATAAAGTACAAGATTTTAAAGGGTGAACATGATATGTGATGATTATACGATTATGGAATTTGAACGAGCGTTCCAGGGAGGAATGACTTATATGTTGAATATTGGGTTTGGTAAAGTATGACTGTGGTTATGCTAATGCTGGCAGTTCATCCTGATGTTCCGTGAGTACTCGTCCTCACGTAGAGGGGGTAGGTCATGTGTGGGAACGGCAGGAGGTCCTAGTCCTTAAGGGTACTTTGGATAGGGCTAACCTCGAGTGGCAGCTGTTAAGTGTATCCTAGTTACTACATCACTCGGGTGCAAGAACGCCTGTAGCTACACAGATTCATACAGTCCGGACGGTCTGTCTAGTAATAGATTTCGTATGATGTTATATGTTGAACTATATGGTTGTGTGGATTGGAATGTTTATTTTATATGTTGATGTATGAATTAAATTACATAAGCTTACCCTTTCGTTTTTCCTTTGTGTTGTCTCTCGTCCTTGTACGTCCGTCCTGTCATTGCAATGATCATCCGCGTGGATGTGAGTAGAAGGCGAGGCTACTTGCACACTTTTTACAAAAGTTGGGACCACATTGAACTTCTAAAAAAAGGTAGGACCGAATTGAACATTTGCCCCCTTTCGAGGGACCAAAAGAGGAATTAAACCTTAATTCTATTATATGGTGATTACTGTAGTTTGGGATGTTACAACCGCAAACATTGGGAGGGAGGCTGTGACCTAGACAGAGAGAGGCCGAGAGAGTTGGAGAAAGGGAGTTCGAGAGAGAGAGAGGTCCGACGGAGTGCTTGCCGGGGTCCGCTGGACAACGTTGAAGGCCGTGTCGGAGCTATTCAACCCCTCCAGCCGGTTCCGATTCACGGCCACCGCAGCTCCGACGTTGGCCAATGAAGCGAAGACGGTTGACTTTTCTAGTTTCTGGTTGACTTTTCTGGTTCCATCTCTCTCCTTCTTCACTTCTTTCACTAAATTCACCTTAAAACCTGCACAAAAACACTGAAATCAAGCATAAACCTGTCCAACTCTCTTATTTATGAAAATATGGATAAAAGCATGATTTCAAGCTAGTTTCTAAGTGTAAAGGTTGCTTTTTGTGTCAATTTTAAGCATGAAAATAACAGTTTTTCAACTGTTATCAAGATCTTGAACATTCGTTTTGGTGAATTAGTTATTGTAGCGTTCGTGTCGCAACCGGAATTGCGACGGGACGACGATCCAAAAGAAAACGGGTTTTAGAAAAGAGATTTGGAGTCGCCACCATAGTTTATTATGGAAAGCTACGGAAAAACCAAAAAAACGATAAGGCATGGTCTAGGAAGAACCAGATCCTGGGTTCGGGAGTCGGTTACGTGTAGGGAAGGTGTTAGCACCCTACAACGCCTGCCCTTAGGCAGTACCTTTAACTAAATACACGAATATGATGTGGCTTTCTAAATGTTTAACTATCCCCTGAAATAAAATTCTAAATAAACAAAATATATATTTTTTTTTGATTTTTTGGGCCCGACAAGGATTGACCTTGCTCCTACGTATTCTCATTCAAAAAGAGAAATCAGGGTTACTAGTTCTTTTTGAAACTGTTTGAGAATATTTGTTTGGAGAATTACTTGAGAAAACTGTTTGGGAAAATTTGTTTGGAAATGATTTGAATAAATTTGGATTTTTGGGAAGTGAACCTGACAAGGACTGGCCTTGCTCCTACGTATCTCCACTCTTGATGGAGAATCAAGGATAACGTAGTTCTAGCTAGAAATTGTCTATTGCTTTGAAATTGTTGATGTTTTTAGTTTTTGAAAATTTTATATTTTTTTTGATATTTTTATAAAATAAACGGAAAAGGTATTTAGCACAAGGACGATGCGTGCGATCACACGTGTGCTCAACCTTTAAAATATTTTTGTAATTTTTATTTAAGAAAGAAGAAAAGGTTTTTAGCACAAGGACGACGCGAGCGGTCACACGTGTGCTTAACCTTCAAAACGTATTTTTTTGTAACTTTAATGAAGAAAGAAGAAAAGGTTTTTAGCACAAGGACGACGCGAACGGTCACACGTGTGCTTAACCTTCAAAACGTATCTTTGTAATTTATTTAAGAAAGAAAAAAAAGTTTTTTTTTAGCACAAGGACGACGCGAGTGGTCACACGGGTGCTTAACCTTCAAAACGTATTTTTTTGTAACTTTAATTAAGAAAGAAGAAAAGGTTTTTAGCACAAGGACGACGCGAACGGTCACACGTGTGCTTAACCTTCAAAACGTATCTTTGTAATTTATTTAAGAAAGAAAAAAAAGTTTTTTTTAGCACAAGGACGACGCGAGTGGTCACACGGGTGGTTAACCTTCAAAACGTATCTTTGTAATTTATTTAAGAAAGAAGAAAAGGTTTTTAGCACAAGGACGATGCGTGCGATCACACGTGTGCTCAACCTTTAAAATATTTTTACAATTTTACTTAAAAAAGAAAAGGTTTTTTGGCACAAGGACGACGCGAGCGGTCACACGTGTGCTTAACCTTCAAAACGTATTTTCGTAAATTCTTTTATTTAAACTATAAATATTGCATTATTAAATATATATTTTAGGATAAGTAGATATCTAGAATAAATAGATAAAACAAAATAAAATAAAATAAGACAATAAAACTAAATAAAAATAAATAAATATAAAATAAATAAAATAGGATAAACAAAATAAAAAAGAAAAAACAAATAATTAAATAAAAACAAAGCAAATAATGAGGGGTCCGAGAAAAGGGGTGCCGAACGTTCCATCGCAGGCGACCGTGCAGTCCGTGGTAGAGGCCGAACGTACGCTGGGAAAGGATTCAGAATCACGAGCGCTCGTTGGGGAGAGTTGACGAACGTACGTTGAGAAAAGGAGCCTGGATGACGAGCGTTCGTTTCGGGAGATAACGAACGGACGTTGAGAACAGGAGGGTGGATGACGAGCGTTCGTTGATGGAGATGTCGAACGGACGCTGGGAAGGGAGGCTTAATGACGAGCGTTCGTAGGGACGAGCGTTCATTGGGCGATGACGAACGGATGCTGAGAAAGCGTTCATTGGGCGATGACGAGCGCTCATTGGGGACGAGTGTTCGTTGGGGACGAGCGTTCATTGGTGATGGGGAAGTGCATACCTAGAGAGAATATACTAAATGACATTTAAGAAATGGAAGAGAAATTAAAAATGGAAGAGATTAGAGAAAAGGAAACTTAGGAAATGAAGATGCGCCACTTGAACAAGCTTCCAAGATAAGCATCATGAAGAGGACCGCCACTTGCTTGAGCAAGATAAGGCCTGCCCAAATTTGGGACTTTAGAGACAGAATTCTATCTCAAAGAAGAATGCAAGATTGCAATTCAACTCAAATTTCATTCAATGCAAAGGTGTACAAAAAGGAGACCCCTAAGCCTTCTTATATAACCTTTGGAGTGAGCTAAGATGCAAGATCTAGGAGATGTGGGACTTTTGAGGGTGTATTTCGTCCAACAGCTGCTGCAGGTCTTCTAGGGACTTTTGAGTCCCACATTGCTCAATTCTCTCCATTCTAAAGGGTTTATAAGGCAACTAGTTCTCCTATAGTTCAAAACATGAAAACTACCTATGCTATCTTGCACTAACGCCTAGGATGCCCATTTCCTCTCCTTTTCTTTTTAAGACCAAGCCATGGAAAGTCCCACATTGCTTGTTCTTAAAGAGAAAGAAGAGTTTATAAGCGTCTCTACAACTAGAAATAACGAAAGAACAAAAGAGGAAAATACAAGCCAATGAAACCTATTCTACTCTTTTTTATGCTTGTTGTCACTTTGAAAACTCTTCATTGTTGCCCCATTTATGATCATATCATCCCCCCCAGGTTGGAGAGGATTCGACCTCGAATCTTGAAAAACCTGCAACAAATAGAGATTAGTGACTTATTTCGTGTATAAACCAAAGCAACTCCTCCTGGATCAAATGTCAACCTGCAAAAATCATTAAACATTTTGTGAATGAATTTATGTTGACCAATCAATGTATATAAACAAGTAATAGTAAAAGAAAGTCTCCTGATATTTTTATGGCATTTAGTGGTGAAAACTAGGAGACCATTTTTAGAGAAAATATTATTTTTGTTTTGAGTTGAATGGACCCAAAGGGGTAACACTAACTCATGATGTGTTTCACAAATGTTTATGGAATAGTTGGAAAGAAGGAAAGAGGGAGGTAAAAAAGTTGCGCAAAATATTTTTGGAACAAAGAAAGAAAACTTAGTAAAAGGAGAAAAGTTGAAGGATTGAAAAACTCCCCTGTCATGGTTTAGATCTATTTGGATGATGGGAGTGGATGGTGCCTTCAGTAACACTTCCTTTTTGACTAAGACTTTGTCCTTCTCCATTTCTCTCACAAGTTCTTCTTTGTCTTTGTTTGCTTTCTCCTCTTTTTCAATAACTTTAATTACCTCTTTATGAGAGATGAGGAAATTATTCTTGACCTTCTCCTTTTCTTCACCTCTCTTGGATTTCATGATGAGGTGGTCCTCATGTATTTCCTTTGGAGTTAGAGGTTTTAAGACGATCTTGCACCCTTGGTAAGTAAAAGACATTCTATTAGTAAGACCATCATGTTGAACATTTCTATCAAATTGCCATGGTCTTCCTAATAAAATGTGAGTTGCTTCCATGGGTACAACATCACAAAGAACCTCATCTTGGTATTTGCCAATGGAAAAGGAAATATGGACTTGCTTATTTACCAAGATTTCACCCTCCTCACTTAACCATTGAAGTTTGTATGGCTTGGCATGCGCAATAGTGGGTAGCTTGAGCTTTTCCACTACACGTGTGCTAGCTACATTAGTGCAACTTCCCCCGTCTATGATCATGGAGCAAACCTTGCTAGCTATAAGACATCTAGTGTGAAAAATATTTTCTCTTTGAGTGGTGTCAAAGTCCGTGTGGACTTGACCCAAGAGACGTCTTATAACTAGTAGGTCGCCATCAAATGGAACCTTGTACTCATCTTCACTAGAGGAAGAAGAAGAGTGAAAAGTGTGTGAAGGTGAAGAAGGAGGAGAGTCATCGATGACAACCTCTTCTCCCCTAATCACATTGCCCTCTTGTTTGGGCATGCAGATGCAATGTGACCATGACCTAAGCACTTAAAACATTTGACTTGACTAGGTCGCGTTGGTGACTTAGGTTTAGAAGAAGAAGGCGCGGGGTTAGTAGAAGATGGTCGAGATTTATGAGGAATCTCTCTAGAAACATCCTTTTCTTTGTCCCTTGATGACGAGGTTTTGTAAAAATTATCTTTTGAAGAAGTGGAAAATTTGTTGCGGTAGGACTCTTTTCTTAAAATTTGTCTCTCTACTTTCATAGCCCGATGTACCACAACATCTAAATCCTCATCATCATGGAGCTCTACAACATCTTGGATGTTTCTATCGAGACCGCTAATAAATCTAGCTATTTTCGCGTGGTCAGTCTCATTAGTGTTAATATGGTATAAGAGCACTTCGAGCTCACGCGCATATTCCTCCACACTTCGTCTACCCTGAGTAAGCCGTTGGAGCTTAATCAGGAGGTCCCTATGGTAGTATGGAGGTACGAATCGCTGGTACAACAAGCACCGAAAATGTTCCCAAGAGCTCGCGGGTGAGCCCCTGGCAATGTTCATCCTAGTTAGCCATTGCATGGCGTATCCCTCTAAAGCTAAAGTAGCTAACTTTACACGCAAATGTCCATCTACATCATACAAACTAAAAACTTGTTCTACTTTAGCTATCCACTCTAAAAATACACTAGGATCGGTATCTCCCTTGAAACTTGGCAAAGACAACTTTGGCATTGAAAGGTTGGGATCCAAAGCTTTGTCTTCTTGCTTTTTCTTGGATGAACCATGCTCATATCCATGAGATTGCTTCCCTTTAGCCTTTGTGTCCGCGTCTAACCGCTTGCTCATAGCATCAAGTTGATGTTGCAGTTGTTGGTAAGCCTTCATCACATCAAACTTGCTAGAAGGACTTCCATGGGGGCTATCGCCATGAAATGAAGCACGGCTGGAACCTGCAGACATGGTAAGGCAACAACCACAAAAAAAACTAACACCAAAACAGGTTAGAACCAATGAAAAATCACGGCAATACAGCAGCCACAATTCTGGTCACTGTTTCACTCAAATAAAGCAATGAAATGGTTCAAAACTCACGGCAATTGTCTCAAAGAAAAAAGGAAAGGGCAGCACCCTTCTTTTAAGATAGTAAAATGTCTCACAAGTCCACTTTGAGAGCACCAAATCAAGTCCAAAGCAAATGGAAAGATGTACAATCCACTTTAATGCAAAGAAGCCAAATCAAGATAGCACATGGTAGAGGCCAAAGAAAGAATGAAAACTACAAGACAAATGATGAAAATGGAACCTAAAAAATCAAGAAACTTGGCACAAAAACAAGGAGGCAACACTCGAATGATTTTATGAACACAAAACAGCAAGAAAATGGAGTCAAAATAGTGGCACAAATGAACAAGACAGCAAAGAAAAATTGACACAACTAAGAAACAAGTCACACCAAAATTCTATGCATACATGAAGAGTAAGATCTAGCAATGGATGGAATTAATTTGGCAAACTTCAAACCTATATATTCTGTAATTTTATGACAAAAGAGGGTCCAAAATTAGCTATCAAACACACCAAAACAGTGGGCAAACTTCTCAGGCAGACTAGCACAAAACAGCAACCAAATTTGGTGTTGGTTTGATTTTTATTTTAATCATACAGAACTGATATCACTAGTCTCGGCCAAGGAGGATTTAATTGAGTATGTGTATTTGATTAAAGCTAAAATTGGATGTAATTAATGCCTCTACTAATACAGAACATACAAGCAAAGTCTACACACTTAAATCCTAGGTTGATCAAACTCAATTCAGCATACAAGAACCAAGATGCAACAAGACTCTTAAGAAGTTCAATTTCAAGAATTATTTGCTAGAAAACTCCTAAGGAGGAAACACATATGACTCAAAATCAAAGCTAATAAGCAAGAAAAGACACATACACTCCAGCCAAGACAAGAAATTAAAGCTGGAACAAACAAACAAAAGGAAATAGGACACCTACTTGTTGAAGACCTCCAATAGCATTGTTGCTGTTTGATGAAATGTCTACTTGCACAAGGCTCTGGACAGCCACGGTTTAGTCCCTCAAAGCATTGATTTGAAGTGTTGATTCCTTGCTTAAGAGTATTGAGAGGGTGTAGCAACGTCCAAGGAGCAATTCCAGCCAACAACAAAGCAATACAGTGGAGTATTAATTCAACAGCAGAAAACTGGATGAACACAGTGGAGAAAAAAACATTACTGGGAACAGTACAAAACGAATTTGAGAAAAGTAAAATATGTTCACGAAACTAGACATCCAGACGAAACTAGGAAAAAAAATTTCATGGAAAACGGACAAGAAATGAAGCTAAACTAAATCATACAAGTTCACTGTATTTTCACGCAGAGGCTGGGCGAGACAGAAAATGGCTCAGCGAAAATGAACATATCTAAGCTATTCTACTCTAGCATGCAATTCCTAAGAGATCAAAAACCTAAGGCTCATGATACCACATGATGGGGAAGTGCATACCTAGAGAGAATATACTAAATTACATTTAAGAAATGGAAGAGAAATTAAAAATGGAAGAGATTAGAGAAAAGGAAACTTAGGAAATGAAGATGCGCCACTTGAACAAGCTTCCAAGAAAAGCATCATGAAGAGGACCGCCACTTGCTTGAGCAAGATAAGGCCTGCCCAAATTTGGGACTTTAGAGATAGAATTCTATCTCAAAGAAGAATGCAAGATTGCAATTCAACTCAAATTTCATTCAATGAAAAGGTGTACAAAAAGGAGACCCCTAAGCCTTCTTATATAACCTTTGGAGTGAGCTAAGATGCAAGATCTAGGAGATGTGGGACTTTTGAGGGTGTATTTCGTCCAACAGCTGCTGCAGGTCTTCTAGGGACTTTTGAGTCCCACATTGCTCAATTCTCTCCACTCTAAAGGGTTTATAAGGCAACTAGTTCTCCTATAGTTCAAAACATGAAAACTACTTATGCTACCTTCCACTAACGCCTAGGATGCCCATTTCCTCTCCTTTTCTTTTTAAGACCAAGCCATGGAAAGTCCCACATTGCTTGTTCTTAAAGAGAAAGAAGAGTTTATAAGCGTCTCTACAACTAGAAATAACGAAAGAACAAAAGAGGCAAATACAAGCCAATGAAACCTATTCTACTCTTTTTTATGCTTGTTGTCACTTTGAAAACTCTTCATTGTTGCCCCATTTATGATCATATCAATTGGGGAGATGGTCACCAAACGGTCCTCAGCTCACACACTCTCCAGAGACCCAAGGTCTCTTACTCTCTCCACAGGCTCACTGCTGCCTATGCCAACGCCGGCCACCTTCGCCTACCCCAGAATGCGCCTTGGCCTCGCCGGCAACCACTCCGTCACCAGACCCACTGTCGACCGCGGCGCCACTGCCGTCTCTCCCTCACTTCTCTCGCACTAGCCTAGGGTTGAGGCTTTTCCACCTTGGGCACCGCCTACCGCCGCCTCTGCCAGAGCCGGCCACCGTCGCCTCTAGCTAGAGCGCGCTTCCTCACCGGCACCACCAGCGTCACTTTCCTCCCTCTCCATTCGAGGACCTTCTCAACTGATAATCATCCCCGCAACACTACCTTTCCCTCTCTTCTTCCCCTAATTCTTATCCCCTTTTTTATTGATTTACTGATTAATTTGGCATTGATTGGGTTATGCTTGTTGGAGGTGGTTACGGGTGTGAACACGATGACCAGAGGAGTGGAGAATCAAAGGGGTTGATGGAAGCTTGCGAGGGAGGGAGACAAAGGTTGGAGTAGGGAAATGGATGAAGATGGTTAAGGGTAGGATGAGGCTGGGGTGGTGAATCTGTTTTGGTGTTCTTTGTTCGCGACCTTGGGTGCCTCAGGGGCTGGAATATGATAATGACGATGGTGGTTGTTTGCTAGCTATGCAGATGCGAAATGGGAGCTGGAGCCCTACGTGAATGACAGCCTATTCGGTCTAGCAACCGAAGGAAGACAGTATAACGGGGATCACAACTCGCATTAAGGTGATGCGAGCATGAATCTTGGATGTAAATGAATGGAATAGGGGATGAAACAGCATGGTAATCGAAGATTCATACCAGTATGACTATGAACGAATGCGAATAACATAAATTAGGGATACTTACCTTCAATGAAACGATTAGGCCTCTCCTTCCTCTATTGTGGACTTGTTTTCGCTTTTCCTCTGCTCTTCCCTCCACTTGCACACTCCTCTCTTTTCTGTTCGATCTCCAGCAATGGATTTCTCTCCTTAGATGAAGGCCCCTGTAGCTCCCCCCAAAATCCCACTTTCTCTATGCTTTTCTGTGCTTTCTGTGCCACTCTGCCATTCCGTATACCAAATCGTGTATGTGCCATGTAGGCTCCAAAACGTCTCTGCCACACTCGCACACTCTGTAGAAACGGTTTCCTGTTCCCCTTCCCGCACACACACTGTTTCCTCTCTTCTTTTTTTTTTTTCATACGCTTTTCACTAAAGACAAAAACGTCCCCTTTTCCTAATTCTTTTTTTTTAGCAATATTAATTAAAATAAGTAAAGGTAAAACTAAAAAAACAAAAACTAAAGACATAAACTGAAGAACTAAAAATATTCATTCATAAAAGAAAGATAGAATAAAATAAAATAATAATAATAAAAATAAAAAAATAGGTTTAATCCTTTTCGACATCCCTATTTGTGTACGAATGTCTCAGATGGGTCCTCGTTTTCTAAAGTGTATCAAAATGGTCCTTAATTTTCAAAATTGATATCAATTGAGTCCTTTCCGTTAAGTTGGCTGGACGGCGTTAAAAAAATTGATGAGTGGATGCTGAGATGACGAACGAACGCTCGTCCACCAGCGAACGAATGCTCGTTCACCAGCGAACGAACGCTCGTCCACCAGCGAACGAACGCTCGTCGACCACCGAACGAACGGTCGTCTAGTGTGGAACGAACGGTCGTCCAGTGTGGAACGAACGCTCGTCCAGCAGTAAGAGGTCGACGAGCGTTCGTTCGCTGGTGGACGAGCGTTCGTTCGCTGGTGGACGAGCGTTCGTTCGTCATCTCAGCATCCACTCATCAATTTTTTTAACGCCGTCCAGCCAACTTAACAGAAAGGACTCAATTGATATCAATTTTCAAAATTAAGGACCATTTTGATACACTTTAGAAAACGAGGACTCATCTGAGACATTCGTACATAAATAGGGATGTCGAAAAGGATTAAACCAAAAAAATAATAAAAATAATAAAAAAATAAAAAAACGAAAATAAATATAAAAAGTTAAATAATAAAACATACGAGAACAGTCTACGGTAAAGCCAAAAAACCCATCTAGACGAAATTCGGTATTGACAATTGCCCCTCTTTACTTAGATTTTACTAGATAATATGACAAAGTGATGTTTTCATATTATATTGTGAAAGATAAGTAAAGATAGAAATACTAATTTCGTCTGGATTTCTAAGGAGGCGAAAGGAAGGAAAGTGAATACGAAACCTAAGATTAGCCAAATTCATGAAAAATGTGAGATTGTAATGAAAGAAATCGACCATTGCATAGCAGAGGGCCGACATTGCAGGACAACAAATTGGAATTGACCATTGCCTAGCAGAGGGTCGGTAGCGCAGAATAATAAGTCGAATTTGACCATTGCCGAGCAGATGGCCAGCAACAAAACGAAAATTGGATTCGACCATTGTCTGGCAGAGAGCCGATATCGCAGAAACAATAAACTGGAATTTGGTCATTGCCTAGCAGAGGACCAACAACACGAAACGAAAACCTGGATTCGACCATTGCCTAGCAGAGGGTCGGTGGAAAACTAAAATCTGGACTTGACCATTGCCTTGCAGAGGGCCAATATCGCAGAAAGAAACTTAAATTTGACCATTGCCAAGTAGAGGGCCGATGGAAAACTAAAATTTGGACCTGGCCATTGCCTTGTAGAGGGCCAATATCGCAGAAAAAACTTAAATTCGACCATTGCCAAGCAGAGGGCCGAAACATAGAAAAAAACTGGGTTTGACCATTGCCTAGCAGAGGGTCCAAACATAGAAGAAAACTCATATTTGAAACTTTCTAAAATATTGGTAAACGCTGAGCAAAACATTGAATAGACTTGAAAGAAATGTCGTATTATCCTTTTCACAACTTCTCTTGTGCCTTAAGGATTTTTGAACAAAATACCTTGCTTATCATGAAATGTATGATGTAATGTCATGAGGGTGCATGAATGCATAAACACATGAAACCCTTGCTGCTTTTTTTTTTTTTTTTTTTTAACATCCCTCTCTTAATTAGACTGCCCATGTTTGGAACTCGTTGTCAACATCGTCATCAAACTTGATGTACGTTCAAAACGTAATCATAAAAAAATGTCAGGAGACAGTGAATCCTCTAATGAGAAAGAGAAGGGTGTAACCATGAATTCAAATTCTCTTTACCGCTTCCTGCAATCCAATTTGGCTTCAACCCGAGAAGGTGAGGAAAAACAGGGACGAGAAGTAGATAGCTGAATGATTGTATGTGGAGCTAACATTTGTGTTCGCCTCTGGGGAGGTATGGTTAACATAGAAACATGTAGGGCCCACAAGACTGCCCCAATTTTGTTGTGCATAGTAAGTATGATTTGGGGAGGTGAAAAGGTTTGGGTAGGAAGGATTGCCCCAGTTGGTTTGATTTTCTTTTGCATGTTGTTGGCTGGTTGGCAAAGGGATCCCTTTTTCCTGAGCCATTACTTTTTTTCATTTTCAATTTTTTTTTTGTTTTGACAAATTGCAAGTCATCTCATATTATCGCAAAATTAAGCTTTATGAAAATTTGAGCAAACATTATTCAATCTGTGTGGACTTTACTAGGCTTGTAATGTGTCTAGGGCTAGAAGGTATCGAAAGAAAGGGATAAAGGCTCAAATGAATGCTTGTCGGTTATTTTTTGAAACAAGGGTTATCATCTAGGGATCGCATCAACTATTTGACTTTTTGAGCACTCTGCTTTTTCTTTTCCTTGAATTGCGTTTTTTCATTCTTTTCCTTTATCACCACTTTGTTTTGTTTTTTTTCTCTTTTTTTTTTTTACTATTTGAAGGATTCTCTCGTTTGATCACTGAGTGCTCTTCATCTGCTTCTTGGGTTGACTCATACTGATGATAACCCTTGCTTGGGAATAATTTTGAAAAAGGATTTATTTTTGGCTCAAAACAGGGTAACAATGGATATATTTTTGTGTTTTTTTTTTGGATAAAGAAAGGAGGCCACACATCATTTCGAACTCTGATTGCTTTATTTTCAAAAGATTAACTCTACGATTGGATGACCTCAACATGAGTCATTTTTTTTAAAGTTCCCTTGTCTGTCTCAAGGGATTTGGGGATCACCCTACTAGTGCAAGTGAGGGAAATTTTGGCCAGGCCAACCTGCCCCAGTGTTATATCCACGACAATCCTTTGTTTCGAAGGGAAATGAAAAAAGGTTATGGTTTCACGCGATATGAAGGCAGATGCTTTAATGAGAAATGAATACAAGTTACCTCCGAAACCCTGAATCAGGAGAAGACTCCACATCTTTGCCATTTCAAGTTTTTTTTTTTTTTTCAAAACCTCATTTATTTACTTTTTTTTTTGAACGTACTATGCCCTAGACAACTTAATTGACAATGAATTCAACATGTGCATTTTTATTCTCTCCTTTTTTAGTCTTTCACGACATCCCTCAGGAACGAGCTTGTGCCAACTGAATATACCCGCAATGCTTTTACTCATGTGTGCTTAATTATCATTGCCTTTATTTTCCCTTATTTACCTAAAAGCTCTGCGCGACATGCAATATTTCAAAACTCGTGCGAACAAAAATATGAATGAAACCGTGCCGTATTTATTGAATGAAATAACACAAAGTACAACAAACTGTAAAGATCATGTCAATATCCCTTAACAACATTCCCCCATCACGGAATCATCATGCGTAAAACTTTTTGACCGCATCCGAATTAACCGGTAATGGTAACTCCTCTCCATCCATCCTTGTGAGAATTAGTGCCCCACCAGAGAATGCTTTCTTCACTATGAATGGCCCTTCATAATTCGGGGTCCACTTGCCTCTATGATCCTTTTGTACAGGCAAGATCTTCTTCAACACCAGCTCGCCTTCGTGGAATTCTCTTGGATGCACCCTTTTGTCAAATGCATTTTTCATTCTTCTTTGGTACAATTGCCCATGACACACTGCTGTTAACCTTTTTTCTTCAATGAAATTGAGCTGATCAAATCGAGCTTGAACCCACTCAGCTTCCTCTAGTTGGGTTTCCATTAACACTTGTAAGGACGGAATTTCCACCTCAAATGGAAGTACTGCTTCCATCCCATACACAAGCGAGAAAGGTGTTGCCCCGGTTGATGTTCGTACCGATGTGCGATATCCATGTAGAGCAAAAGGAAGCATTTCGTGCCAATCTTTATAGGTGACCACCCTCTTTTGCACAATTTTCTTGATATTCTTATTAGCAGCCTCTACCGCCTCATTCATCTTTGGACGGTAAGGAGAAGAATTGTGATGATGAATCTTGAATTCCTCACATAACTCTGCCATCATCTAGTTGTTCAGGTTAGTGGCATTATCAGTGATAATTCTGTTAGGGAGCCCGTATCTACAGATCAACTCCCTTTTTATGAATCTGGTCACCACCTTTCTAGTCACGTTGGCGTAAGAAGCAGCCTCCACCCATTTGGTGAAGTAATCGATTGCGACTAGTATGAAACAATGTCCATTCGACGCCTTCAGCTCTATAGCTTCAATGACATCTATCCCCCACATCGAAAATGGCCACGGTGCAGACAACACGCTTAGAGTCGTAGGTGGCATATTGATATTATCTGCATACTTCTGACATTTCTCACACTTTCTCACATGTGTGCAACAATCACTTTCCATGGTCAGCCAAAAATAACCAGCTCTCAATATCTTTCTGGCCATCGAGTGCCCGTTCATGTGCGTGCCAAAGGTACCCTCGTGCACTTCTTTCAATATCAGCTCAGCCTCCTTTGCATCCACACATTTGAGGAGGACCATGTCGTGATTTCTCTTGTATAAAATATCCCCACTCAAGATAAAATTGCCCGCCAATCTCCTTAGCGACCTTTTATCGTTTTCAGATGCTTTCTCAGGGTATTCTTGGGTCTTAAGATAATGCTTGATATCAAAATACCAAGGTTTATCGTCTAATTCCTCCTCGATGAAATGACAATATGCTGGCTCTGCATGGCTCTTCATTTTAATCATTGGTAATTCTGCATCTTGGTCAATTTCGAACATTGATGACAAGGTAGCCAACGCGTCTGCCAATTGATTATCTTCTCGCGGTATGTGGTTAAATGTGATGGAGTCGAAATACTCTATCAATCCCTTGATGTAAGCCTGGTAGGGAATTAATTTTGTATCCCTAGTCTCCCATCCTCCTTTCAACTGGTGGATGACCAAAGCTGAATCTCCGTATACATCTAGAACTCTTGCCTTAGATTCGATTGTCGCCCGAATACCCATAGCACAAGCCTCATATTCTGCGATGTTATTCGTACAATTAAAACACAACCTTGCTGTCATTGGTATGTACTGCTTCCCTGGAGAAACAAGCACTGCCCCTATTCCATGTCCCATCACATTCGAGGCTCCGTCGAATAATACCGTCCATGCTTTTTCGCCTCGGTCTTCTCCGTTCTCTTCTAGTAGAGCCATGATGTCTTTATCAGGAAATTCAGGTTGCATTGGTTGATAATCGCTAATGGGTTGATGAGCCAGATATTCTGCTAGAGCACTACCCTTGACGGATTTCTGAGTAACATATACGATGTCATACTCTGACAATAGCATCTGCCACCGAGCTATCCTTCCAGTGAGAGCATGCTTTTCAAAAATAAACTTGATAGGATCCATCTTGGATATCAACCATGTAGAGTGACTCAACATGTATTGCCTTAGGCGATGAGCAGCCCATGCCAATGCACAACAAGTTCGCTCTAACGATGAATATCGTTGTTCGCAGTCTGTGAATTTCTTGCTCAAGTAATATATTGCATGCTCCCTTTTTCCAGCTTCATCATGTTGACCCAATACACAACCCATTGACCTTTCCAATACAGTTAAATACAAAATGAGTGGTCTTCCTGGCTCAGGTGGATGCAATACCGGTGGGTCTTGCAGGTATTGTTTTATGTTTTCAAAAGCGGCTTGATAATCCTCGTTCCAAACCATAACCTGATTCTTTCGTAGCAACTTGAACATTGGTTCACAGGTAGCGGTTAATTGGGAGATGAATCTAGCAATGTAGTTCAATCTACCCAGAAAACCGCGAACCTCCTTCTCTATGCTAGGCGTAGGCATTTCTGATATCGCTCGCACTTTGTCAGGATCCACTAATATCCCCTTTTGGCTAACCACGAAACCCAACAACTTCCCGGATTTCACTCCAAATGTGCATTTGGTGGGGTTTAACCTGAGTTTATACTTTCTCAATCTCTCAAATAATTTCTTCAAGTTGAGGATGTGTTCTTCTTCCGATTCAGACTTTGCAATCATGTCATCCACATAAACTTCGATCTCCTTGTGCATCATATCATGAAAAAGTGTCACCATCGCCCTTTGATATCTTGCCCCAGCATTCTTGAGCCCGAAAGACATCACCTTATAACAAAAGGTCCCCCACAACGTGATGAAGGTCGTCTTTTCCATGTCCTCAGGCGCCATCTTAATCTGATTATACCCCGAGAAACCATCCATGAACGAAAATAGCGAGTACTTGGTTGTATTATCAACCAAAGTGTCGATGTGTGGTAACGGGAAGTTATCCTTCGGACTTGCACGGTTTAAATCACGATAGTCAACGCACATTCGAACTTTCCCATCTTTCTTAGGCACTGGTACAATATTTGCTACCCATTGTGGGTATTTCGCCACAGCCAGAAATCCTGCGTCGAATTGTTTCTGTACCTCTTCCTTAATTTTCAATGACATTTCTGGTTTCATTCTTCTTAGTCTTTGCTTGACTGGAAGGCATTCCGGTTTAAGTGGGAGCTTGTGTTGCACAATATCGGTATCCAACCCTGGCATGTCATTGTAAGACCAAGCGAACACATCCTTAAACTCCTTCAATAGGGCTCGCAACCCTTCCCTCACTTCCTTTTTCATGCCAGTACCGATTTTTACTTCCTTTATCTCTCCTTCCTCTCCCAAGTTAAGTACTTAAACATCCTCCTGATGGGGTTTTATCTCTTTAGACTCTTGTTCCACTAATCTCAAGAGCTCTGGAGAGGGTTCCGGATCATCTTCATAATCATCTTCCGTATTATCGATAGGGTGCTCAAAATTAGGAATATCAACATTGTTATTTTCAAAACTTTCATTGTCATATCTGCATTATTTAAATTTATAAAAAAGAGAATAAATAAAAAGGAAAAACCGATGACGAATGCAAAATGATGATAAAACACAAACAAACACGATTGGATTATCACGCTGAGCACAAAAACTAAACGTCAACCCGTAAGTAATGAATCCTAAAGCCCCGGGTGAAGCTATAGGATTAATTAAAACTATTACATTTTATTCAAATTAAGCATCACGGGTAAACTCAGAGTTTCCCAATTGTTGAGTGGTGCAGCTGGGGAGCAGGCCCGCACGAAACTTGAGCATTCAGAGCTGTCTTCATCCTCCACGGCGGCTATATGGCCCGCGTTGATCCATCCAGCACTATGAAAGCTCTCCTTGATGTCACGAATACTAATCTTTTCCACCCTGGGTTCACGCCTTTCTACACGAGCCAGACCGCGCTCTCTCCTTTCTTTCATCAGCCTTCTCTTGTCCTCCCTGGTGGGCCTGTACCCTAGGCCATATCGGTTTCTATTCTCAACGACCTGTAGGGGGAAAGTTCGCCCCTGCCCATGCTTGCCTAAACCTCTACAGGGTATATACCCCTCTTTCAGCAAGACCTTGGCCATCATGATAGAAGCACGTGACAAATGCGGGCTTACTAGGAATGACTCCACATAGGCATTTCCCACAATCTCCAATGACTGGAAGGCTGTTTCAAGAGCTTCCTCAGCCACCTCAATATATCGCGTGGACGATGGTCCGGTCACAAGGAGGTCCTCCTCTCCTGATATTATCACCAGCCTATCTCCCACAACATATTTCAGCTTTTGGTGTAGTGTGGAAGGCACAACTCCTGCAGAATGGATCCACGGGCGACCCAACAAACAGCTATAAGCCGGGAGGATATCCATAACTTGGAAGGTCACTTGAAAGACATAAGGACCGACTTGAACGGGCAATTCAATTTCTCCCATCACTACCCTTTTACTGCCGTCAAATGCCCTCACAATCATAGAGCTCGGCTTCATATGCATTCCATCACAGGGTAGCTTCTCCAATGTCGATTTTGGCATGACGTTCAGAGAGGAGCCATTGTCCACCAAGACACGCGCTATAACGTGATCTAAACATTTCACAGAGACATGAAGAGCCTTGTTATGCCCTCTCCCCTCAGTGGGTATCTCCTCATCAGTAAATGTGAGGTAATTATTAGCGATGATGTTGCCAACAATGCCCTCGAACTTGTTCAACGAAATACCTTGCTCAACATGAGCCTCACTAAGTACCTTCATCAACAACTTTTTGTGAGAGGTAGAATGCATAAGCAATTCTAACAAGGAAATTCGAGCAGGCATGCGGTTCAACTGTTCCACCACCTTATACTCACTCTGTTGAATGAATTTTAAAAATTCGCAGGCCTCTTCTTCGGATATTTCTTTCTTTTCCTCCTCGTTAGGGGTCTCCTCTACCTGCGCGCCCTTTCCTTTTAAAACCTCCCTGGCCTTTGCGGCCATTGTTGTTTCATTATTATTGGTCCCTTCTTTTGTCACCATTGGTGACGCGAAGATTCGACCACTTCTCGTCATCCCACCTATGCCTGTTATGTTCTCAACGGCCGAATATGTGCCTTTTCCCTCATCTAACACATGTGCTCCATACCTCCAAGGGACAACCTTCTCGCTTTTGTAAGGAAAGGGAGACGGCGCCCGAATGATGACAGACGGCTTTTCTTCAGCCACTGGCACAGGGGTGGTTCTAGTGAAATGGATCACCAACGGCTCAGGCAGAGTTACGTTGGATTCCCCGCCAATTTGTGTGAACACTTCCCCCTCCTTATCCTTATAGCATACTTGCATTAAACTTCTATCCAGCAAGTCTTGTAGAATATCTTCAAATTCACCACATTCCTCAATAGAGTGCCCATCATCCGGATGAAGTGCACATGTTACGTCCTCGTCATAATCGTCTTTTAAAAGGCCCACTTTTATCAGCGCCTTAAAGATAAATTTTCTAGAACTTCGGATTTCACCCGCGTTTCTTATCAACTCATGTTTTTCATCCTCGACGGCATTCGTCGAGGCACTTCCATGCCCAGAAAGCGGATTAGTCTCGATGCTAGGTTTATCTTCTTGAAACTTTAACCACCCTGAGTCAATTAGAGCCTGTACTTTGTGTTTAAAAGCTAGACACCTCTCAGTTGAGTGGGGTACGGAGGTTGCATGGGCTTCATCGGACAAATAGCAACCAAACCCCTTTTGACAAGATGGGGTAACAATTCTGTGTAAGTTGTAGGGATAGGGGTGAAATTAACAAATTGATTCCTCCTTGGGTAAGTATTTTGGCTCGCATTCTGATTTGGACCTGCAATTGCCCCAGCCCTCCAAGTATCAGTTGGGGGCAATGGCGGTTGATAATACCCTTGTTGTTGTTGAGGCCTGGCTTGATGAGCAAACGCCGCATTAGCTGCAAGAGGGGGTTGCCCCAAGTATGGTCGGAAGCTATGAGTTGGAGCTTGACCTCTCCACACAGGCATTGCCGATGCCGCATGCACATCCCCTTCCTTCTTCTTTCCCGCATTGAAATTAGGTTTTTTGTAATTTGCAGTTGCGGGCGAACTGTATGCAATTTTCCCACTTTTAACCCCAATTTCAATCCTTTCGCCTATTATAATGATATCAGCGAAATTGGCAGACACGTTCCCGACCATGTGCTCGTAAAATGGCGGTTGGAGAGTGTTCACAAACATTGCCACCACCTCCCTGTCATACAAAGGTGGTTCGACTTGTGCAGCTAACTCTCTCCACCGTTGGGCATATTCCTTGAAAGTTTCATTGTCCTTCTTTGACATATTTTGCAGCTACAGTCGATCGAGTGCGATGTGCGTGTTGTATATGTACTGCTTTACAAAGGCGTCTGCCAAGTCTGCCTAGCAACGGATTCGAGACGGCTCAAGATGGGTGTACCAGTTCAACGCTACCCCAGCCACACTGTCTTGGAAAAAATGGATGAGTAGCTTATCCTCGTAAGCGTACGCAGCCATCTTTCTACAGTACATGGTCAGATGGCTTTTCGGGCAGGTATTACCTTTGTATTTCTCGAACTCCGGCGCTTTAAATTTGTGTGGTATCATCACCCCGGGAACCAAGCTCAGCCTCGCAACATCTCCAAACCCATAGCTTTCGACCCCTTCAATGGCCCTTAATCTCTCCTCCAGAATTTCCAACCTACTCTTGGCCCCATCAGCACTACTGACTACTCCCTGCAACATGGTGTGTGGTATGACTTTGGCTGAAGAGCCCTCTCCAGTACCCATATGCGGTACTAGGGTCACCCGAATTCCATCAATTGTGTTGGTCTCATTCATTCTCGTGCCCCCTATGGGAGCCGACACTGAAACAGGTCCTTGAGTGCCGGTCAGTACTACATTAGCCGTTGGGGGAAGGGAGACTGAAGTTTGCTCTACTTCTGCGTACTTTCCTGTAGGAGGAGTATAACCTGGAGGTAAGCCATACATCGGGAAAGGGACCGATTGGCTTACAGCGTTGAACATCGGGGGATAATAGTGGGCATTCCCCTCAACTCGTGCAGATGAAGACTCCCCAGTAGTCTTTAGGGATTCGAGGGCTGCCAAGATCTGGCCAACCTGGTCTTTCAACAAACTAACATCAGCCTTGATGGATTCATGCGACTCCTCCCAACTGTCCATGACTCTTGAATTGGCTCGAGTCCTGTAGGGATGTCGTGGAAACTTAGCCGTTGTCCCTCACTCGTACTGCTTTATTATTTTAATCGAATTAAATTAGATGAGAATGAGATATGCTAAAGAAAAATATGATGCATGCTAGTGACGGGTGGAAATCACAGGATCACGATAACATCACTGATGAAAATTAACACAAGTTGGTACCAAACGAACATTCCGCATCTTTCATTTAAAGAAAATTCAGTTCAATACATTGCCTAAAGGCACAAAATACAATAATCTCATTTATACATCACTCCTGAGCTCGAACGATGAAGGATTTCATCTCGCCTACCAACCATTTACAATGATTAATAAAAAGTTTGATTTCTTCCGGCGGGTTACAAAAGTGGGTACTAGCTTCGGCATCCAACACCATCTTGGGGATGTCTTCAATTGCCCCGTTTGCCAACATAGCCAATTGGGAAAAACTCCCCTTCCAGTGCTTCACAGCCTCTTCTTGCTCTGCGATGTGATCATTCGCTTTACCAAGGCTTGATGCCTTTCTTCAAACTCCATCGACCTCCAGCGTTCTTCTTGTTCCTCAATATATTCCTCCATTTGTTTTATCAGAGTTCGATGCTCTTCTTCTGCTTCTACTAGCTTCCAACGCTCTTGGTTCATATCCGCCTCAAACGACATGGCCATCTCTTTCATCTCATGCCCCGCCTTTTCTACCTGAACCTGCGCTTCTCTTAGTCTTTTCAGGGCTTCTCGCTTATCTCTTTTGGCTTCTTCATAGAGATGCTTCCACTGTTTTCCCTCTTCTAACGCCGCATTCTTCTCCTTCACTCTCATGGCCAACTCTTTGCTTGCGGCTGCGAGATCTTGCTTCAATCGGAATGTATAATCTCTCTTGGCCTTCTGATTTCTGACGATTTCTTCATAGGCCTGTGCTTTTTCTTCTTTGTCATTCCTCATATCAATAAAATCGTTGCGCGTAGTTTGTAATTCCTTTCCCAACCTAGCATTCCTCTCCCTCAATTTTTCCACTTCTACCTTCAATTCTTTCATCTCTTCACTCTCTAGGTCTCGGGAGGGCTCTTCATTAACCGGCTGATCACTGATTGGCTTGAAAGGCAATTTGACTTCCTTCACCCTCTCCAGGATCCATGTATGATAACTAACTTTGTTGTCCACCACTCCCAGCCTTAGATCCTTTTCCGCTCGCATAACGCTTTTCCAAGCACTTCTAATTTTCCTCAACGTTTCAGTGAAGTGTCCATCCTCATAATAGATGAACAATGTCGTGAGGTAGTCCGGTGAAGGTGCCCCCTTCATGGGATGTCCGAATTGCCTTTGAACCAAAACAAGGTTATAATTGATGCAATATCGGGTACCTATGACGGGTACATTGGGAAAGCTACCACAATGATGGATAGAGGGCTTAATCGCAAGCCAAGGAAGACGCCACTTTACTTTTCCTCCATTCAAACCAGCAAAGAATTGGGCCCACTCATTTCCTCCTTTGTCTTTAAGCCCCTGGTTTGACGGATCTTCCGATGAACACCTGACATCAACTGACCCCTTAAATACACGCGCAGTCATCCATGCATATAGCGCCGACAAACAACAAAGAATTTTTTTCCCTTTTCTCTCATGGCAAAAACTCATGGTCCCATAAACATCAGCAAGGACTGCAGTCACAGGATTCTTCGATCTTGTCTTTCTCGCCACGAAGACATCTATTGCGGTATAATCCACAAAGTCTTCTATTTTGGGGAATAAAACAATGCCGTACACGGTGAGAGCTAGCACATCCATAAAAGTCTCCCACTCTTCCTTATCAGCCAGATGCTGTAGGTACTGTTCCAAATATCCTTGTGTCAGTCCACGTACTTGATTCCTTGTTACCAACCTGTCTTCAAGTTCCTTGAGAGGTACTTTCATTATGGCAGCAATGGTAGGGATGGAGGTGTGATGCTCTGAATGCTGATACGGAGTGGTACCACCCTCTAATGGCAATCCCAGGATGTGCTCAAACTCCTCTATAGTTGGCGCCAGCTGAAAATCTTGGAAGGTGAAGCACCTTAGTGGAGAGTCGTAATACTGTGCTAGGGCTGTGATAGTAGGCAACTGCACCTCAACTTCCATTAGGCCCAACAAGTCTCCATACTTCTTCTTGAAAGCTTCTCTTTTTATGGTCTTTAGTCGTTTGCCTAAGCTTATCGGCCCTGTCAGATTTCCCCCATGAATCCTCAGGCGAGGTTTCTTTCTTAAAATGATAGAATCGGTCTGTTGTGTGGCACCAGATCTTGTATCAACTTCCATCTTGTAGGACCTCAAGTGAACACCTGTGATTTCCCCTAAAACCAGCACGTCACCAAATGATGTATGAACATGATGCATGAAAATATAGTGAAGTAAAACAATATGATGAACAAAAAATGCCTGTATGGTATGAGAATGCAAAGTCATTATTTTTGAAAAAGAACAAACAGTGTGAGAGTTACAGGTATATACATTTCTCCCTTTGTGCCCTAATAGAGGTTCAATGCTTTGGAGTTCAAGGTCAAGTATATGCAATCTCACAAGGATGGTACCCTGAACCTAAAGATCAATGGTCACTAGAGCTATGGCCCCCTTCATAGCATCTCCACAACAGTCGAGTAATCAACTAGGTGTGAAGACAGAAATGAAGAAAACAAACTCTAGTTGGGGTTCTCACGATAGCCAAACAGGAAGTATGTCCCAAGTGGCACCGCTACACAACCCCTCTATTTCTAAGTTGCACTCAGACCCGGGTATAGGGTCCCACTCATGATATGTATAATGTGTGTGTGTGAAGGGAGAATGCAATTGTACACCCCAAACCCTCACCTGCAAAACAACCAGAAGATTCCCAGGCAGATATAACATGTTTTCTACCCTAAGATTCAATATCCAACAAGCAAATTTATTCACATGCGATTATTCAAATATCAAAGACAGATAAAGAAAAAAAAAGGGAGAAAAACCTAAAACCACATCAAATTCGCATACCTAATTAAATGGCTTGGCTCTCTAAACGTCCCCACTGGAGTCGCCATCTGTCGCAACCGGAATCGCGACGGGACGACGATCCATAGTTTATTGTGGAGTCGCCACCATAGTTTATTATGGAAAACTACGGAAAAACCAAAAAAATGATAAGGCATGGTCTAGGAAGAACTAGATCCTGGGTTCGGGAGTCGGTTACGTGTAGGGAAGGTGTTAGCACCCTACAACGCCTGCCCTTAGGCAGTACCTTTAACTAAATACACGAATATGACGTGGCTTTCTAAATGTTTAACTATCCCCTAAAATAAAATTCAAAATAAACAAAATATATATTTTTTTAATTTTTTGGGCCCGACAAGGATTGACCTTGCTCCTACGTATTCTCATTCAAAATGAGAAATCAGGGTTACGTAGTTCTTTTTGAAACTGTTTGAGAATATTTGTTTGGAGAATTACTTGAGAAAACTGTTTGGGAAAATTTGTTTGGAAATGATTTGAATAAATTTGGATTTTTGGGAAGTGAACCTGACAAGGACTGGCCTTGCTCCTACGTATCTCCACTCTTGATGGAGAATCAAGGATAACGTAGTTCTAGCTAGAAATTGTCTATTGCTTTGAAATTGTTGATGTTTTTAGTTTTTGAAAATTTTATATTTTTTTTGATATTTCTATAAAATAAACGGAAAAGGTATTTAGCACAAGGACGATGCGTGCGATCACACGTGTGCTCAACCTTTAAAATATTTTTGTAATTTTTATTTAAGAAAGAAGAAAAGGTTTTTAGCACAAGGACGACGCGAGCGGTCACACGTGTGCTTAACCTTCAAAACGTATTTTTTTGTAACTTTAATTAAGAAAGAAGAAAAGGTTTTTAGCACAAGGACGACGCGAACGGTCACACGTGTGCTTAACCTTCAAAACGTATCTTTGTAATTTATTTAAGAAAGAAAAAAAAGTTTTTTTTTTAGCACAAGGACGACGCGAGTGGTCACACGGGTGCTTAACCTTCAAAACGTATTTTTTTGTAACTTTAATTAAGAAAGAAGAAAAGGTTTTTAGCACAAGGACGACGCGAACGGTCACACGTGTGCTTAACCTTCAAAACGTATCTTTGTAATTTATTTAAGAAAGAAAAAAAGTTTTTTTTTTAGCACAAGGACGACGCGAGTGGTCACACGGGTGCTTAACCTTCAAAACGTATTTTTTTGTAACTTTAATTAAGAAAGAAGAAAAGGTTTTTAGCACAAGGACGACGCGAACGGTCACACGTGTGCTTAACCTTCAAAACGTATCTTTGTAATTTATTTAAGAAAGAAAAAAAGTTTTTTTTTAGCACAAGGACGGCGTGAGTGGTCACACGGGTGCTTAACCTTCAAAACGTATCTTTGTAATTTATTTAAGAAAGAAGAAAAGGTTTTTAGCACAAGGATGATGCGTGCGATCACACGTGTGCTTAACCTTTAAAATATTTTTACAATTTTACTTAAAAAAGTAAAGGTTTTTTGGCTCAAGGACGACGCGAGCAGTCACACGTGTGCTTAACCTTCAAAACGTATTTTCGTAAATTCTTTTATTTAAACTATAAATATTGCATTATTAAATATATATTTTAGGATAAGTAGATATCTAGAATAAATAGATAAAACAAAATAAAATAAAATAAGACAATAAAACTAAATAAAATTAAATAAATATAAAATAAATAAAATAGGATAAACAAAATAAAAAAGAAAAAACAAATAATTAAATAAAAACAAAACAAATAATGAGGGGTCCGAGAAAAGGGGTGCCGAACGTTCCGTCGCAGGCGACCGTGCAGTCCGTGGTAGAGGCTAAACATACGTTGGGAAAGGATTCAGAATCACGAGCGCTCGTTGGGGAGAGTTGACGAACGTACGTTGAGAAAAGGAGCCTGGATGACGAGCGTTCGTTGCGGGAGATAACGAACGGACGTTGAGAACAGGAGGGTGGATGACGAGCGTTCGTTGGTGGAGATGTCGAACGGACGCTGGGAAGGGAGGCTTAATGACGAGCGTTCGTTGGGGACGAGCGTTCATTGGGCGATGACGAACGGATGCTGGGAAAGGGGGTGAATGACGAGCGCTCATTGGGGACGAGCGTTCGTTAGGGACTAGCGTTTGTTGGCGGGTGAATGACGAGCGCTCGTTGGGGATGAGCGTTCGTTGGGGAGTTGACGAACGTACGTTGGGAAAGGGGCTGAATGACGAGCGCTCATTGGGGACGAGCGTTCGTTGGGGACGAGCGTTCATTGGGGATATCGTCTCTCCCTCACTTCTCTCGCACTAGCCTAGGGTTGAGGGTTTTCCACCTTGGGCACCGCCTACCGCCGCCTCTGCCAGAGCCGGCCACCGTCGCCTCTAGCTGGAGCGCGCTTCCTCGCCGGCGCCACCAGCGTCACTTTCCTCCCTCTCCATTCGAGGACCTTCTCAACTGATAATCATCCCCGCAACACTACCTTTCCCTCTCTTCTTTCCTAAATTCTTATCCCCTTTTTTATTGATTTACTGATTAATTTGGCATTGATTGGGTTATGCTTGTTGGAGGTGGTTACGGGTGTGAACACGATGACCAGAGGAGTGGAGAATCAAAGGGGTTGATGGAAGCTTGTGAGGGAGGGAGACAAAGGTTGGAGTAGGGAAATGGATGAAGATGGTTAAGGGTAGGATGAGGCTGGGGTGGTGAATCTGTTTTGGTGTTCTCTGTTCGCGACCTTGGGTGCCTCAGGGGCTGAAATATGATAATGACGATGGTGGTTGTTTGCTAGCTATGCAGATGCGAAATGGGAGCTGGAGCCCTACGTGAATGACAGCCTATTCGGTCTAGCAACCGAAGGAAGATAGTATAACGGGGATCACAACTCGCATTAAGGTGATGCGAGCATGAATCTTGGATGTAAATGAATGGAATAGGGGATGAAACAGCAGGGTAATCGAAGATTCATACCAGTATGACTATGAACGAATGCGGATAACATAAATTAGGGATACTTACCTTCAATGAAACGATTAGGCCTCTCCTTCCTCTATTGTGGACTTGTTTTCGCTTTTCCTCTGCTCTTCCCACCACTGGCACACTCCTCTCTTTTCTGTCCGATCTCCAGCAATGGATTTCTCTCCTTAGATGAAGGCCCCTATAGCTCCCCCCAAAATCTCACTTTCTCTATGCTTTTCTGTGCTTTCTGTGCCACTCTGCCATTCCGTATACCAAATCGTGTATGTGCCATGTAGGCTCCAAAACGTCTCTGCCACACCCGCACACCCTACAGAAACGGTTTCCTGTCCCCCTTCCCACACACACACTGTTTCCTCTCTTCTTCTTTTTTTTCATACGCTTTTCACTAAAGACAAAAACGTCCTCTTTTCCTAATTCTTTTTTATTAGCAATATTAATTAAAAGGTTTAATCCTTTTCGACATCCCTATTTATGTACGAATGTCTCAGATGGGTCCTCGTTTTCTAAAGTGTATCAAAATGGTCCTTAATTTTCAAAATTGATATCAATTGAGTCCTTTCCGTTAAGTTGGCTAGACGGCGTTAAAAAAATTGATGAGTGGATGCTGGGATGACGAACGAACGCTCGTCCACAAGCGAGTGAACGCTCGTCCACAAGCGAGCGAACGCTCGTCCACCAGCGAACGAACGCTCGTCCACCAGCGAACGAACGCTCGTCAACCACCGAACTAACGGTCGTCCAGTGTGGAACGAACGGTCGTTCAGCAGTAAGAGGTAGACGAGCGTTCGTTCGCTGGTGGACGAGCGTTCGTTCGCTTGTGGACGAGCGTTCGTTCGCTGGTGGACGAGCCTTCGTTCGCTGGTGGACGAGCGTTCATTCGTCATCTCAGTACCCACTCATCAATTTTTTTAACGCCGTCCAGCCAACTTAACGGAAAGGAATCAATTGATATCAATTTTGAAAATTAAGGACCATTTTGATACACTTTAGAAAACGAGGACCCATCTGAGACATTCGTACATAAATAGGGATGTCGAAAAGGATTAAACCTAATTAAAATAAGTAAAGGTAAAACTAAAAAAACAAAAACTAAAGACATAAACTGAAGAACTAAAAATATTCATTCATAAAAGAAAGATAGAATAAAATAAAATAATAATAATAAAAATAAATAAAATAATAAAAATAATAAAAAATTAAAAAAACGAAAATAAATATAAAAAGTTAAATAATAAAACATATGAGAACAGTCTACGGTAAAGCCAAAAAACCCATCCGGACGAAATTCGGTATTGACAGTTCGGTCTTAAATCTGATGTTCTTATGTTTAAATCATGAACGTTCGAATTTGGTGAATTGTGGATTTTAGCGTTCGGTCTTGGGTATTAGTGATTGTGAGCGTTCGACCTTAATTTGATATTCTAAGTTTAAATCTTAAACGTTCGGCCATGGTGTATTAGTGAGCATAAGTGTTTGTTCTTAACTTGGTATTCTCGGATAGCAATCTCGAGCGTTCGGTCTTAATTTGATAGTCTTAAGTTTGGATCTTGAGCGTTCGGTATTATTTTGTGATTAGTGATTGATAGCGTTCGACCTGGATAAGATATTCTGAGGTTTAGGTTGTAAGCGTTCGGTCATACTGGGTGTTAGCGAACGTTTGATCTTCATGATGTTGATTCTAAGTTAGTGATCGTTCATAGCGAACGTTCGGTCTCGATGATGTTTGTCTTCAGATAGTACTCGCCATAGGCAGCGTTCGGTCTGTGATGATGCTTGATCTTTGAATGTTCGTACAAAAAGTTAAGTCGAAGTTCTCAATCTTAGCGTCCGTTCAAATAGTGTTCGGCGAAATAGTTTTCTGTTTAATAACGTTTGGTGTTTTAGTGTTGAGCCTAAGAGATTGATCTTAATGTTCGTCCAGCCAATATCTGATTTTAGTGAGGTGTTCGGTTTAGCGTTCGTCCGAATATTGCTTAATCCAATGTGGTGTTGGGTTTAGTGTTCGGCCTAATAGTGTTCAATCTGATATGGTGCTCGGTTTTAGCGTTCGGCTAAATAGTGCTCAATCTATTATGGTGCTCGGTTTGTAGCGTTCGGCCTGATTATGCTTGATCGTATAGCGTCCGTCCAAGTAGCATTCGGTGAATAGTGTTCGACCAAATAGCGTTCGGTGAATAGTGGTCGTCTAAATAGCGTTTGGTGAATAGTGTCCGTCCAAATAGCGTTCGGCGAATATGTATGAATCCGTAATTTCTTTGGTAGTATTTTAAAACAATTATTGAGAATTGTTGGTTATTTTCTTGATCTAATATTGGTTTATTTATACATGTTGTTGAGAATATGTATGAATCCGTGATTGAGCACGTTTATTTTTGTTTGATGTTGGTACGTACACTATGTTATTTGCTTGTTATTTGCTTGTAACTTCGTCTCTCTTATGAGCATCCCATTTTATAGAACCACCTCTCCTGTATCCTATGACGACCTGGAGAAAGAAAAAGAAAACAGAAACTATTAGACTTTGGAGTAAGGTAAAGGCCAAACGGTTAAAGCAACTTAAACAGTAAGGTAAAGGCCGAACGGCCCTACAGGTGACCGAACGGTATGAACATTAAGACCGAGCGGTCTCTAAATAACAATTATTATAAGCACGAACACAGAAGCCGAACGGTTCTAAAGAGTAACCGAACGGTAGACGTAATCATAAATGAAGGATCCGTTCGGTCCCTAACAGACTGAACAGTATGACATTAAAGGCAGGAACAGTAAACGTGCACAATGTAGAAACGTAATTGCAGTGAATTAGAATGCACAAATTAAACTTAAGCATAAAACGCAAACCCAGAAACACAAACTTGAATGGAACCAGCGACTGAAAGCAAGCATGAACAATAAAATCCTACCATGGCAGCGTGAAAGAGATGATGAACTGTAAAACTTGCAGCACAATGAACAGTTAAAGCGTAAAATGAATAAGAAACTTGAGTGGAGAAACAGATTCAACTAGAAAATTTCAAAGAGACTGAGTTCAATACATGAAAATGGGAAAGAAACCAAAACCTAAACCTCCCCAAATGGGAAAGAAACCTAAACCTAAACCCCTCTTTTTCGTCCACCGAACAGTCGACACTCCGGCGGCACTCCGACGCTGCTCCGAGACAGGGACGGAAGCAGGTGGGACGAAGCGAGACCTTGAACGCGCCCCTAGTTCGCTGGGCCGGACGGAAGACGATGCCGTCTTCGCTTCGTTGGCCAACGTCGGAGCTGCGGCGGCCGTGAATCGGAACCGGCTGGAGGGGTTGAATAGCTCCGACATGGCCTTCAACATTGTCCGGCGGCACCCCGGCAAGCACTCCGTCGGACCTCTCTCTCTCGAACTCCCTTTCTCCAACTCTCTCGGCCTCTCTCTCTAGGTCACACTCTCCCTCTCAACCTTCGCGCTTCTTTCTCTACAATTCTTCGAAATGAATTTGAAATTTGAAACGCAACTTGAAAACCCTGTCCACCCCCTTTCCACGTCATATTTCATTTGCTTTTTGATTTTCCACGTGGACCACTTCCATTTACACACCTGTCCCGTGTCTAAATGTTGTCAAAAAAGGTTGTTCAAGTATCATTTTCCATTTTAGAGCAATCAAATAATATAGACAAGTGCAATAAAAGGTAGTGAAATGGAAAGAAATTTTTCAGTAACATCCATCAATAGATGTTGTCAGTGACATGCATCAGCAGATGTCTAATCACCTAGCACCCATCAGTAGATGCTAATATATTTTTATTGGCATCCATCAATAGATGCCCAATCACCCAACACCTATCAGTAGATGTTGTAGAAGCATCCATTAGTAGATGCTACCGTTATTATTATTATTTTTTATTTTATTTTATTTTATTTTATTTTATTTTTTTTTAGAAAAGATGACCGGTACTGTGACATCAGACGGTGGAACGACCAGAACTGTTGCTACAGTGGAAAAAATTTGGCTATAAATGGGTCACTCCTCCGCGTCGAGGGACATTTCGCGATCTCACTCTCTCTATCTCTCTCTCTTCCTTGAGCGTCTGAAATCTGCGAGGAGCCTCTGCCCCCGTGTTCCTTCGAAGGCGTCCGAGTCCTGCGACGAGCTTCTGTAAGCCCTTCTTCCCCGGGTAAGTCATCTTTCCTTCTTTCTTTCCTTCTTTGGTGTTTTTCCTTTCCTTCCTTCTCTTTAAGTTTTTCGCCCTCTTTGCTTTTCTGTATTTCCTTATTTTTTTCCTTTCCTTTATGCTTTTCGTTCTTCCTTTCTTTCTTCCCTTTGCCGTTTATTTTCATTTAGATTGCATATTGCATTGGGCATGATTTAAAAGAAAGACACTGAGTGTAAGACTGATAACAGTTGAAAAACTGTTATTTTCATGCTTAAAATTGATACTAAAAGCAACCTTTAGACTTAGAAACTAGCTTTAAATCATGCCTTTTATCCATATTTTCAGAAATAAGAGAGCTGGACAGGTTTATGCTTGATTTAAGTGTTTTTGTGCAGGTTTTAAGGTGAATTTAGTGAAATAAGTGAAGAAGGAGAGAGATGGAATCAGAAAAGGAATCAAAGAGTGCAAAAGGAGAAACCGAAGGCACCGCTCAGCGGCATTTTACCGCTGAGCGGCACTCAAGAAGCCACGTGAGGTCCGCTGAGGGGCAGAATGGCCGTTGAGGGGAAGAAGTGAGACGCGCAGTCACCGCTGAGCGGTACTTTACCGCTGAGCGGCACTTTAATGGGCTTGGGCTTTGATTCTTTTGTAATTTTAGAGTAGTATATAAGCTTTAGGACGTCCTAGGGTTTGTATCTTTGGCAGAAACGAGGCAAACACTCTCTCTCTCACCCCTTTGAAGGAGGATCTTGGATGCTCAGGCTACCTCTTCACCTTTATTGGGTTTATTCTTTCATTCTTTCATTGTTCATCTAGGTTCACCATGAATATGGTGAACTAAACCTTGTATGTTTGTTGGGGAATCAATGTAATCCTTTGAAGCTCTCATATATGGAATTTATGCTTGCATCTTTTAATTAAGACTTATGCTTTCTTTCATAATTAGTTAGGGTTTTTCCTCTTTGCTCAATGCTTGCATAGTTTAACTCATTCAATGCATGATTATTGGTTTTGTCGATACGGGAACGTACGGGGAAGTCTAGATCTGGGGAATTTCTCCCAATATTACATTGGTTGTCATTAAGCTCCTGAGCCTTGATAACAGTTGAAAAACTGTTATTTTCATGCTTAAAATTGATACTAAAAGCAACCTTTAGACTTAAAAACTAGCTTGAAATCATGCAATTTATCTATATTTTCATAAATAAGAGAGCTGGACAAGTTTATGCTTGATTTATGTGTTTTTGTGCAGGTTTTAAGGTGAATTTAGTGAAAAGAGTGAAGAATGAGAGGAGTGACATTAGAAAAGAGATCAAAGAGTGCAAAAAGAGAAGTCGAAGGCACCGCTCAGCGGCATTTTACCGCTGAGCGGCACTCAAGAGGTGACGTTGGAACCGCTGAGGGGCAAAATGGCCGCTGAGGGGAAGAAAGAAGACGCGCAATCACCGCTGAGCGGTAAATACCGCGGAGCGGCACTTTTTGGGCTTGGGCTTTTGTAATCTTTTGTAACTCTAGAATAGTATATAAGGGCTTGCACGTCCTTGGGATTAGTATCTTTGGCAGAAACGAGGCAAACACTCTCTCTTCCACCCCTTTGAAAGAGGATCTTGGATGCTCAGGCTACCTCTTCACCTTTATTGGGTTTATTCTTTCATTCTTTCATTGATATTCATCTAGGTTCACCATGAATATGGTGAACTAAACCTTGTATGTTTGTTGGGGAATCAATGTAATCTCTTGAAGCTCTCATATATGGAATCTGTTGATTACATCTTTTAAGTAAGACATATGCTTTCTTTCATCATTAGTTAGGGTTTTTCCTCTTTGCTCAATGCTTGCATAGTTTAACTCATTCCATGCCTGATAATTGATTTTGTCGATACGGACACGTACGGGGAAGTCTAGATCCGGGGAATTTCTCCCAATATTATACTGACAATATTCTATTGGTTGCCTTTAAGCTCCTGCACTCATGAACTAATCATTAGGAATGCTAGGAATTGTATGAACTCGTGATTAGGGAGAAGCCATCTAGAATGGTACATTAGAGAGTGGCATTAACAATGATGATTTGAATGTTGAATTCCTAAAATATATGAGAGTGGATGAGATGAAATTGACCCCCAACAACATATTCATTCATATAATTCATTGAAAGTGTTTATCTTTTGTCTTTGCCATTGATCAAACTTCATGCATACATGTTTATTTTCTGTCTTGCATATTAAACTTTGAATATTTTGTTTGTAAGTCCTAGCTAATCAACAAATCACATAACTAAACTAGGCCGTGAGTCCTTTGGGAAGAACGATACTTGGTCTTACCAAGTTTATTACTTGAACGATTCGGTCATACTTGCCGATTGTGAAACAAGTTTGTGACATCATAATTTGGTGCTTACAAATTTGTCCATCAAGTTTTTGGCGCCGTTGCCGGGGAATTGGGGATTGAACCCGAGTCCTAGCAACGGCTATTAAGTTTGGGCCATCAAGTTTTTGGCGCCGTTGCCGGGGACTCGTGGTTTAACTGGTTAATTTGTGTGATTATTGATTATCTTTGACTTTAATTTTGAATTTCTGTTTTTATTTTTTTCTGTTTTATCTTTTTATCTTTTTAGAATAGATTAGATTTTATTTTATTTTATCTTTTTAGGTTAGATTAGATTTTATTTTATCTTTTTATCTTTTTATCTTTTTAGATTAGATTTGATTATATTTTGTTAGGTTAGATTTTATTAGATTTTATTTTATCTTTATCTTTTAGATTAGGTTAGATTTTATTTTATCTTTTTAGAATAGATTTTATTTTATTTTATTTTCTATCTTCTAAATATTTTATCTTCTTATCTTCTGAATCTTTTATCTTTTTATCTTTGAATATATATCTTCTTTTATATCTTTTTGTGCTAACAAATTTTTTCTAGGTTTTTGTTTTCTTGTGCATGCAGGAAGCAATTCGAACTAGAAGTAAGAAAACAACAGAACCACTTCTTGAAGGATTAGAAGAGAGTAGAAGGAGGAGAAGAATCAGAACATCTAGAGAACTTTTCCCTTCTCCAGAAAGTCTCTTACACTCATCACCACAAGGTTCTGTTCATAGCACAGGAAGTATGGAGGGCAATAATGTTATAAGAACTCTTGCAGATTACACTAATCTTGCTGGACCTCAGCATTTCAATAGCATAGCTAGACCTAGAGTCAATGCAGCCAACATGGAGGTCAAACCAGCACTGATTCAACTGGTAAAGAGTAATCAATTTAATGGGTTATCTCACGAAAGCCCATATGAGCACCTGACTACCTTTAATGAGATTTGCAATACAGTCAAAATTAATGGGGTGCCAGACGAAGCAATCAAACTTAGCCTGTTTCCTTTTTCATTGGGAGGCAATGCTAAGCTTTGGTTGAACTCTTTTCCAGAAGAAAGTTTCACAGAATGGGAAGCAGTGGTTACAAAATTCTTAAACAAATACTTCCCACAATCTAAGGTGACTAAAGGAAAGCAAGAGATATCTTCATTCAGGCAGGGCATGGAAGAATCACTGGGGCATGCATGGGACAGGTACAAAAGCTTATTGCGTAAAACTCCCACGCATGGCTTTGAAGATCAAGAAGTAGTCTTAATTTTCCTTGGAGGGCTTGGTTCACAAACCAAGATCATGCTGGATGCCTCAGCTGGAGGCAATATCAAATGGAAGACTCCAGAGGAAGCAACTGAAATTATTGAGAATATGGCTACAAGTGATAATGAGCTGCACAGTGAAAGAGGAGCTCCTTTGCAACAAAAAGGGGTTCTTCAATTACAAACCCATGATGCCTTGCTAGCCCAGAATAAAATTCTAACTCAACAGCTGGAAACTCTGACCAAAACTCTTGCTTCATTACCAAAAGAGTTAAAATCTGCTGCACAGGTACAAACCCAGTTGTGCGAATTATGTGGGGGAGATCACATCAATGGCCAATGTGCTTTTCCTGTGGAAGCCGTGGAGGATGTTAATTTCATGGCTAATCAGTTTCCATACCGTCAAGGGAATTATAATCAGGGTTGGAAACCACATCCAAGCATTGGCCAAGGACAAACTGGGCAAGCTACTCAATATAATAAGCAGCAGCAGCAACCAACCATGTGGCAACAATTATCTATGCTTAATGAAAGATCAACAAGGTTGGAAGAAACTCTTCAGCAATTCATACAGAAAACTGAATCTTCTCAAAAGAGCACTGAAGCTGCTATAAAGAATTTGGAGATTCAGATGGGTCAGATTACCAAACAATTGGAAGAAAGACCACACAGAAACTTTGGGGCTAATACTGAGGTTAACCCTAGAGAAGAGTGCAAAGTGGTCAAGAGTGTGAATGAAGAGATCATTGAGTTAGAAGAAGATGAAACAGAAGAGAGAAGAGAAGAAGAAAGAAAGGACACTTTTCCTTTTCTAACAAATCAGGAGAAACCAATGGATTTCACAGACTTATTCAGAATGGTTGATAATGAAGCTCCTTGGGAACAAATTCTACAGAAAATAGCAGTTTACACAAAATCTGATGAAGGAACCTCTACAAAAAGAAGACGTAGAGATGATGATGAAGAAAAGTGTATAACTGTTAAGAAAGAGTCATTCCCACCAAAAGCAGTAGATCCAGGTAGTTTTTCTATCCCTTGCACTATAGGGAAGAAAAAGGTAAAGAAAGCTCTCCTTGATTTAGGCTCAAGTGTTAACTTGATGCCTTATTCTCTATTGGAGCAAATTGGCCATGTTAAAATAAAACCTGTAAAGGTTAATCTAGTAATGGCTGATGGATCTTCAAAGGAGCCATGTGGGATTGCAGAAGACATTGTAGTTTGTGTTGGCAAACTTCAGTTTTTGGCAGACTTTGTGGTGATGAAGATGGAGACCGAGAAAATACCTTTCATACTTGGAAGACCGTTTATGAAAACGGCCAGGGCTATCATAGATGTTAATGAAGGTATAGTGGTGCTCCAGGACAGAGAGGAGAGAGTGGTGGTGGATGTTTTCAAAGATGAGATACAAGCAAAGGAGGAAGAAGCCAGTTATAAAGCTGCATTTCGAGATGCACCCATAACTAGAGGTAAAAATGAAAATTTTGAGGTTTCTGATAACCATTGTTTGTTTTTTCAGGTACCCAAGGTAGAAGAGATTGGAAAAGGAGAAGAAGTTCCTAGAGACTGGAAGAAGAGAAGACCCCAACTTGGCACACCTGTAAGACTCAAGAACAAGTTGTGGGTTATAAAAGGCTTTAAAGAGAAGGAGATGATAGAGATAGAGTCTCCATATTCTAGAGAATCTAAGACAGTCCAAAGGAAGCAGTTGAAAGGTTGGTGGAAGGACAACATCAACCATAAAGAAGATGGAACATGAGCTTTAACAGGGTCAAGCTAGTGACGTTAAAGAAGCGCTTGCTGGGAGGCAACCCAGTAGATTTACAAACTTTTGATTTGGTTTTGTAATTTGTAATTTGAGAACATCATTCTGGACATTATTTTGTTGTATCTAGCATCTACTGAAGGATGCTAGGTTTCTAAGTATCTACTGAAGGATACTAGGTTTTTAACACCTACTGAGGGGTGTTGGTGAGAAGATTTTGCACCTACTGATGGGTGCTGGGAAGTTTGAACACCTACTGATGGGTGTTGGTGGATTTTGGGTCAGGCTCGTGACGTTAAACAAGCGCTACCTGGGAGGCAACCCAGTTGATTGATTGTTTTCTGTTTATTTATTTTAGTTAGGGTTTGCATAAGCATTTTTAACATTGAATTGCAGGGAACCTATGAGGGGTATGCTAGGAAGGCACGTAGGTCAAGAAAAGAAGGAGAAGGGCACATCACGAAAGTGCCGCTGAGCGGTAATTACCGCTGAGCGGTACTATCGCAGATGGGCTTAAGTTCCCCTTAGCGGAACCCGAGCCCATTGGGGTATTTTTAAACCCTAAGCTGCGCGTTTTTACATTCTTTCAAGCTTTTCTCTGCACAAACACTTTCACATATCTTCTCCTAAGGTTTCCCACATCTTTCTACTCTTCCCTCTTTAGAAAATTTCTCTTCCACTCACTTTTACACTAGTGTGCCATTAAAGTTTGGGGTTGGAAGAGAGCATTCTAGTTTGGAAGCATTCTCATATCATCTAGCATCTCCACCCAAGTAAGTAAATGCATTTTGTTCATTCTAGGGTTCTTGAATTTGAATGTAATTGTCAAAGCATGAATATTTAGGGGTTTTGATTTCTATGCATGATTTGATGATATATTTGATGTTTGAACCGATTAAACTGCTTGATTATATACTGGAAAACTGAAAATTGCATTTGGGTGGAGTTAGGAAAGTTTAAAAACGAAATTTGCAAAAATCTGCAGGTCACCGCTGAGCGGCATTTACCGCTGAGCGGCACTCTGCCGGACTTGGTTTTTTCTGGTTTTTGCGTGTTTGAATGTGGCACTGGTGGCGCTGAGGGGAAATTCTGGCCCTCAGCGGTGGTTTAGCTTCGAAAGGAGTTGTGTTCTGTATTTACTAATGATTAACATCATGTTTTGTGGTTTTGGATTTGTGTTTGAATGCAGGAATGGCATCCTCTTCACGAAAGAGATTGAAAACCATGGCAACCAAGAGAAAGGAAAAGGAACCAGAGCAGCCCCATAATGGCAGGTTCCTCTCTAGGAAACATGAGAAGCACTTTAGGGTGGTTCAGGACAGGAGACTTCTAATGGAAAGAAAGGTTGGAATGATTCCTAACTTTGCTCCTCAATTTGGAGAGCAAGTGTTAGGGAATGATTGGGGGAAGCTAGCCACTTATCCAGCGCCTGCCAACATAGCTGTGGTGAAGGAATTCTACACCAATGCAAAGAAGATTGGTGATTATCCAGTTGAGAATTATTTGGGATATGTCAGAGGTCATGCTATCAGGTATGATCCTGATTCCATCAACAATTTTCTGGATACTGTGTGGGCTGGTGAGCAATGCCAGTTTGCTCTTAGCATGGAGGAAGGTGCTGACTTTGAGGATGTTGAGAGAGTACTGTGTATACCTGGAGGACACTTCCAAAGGAATAGATCTGGCTCAGTGGTTAACATTAGGAGGACAAATTTGACTCCTCTTGCAAAGTATTGGATGGCATTTTCTCATGCCAACATTCAGCCATGCTCACATGTGTCAGATATCACTCTCAGCAGGGCACTATTCATCTACTGTGCTATCAGAAATTTGAATGTTAATATTGGGCAGGTGATAGCTGATGAGATTAGTGTGTGTGCTAATACCTCAAATAACAAAGTACCCTTGGGACATCCTTCTTTGATCACTCACCTTTGCAAGCTAGCTGGGGTGGATACTTCTGTTCCACCATTTGAGAGGCCAAGAAAAGCTATAAATGAGGCCTATTACAGACAGTACTGTGGCGGTGAGGAGGCAGCTCAGCCAGTTCCACCACGCCAGGCTCGTAGAGGGCCAGCACAGAGCAGGAAATCTGCTGATACTCATGATGCAGAACCATTCCAGATGAGGGACATGTATATGTCTCTTATAGGTGCTCAGTTGCAGTCCATCCACAGAGGGCAGGTGGCCACAGCTGAGATGATAGTGGAGATGTATGATACCCCTCCAGCACACAGGTGGACTATGGATGAATTCCATAATGTGGTAGCTTGGCCAGAAGAACCATTGCATGGAGGAGCTGAGGCAGCTGAAGCTTCAGCTAGAGATATGGAAGAAGATGAAGCTGAGGAGGAGGATGCATTTGATGATGATGATGATGAAGAGGAGGAGGAAGATACAAAGGACAGCTCAGATTGATGAGGAGCTGAGATAACATTTACTGATGAATGCTATCATATGATTATGCTTTTGTGGTTTAAGTTTTCTGGACTTATTTGTTTTTGTTTTTAGATTAGGGTTTGATGTACTCTATTGAACACCTGGTTTTTTATGATGGTTTGCTATTAACTGTGATTGTGTGATAAGTAATGCTTGATGATGCTTATTGATTGATTGATGTTGAGATGATGTGCACATTAAAATGCTTATACAGGTGATTCACAAGCTTTGTGAACAAATGCATGATATCATGATTGTGATTATGAAATTAAGCAGGATGTGTATGTCAAATGTGAATAAGCTTATATGTGAGGTTTTGAGCTCCAGAGTTATTATTGTTTGAATCCTATTACTTTGAAAGCATGAATGATTTTGCCCAGGTTTTCTATGATTGAATCAATTGCTTGTTTTGCATCATGTGATCAAGGCCGTGTTGTTGAAACCCTTTTTATTGGCGAAATTCATAAAGATAGCCTACTAAAAGAGAACACTTTGTGTTCTATCCTTTGAACCCTTAGCCTTGAACATACACTGAAAACCCTTGATTGAAAATCTTTACCTTGAGTTAAGTAGAAGATCTTGTGTGGTATTGTTAAATGTTCAAGTTTGGGGTTGTTGGGAAAACATGAAAAAGGAAAACCATTGAGCTAAGAGCTAAAAAAGTAAGAATATGCAAAGAACAAGAAAAAGAAAAGAAAAGAAAAAGAAGCAAAGCTCAATGCAAATGCAAAGGCAAGTTGGGAAGAATAAGAAAAATTGTGTTGTTATGACTCTCTTAACTCAGGGATTTTGTGATCCAGAAAAACCAATTTTCTTGTTAGCCCAGCCACATTATAAGCCATTGAAAAAGTCCTTGTGATGATGCATGCTTGTGAATGTTTTTGATTGTGGTAAAATGAAAGGCAAAGTTGATTCATGTGACATTGTGATAGTGGAGTGAATGAGTGAAACACTTTACCTCTTATACACTTGTGTGTTGAGTGAAACACTTTACCTAGTGAGGAAATATTCCATAAGCACATGAACATCCATGCTTAATTGATTGATCATTCATGAAAAAATAGCATTTGGTTGAACTTAAATGACTTTGTGAACACTAAAGCATGTGCACATCTTGAATGAACTCTTGGTCATAAGGTTGATTAAAGTTTTTACTTATCTTGAAAAGAGAATTTTTGAATGAGTGAACCATCATATGAATTGGTTGGAGATTGAGTTACATCTTGTTTTGCTTGAGGACAAGCAAAGTTCTAAGTTTGGGGTTGTGATAACAGTTGAAAAACTGTTATTTTCATGCTTAAAATTGATACTAAAAGCAACCTTTAGACTTAAAAACTAGCTTGAAATCATGCAATTTATCTATATTTTCATAAATAAGAGAGATGGACAGGTTTATGCTTGATTTATGTGTTTTTGTGCAGGTTTTAAGGTGAATTTAGTGAAAAGAGTGAAGAATGAGAGGAGTGACATTAGAAAAGAGATCAAAGAGTGCAAAAAGAGAAGTCGAAGGCACCGCTCAGCGGCATTTTACCGCTGAGCGGCACTCAAGAGGTGACGTTGGAACCGCTGAGGGGCAAAATGGCCGCTGAGGGGAAGAAAGAAGATGCGCAATCACCGCTGAGCGGTAAATACCGCTGAGCGGCACTTTTTGGGCTTGGGCTTTTGTAATCTTTTGTAACTCTAGAATAGTATATAAGGGCTTGCACGTCCTTGGGATTAGTATCTTTGGCAGAAACGAGGCAAACACTCTCTCTTCCACCCCTTTGAAGGAGGATCTTGGATGCTCAGGCTACCTCTTCACCTTTATTGGGTTTATTCTTTCATTCTTTCATTGATATTCATCTAGGTTCACCATGAATATGGTGAACTAAACCTTGTATGTTTGTTGGGGAATCAATGTAATCTCTTGAAGCTCTCATATATGGAATCTGTTGATTACATCTTTTAAGTAAGACATATGCTTTCTTTCATCATTAGTTAGGGTTTTTCCTCTTTGCTCAATGCTTGCATAGTTTAACTTATTCCATGCCTGATAATTGATTTTGTCGATACGGACACGTATGGGGAAGTCTAGATCCGGGGAATTTCTCCCAATATTATACTGACAATATTCTATTGGTTGCCTTTAAGCTCCTGCACTCATGAACTAATCATTAGGAATGCTAGGAATTGTATGAACTCGTGATTAGGGAGAAGCCATCTAGAATGGTACATTAGAGAGTGGCATTAACAATGATGACTTGAATGTTGAATTCCTAAAATATATGAGAGTGGATGAGATGAAATTGACCCCCAACAACATATTCATTCATATAATTCATTGAAAGTGTTTATCTTTTGTCTTTGCCATTGATCAAACTTCATGCATACATGTTTATTTTCTGTCTTGCATATTAAACTTTGAATATTTTGTTTGTAAGTCCTAGCTAATCAACAAATCACATAACTAAACTAGGCCGTGAGTCCTTTGGGAAGAACGATACTTGGTCTTACCAAGTTTATTACTTGAACGATTCGGTCATACTTGCCGATTGTGAAACAAGTTTGTGACATCATATTTTGGTGCTCATAAATTTGTCCATCAAGTTTTTGGCGCCGTTGCCGGGGACCCGTGGTTTAACTGGTTAATTTGTGTGATTATTGATTATCTTTGACTTTAATTTTGAATTTCTGTTTTTATTTTTTCTGTTTTTATTTTATTTTATCTTTTTAGATTAGATTTTATTTTATTTTTTTTATCTTTTTAGATTAGATTAGATTTTATTTTATTTTATCTTTTTAGATTAGGTTAGACTTTTTTTTATTTTTATTCTATCTTATTTTATTTTATCTTCTGAATCTGTTATCTTTTGAATCTATATCTTTTCTATCTTTTTGTGCTAACAAATATTTTCTAGGGTTTTGTTTTCTTGTGTATGCAGGAGGCAATTCGAACTAGGAGTAAGAAAACAACAGAACCACTTCTTGAAGGATTAGAAGAGAGTAGAAGGAGGAGAAGAATCAGAACATCTAGAGAACTTTTCCCTTCTCCAGAAACTCTCTTACACTCATCACCACAAGGTTTTGTTCATAGCACAGGAAGTATGGAGAATAATAATGTTAGAAGAACTCTTGCAGACTATACTAATCTTGCTGGACCTCAGCACTTTAACAGCATAACTAGACCTAGAGTCAATGCAGCCAATATGGAGGTTAAACCAGCACTGATTCAACTGGTGAAGAGTAATCAATTTAATGGCTTATCTCATGAAAGCCCATATGAGCACTGATGGGCAAATTTGTAAGCACCAAAATATGATGTCACAAACTTGTTTCACACTCGGCAAGTATGACCGAATCGTTCAAGTAATAAAACTTGGTAAGACCAAGTATCGTTCTTCCCAAAGGACTCACGGCCTAGTTTAGTTATGTGATTTGTTGATTAGCTAGGACTTACAAACGAAATATTTAGAGTTTAAAATGCAAGACAGAAAATAAACATGTATGCATGAAGTTTGATCAATGGCAAAGACAAAAGATAAACACTTTCAATGAATTATATGAATGAATATGTTGTTGGGGGTCAATTTCATCTCATCCACTCTCATATATTTTAGGAATTCAACATTCAAATCATCATTGTTAATGCCACTCTCTAATGTACCATTCTAGATGGCTTCTCCCTAATCAAATAGTTCATACAATTCCTAGCATTCCTAATGATTAGTTCATGAGCACAGGAGCTTAAAGGCAACCAATATAATATTGTCAGTATAATATTGGGAGAAATTCCCCGGATCTAGACTTCCCCGTACGTGTCCGTATCGACAAAACCAATAATCATGCATTAGAATGAGTTAAACAATGCAAGCATTGAGCAAAGAGGAAAAACCCTAACTAATGATGAAAGAAAGCATATGTCTTAATTAAAAGATGTATTCAACAAATCCATATATGAGAGCTTCAAGAGATTACATTGATTCCCCAACAAACATACAAGGTTTAGTTCACCATATTCATGGTGAACCTAGATGAATATCAATGAAAGAATGAAAGAATAAACCCAATAAAGGTGAAGAGGTAGCCTGAGCATCCAAGATCCTCCTTCAAAGGGGTGGAAGAGAGAGTGTTTGCCTCGTTTCTGCCAAAGATACTAATCCCAAGGACGTGCAAGCCCTTATATACTATTCTAGAGTTACAAAAGATTACAAAAGCCCAAGCCCAAAAAGTGCCGCTCAGCGGTATTTACCGCTCAACGGTGATTGCGCGTCTTCTTTCTTCCCCTCAGCGGCCATTTTGCCCCTCAGCGGTTCCAACGTCACCTCTTGAGTGCCGCTCAGCGGTAGAATGCCGCTGAGCGGTGCCTTCGACTTCTCTTTTTGCACTCTTTGATCTCTTTTCTAATGTCACTTCTCTTCTTCTTCACTCTTTTCACTAAATTCACCTTAAAACCTGCACAAAAACACTTAAATCAAGCATAAACCTGTCCAGCTCTCTTATTTATGAAAATATAGATAAACTGCATGATTTCAAGCTAGTTTTTAAGTCTAAAGGTTGCTTTTAGTATCAATTTTAAGCATGAAAATAACAGTTTTTCAACTGTTATCACAACCCCAAACTTAGAACTTTGCTTGTCCTCAAGCAAACAAGATGTAACTCAATCGCCAACCAATTCATATGATGGTTCACTCATCCAAGAATTCTCTTTTCAAGATAAGTAAAAACTTTAATCAACCTTATGACCAAGAGTTCATTCAAGATGTGCACATGCTTTAGTGTTCACAAAGTCATTTAAGTTCCAACAAATGCTATTTTTCATGAATGATCAATCAATTAAGCATGGATGTTCATGTGCTTATGGAATATTTCCTCACTAGGTAAAGTGTTTCACTCAACACACAAGTGTATAAGAGGTAAAGTGTTTCACTCTACTATCACAATGTCACATGAATCAACTTTGCCTTTCATTTTACCACAATCAAAAACATTCACAAGCATGCATCATCACAAGGACTTTTCAATGGCTTATAATGTGGCTGGGCTAACAAGAAAATTGGTTTTTCTGGATCACAAAATCCTTGAGTTAAGAGAATCATAACAACACAATCATCTTATTCATTCCCAACTTGCCTTTTGCCTTTGCATTTGCATTGAGCTTTGCTTCTTTTTCTTTTCTTTTCTTTTTGCATATTCTTACTTTTTAGCTCTTAGCTCAATGCTTTTCTTTTTTTTCATGTTTTCCCAACAACCCCAAACTTGAACATTTGTCAATACCACACAAGATCTTCTACTTAACTCAAGGTAAAGATTTTCAATCAAGGGTTTTCAGTGTATATTCAAGGCTAAGGGTTCAAAGGATAGAACACAAAGTGTTCTCTTTTAGTAGGCTAACTTTATGAATTTGGCCAATAAAAAAAAGGGTTTCAAAAACACGACCTTGATCATGTGATGCAAAACAAGCAATTGATTCAATCATAGAAAACCTGGGCAAAATCATTCATGCTTTCAAAGTAATAGCATTCAACAATAACAACTCTGGAGCTCAAAACCTCACATATAAGCTCATTCACATTTGACATACACATCCTGCTTAATTTCACAATCACAATCATGATATCATGCATTTGTTCACAAAGCTTGTGAATCACCTGTATAAGCATTTTAATGTGCACATCTATCTCAACATCAATCAATCAATCAACATCATCAAGCATTACTTATCACACAATCACAGTTAATAGCAAACCATCATAAAAAAACAGGTGTTCAATAGAGTACATCAAACCCCTAATCTAAAAACAAAAACAAATAAGTCCAGAAAACTTAAACCACAAAAGCATAATCATATGATAGCATTCATCAGTAAATGTTATCTCAGCTCCTCATCAATCTGAGCTGTCCTTTGTATCTTCCTCCTCCTCTTCATCATCATCATCATCAAATGCATCCTCCTCCTCAGCTTCATCTTCTTCCATATCTCTAGCTGAAGCTTCAGCTGCCTCAGCTCCTCCATGCAATGGTTCTTCTGGGCAAGCTACCACATTATGGAATTCATCCATAGTCCACCTGTGTGCTGGAGGGGTATCATACATCTCCACTATCATCTCAGCTGTGGCCACCTGCCCTCTGTGGATGGACTGCAACTGAGCACCTATAAGAGACATATACATGTCCCTCATCTGGAACGGCTCTGCCTCATGAGTATCAGCAGATGTCCTGCTCTGTGCTGGCCCTCTCTCTCTACGAGCCTGGCGTGGTGGAACTGGCTGGGCTGCCTCCTCACCTCCACAGTACTGTCTGTAATAGGCCTCATCTATAGCTTTTCTTGGCCTCTCAAATGGTGGAACAGAAGTGTCCACCCCAACTAGCTTGTAGAGGTGAGTAATCAAAGAAGGATGTCCTAGTGGTGCTTTGTTGTTTGAGGTGTTAGCACACACACTAATCTCATCAGCTATCACCTGCCCAATATTAACATTCAAATTTCTGATAGCACAGTAGATGAATAGTGCCCTGCTGAGAGTGATATCTGACACATGTGAGCATGGCTGAATGTTGGCATGAGAAAATGCCATCCAATACTTTGCAAGAGGAGTCAAATCTGTCCTCCTAATGTTAACCACTGCTCCAGATCTATTCCTTTGAAAGTGTCCTCCAGGTATGCACAACACTCTCTCAACATCCTCAAAGTCAGCACCTTCCTCCATGCTAAGAGCAAACTGGCATTGCTCACCAGCCCACACAGTATCCAGGAAATTGTTGATGGAATCAGGATCATACCTGATAGCATGACCTCTGACATAGCCCAAAGAATTCTCAGCTGGATAATCACCAATCTTCTTTGCATTGGTGTAGAATTCCTTCACCACAGCTATGTTGGCAGGCGCTGGATAAGTGGCTAGCTTCCCCCAATCATTCCCTAACACTTGCTCTCCAAATTGAGGAGCAAAGTTAGGTATCATTCCAACCTTCCTCTCCATTAGAAGTCTCCTGTCCTGAACCACCCTGAAGTGCTTCTCATGTTTCCTAGAGAGGAACCTGCCATTATGGGGTTGCTCCGGTTCCTTTTCCTTCCTCTTGGTTGCCATGGTTTTCAATCTCTTTCCTGAAGAGGATGCCATTCCTGCATTCAAACACAAATCCAAAACCACAGAACATGATGTTAATCATTAGTAAACACAGAACACAACTCCTTTCGAAGCTAAACCACCGCTGAGGGCCAGAATTTCCCCTCAGCGCCACCAGTGCCACATTCAAACACGCAAAAACCAGAAAAAAAAACCAAGTCTGGCAGAGTGCCGCTCAGCGGTAAATGCCGCTCAGCGGTGACCTGCAGATTTTTGCAAATTTCGTTTTAAAACTTTCCTAACTCCACCCAAATGCAATTTTCAGTTTTCCAGTACATAATCAAGCAGTTTAATCAGTTCAAACATCAAATATATCATCAAATCATGCATAGAAATCAAAACCCCTAAATATTCATGCTTTGACAATCACATTCAAATTCAAGAACCCTAGAATGAACAAAATGCATTTTACTTACTTGGGTGGAGATGCTAGATGATATGAGAATGCTTCCAACCTAGAATGCTCTCTTCCAACCCCAAACTTTGATGGCACACTAGTGTAAAAGTGAGTGGAAGAGAAATTTTCTAAAAAGGGAAGAGTAGAAAGATGTTGGAAACCTAGGAGAAGATATGTGGAAGTGTTTGTGCAGAGAAGGGCTTGAAAGAATGTAAAAACGCGCAGCTTAGGGTTTAAAAATACCCCAATGGGCTCGGGTTCTGCTAAGGGGAACTTAAGCCCATCTGCGATAGTACCGCTCAGCGGTAATTACCGCTCAGCGGCACTTTCGTGATGTGCCCTTCTCCTTCTTTTCTTGACCTACGTGCCTTCCTAGCATACTCCTCATAGGTTCCCTGCAATTCAATGTTAAAAATGCTTATGCAAACCCTAACTAAAATAAACAAACAGAAAACAATCAATCAACTGGGTTGCCTCCCAGGTAGCGCTTGTTTAACGTCACGAGCCTGACCCAAAATCCACCAACACCCATCAGTAGGTGTTTCAAACTTACCAGCACCCATCAGTAGGTGCAAAATTTTCTCACCAACACCCATCAGTAGGTGTTACAACTGAGTATCCTTCAGTAGATACTTAACCACCTAGCATCCTTCGGTAGATGCTAGATCCAACAAATAATGTCCAGAATAATGTTCACAAATTAAAAATTACAAAACAAATCAAAAGTTTGTAAATCCACTGGGTTGCCTCCCAGCAAGCGCTCTTTTAACGTCATTAGCTTGACCCAGTAAGCTCAAGTTCCTTCTTCTTTTTCTTCTTTCTACTGAACTTCTTCAGAAATTTGATCAAACCGGGAACCTGTTGCAGTGTCTCAATCATAGGAACTTTAATCTCCAATTTCTTGAAGATTTCCATAAAGCGCTCAAATTCCTTCTTACTATGATACTTCTTTGGATGAGGAAGAGGTTTTTCATATGATTCTTTCTTTTTTTCTCTCGTCCTCTTTCTCTTTTCTCTCACTTTCTTTTTTTCTTTTCTTTTTCTACTCACCTTCTCAATCTTCACACAAATTTTCTCTTCTTCTTTCTCTTCTCTCTCTTTTCTCTCTTCTTTTTCCAACTCAACTTTTTCAACATTTACACTCACTAGCTCTTGACACTCTCCCCTGGGGTTAACCTCAGTATTAGCCCCAAAATCCATGTCAGGCCTTTCTTCCAACTGCTTAGTAATCTGCCCCATTTGAATCTTCAAGTTCTTAATAGCAGCTTCAGTGCTCTTTTGAGAAGATTCAGTTTTCTGTATAAATTGCTGAAGAATTTCTTCCAACCTTATTGATCTTTCATTAAGTATAGAAATTTGTTGCCATAAGGATGGTTGTTGTTGTTGCTCATTAAATTGACCAGCAGTCTTCAACTCTTTGGGTAGTTGTGCAAGTATCTTTGTGAGATTCTCCAATTGTTGAGTTAGTATATTGTTCTGAGCTAGCAAGGCATCATTGGATGGCATCTGCAGAACTCCTTTTTGTTGCATAGGAGCTCCTCTCTCACTGTGTAGCTTATTATCATTAGTAGCCATGTTTTCAATTATTTCTGTGGCTTCCTCTGGAGTCTTCCATTTGATATTGCCTCCAGCTGAGGCGTCAAGCATCATCATGGTTTGTGAACCAAGACCTCCAAGGAAGATTAGGACTACTTCTCCTTCGTTAAATCCATGCGTGGGAATCTTTCTTAATAGGCTTTTATATCTGTCCCATGCATGACCTAATGATTCCTCCATGCCTTGCCTGAAAGATGAGATCTCTTGCTTTCCTTTGTTGACCTTGGAAGAATTGAGTGGCCATATAGTTGAATTCTTGATCGAATTGCATCCTGCAAACATTAGGCACAAAACTCTAGAAAATATTTCTTAGCACAAAAAGATATAGAAGAAGATATATATTCAGAAGATAAAAGATTTAGAAGATAGAATAAAATAAGATAGAATAAAATAAGATAGAATAAAATAAAATAAAAATCTAACCTAATCTAAAAAGATAAAATAAAATCTAACCTAACCTAAAAAGATAAAAAGATAAAATAAAATCTAATCTAATCTAAAAAGATAAAAAGAAATAAAATCTAATCTAATCTAAAAAGATAAAAAGATAAAATAAAATCTAATCTAACCTAAAAAGATAAAATAAAATAAAATCTAATCTATTCTAAAAAGATAAAAAGATAAAATAAAATAAAAACAGAAAAAAAATAAAAACAGAAATTCAAAATTAAAGTCAAAGATAATCAATAATCACACAAATTAACCAGTTAAACCACGAGTCCCCGGCAACGGCGCCAAAAACTTGATGGGCAAATTTGTAAGCACCAAAATATGATGTCACAAACTTGTTTCACACTCGGCAAGTATGACCGAATCGTTCAAGTAATAAAACTTGGTAAGACCAAGTATCGTTCTTCCCAAAGGACTCACGGCCTAGTTTAGTTATGTGATTTGTTGATTAGCTAGGACTTACAAACGAAATATTTAGAGTTTAAAATGCAAGACAGAAAATAAACATGTATGCATGAAGTTTGATCAATGGCAAAGACAAAAGATAAACACTTTCAATGAATTATATGAA